>CM053032.1:264822799-265222799 GCA_028564925.1 Lithobates sylvaticus
CCAACCTTGAAGCAGATGGGCTACAGCAGCAGAAGACCACACCGGGTGCCACTCCTGTCAGCTAAGAACAGGAAACTGAGGCTACAATTGGCACATGATCACCAAAATTGGACGATAGAAGATTAGAAAAACGTTGCCTGGTGTTATGAGTCTGGATTTCAGCTGCTTCATTCAGATGGTGGGGTCAGAATTTGGCGCATGGACCCATCCTGCCTTGTATCACCGGTTCAGCCTGGTGTTGGTGGTATAATGGTGGGGGGGATTTTTTCTTGGCACACTTTGGTCCCCTTAGTACCAATTGAGCATCGTTTAAACACCACGACCTACCTGAGTATTGTTGCTGACCATGTCCATCCCTTTATGACTACAGTGTCCCCATCTTCTGATGGCTCCTCCAGCAGGATAATGCACCATATCACAAAGCTCCAATCATCTCACCACTGGACAATGAGGTCACTGTACTCCAAAGGCCTCTACACTCACCACATCTCATCCAATGGCCTCCACACTCACCAGATCTCACCCAATGGTCTCCACACTCACCAGATCTCACCCAATGGTCTCCACACTCACCAGATCTCATCCAATGGTCTCCACACTCACCAGATCTCACCCAATGGCCTCCACACTCACCAGATCTCACCCAATGGTCTCCACACTCACCAGATCTCATCCAATGGTCTCCACACTCACCAGATCTCACCCAATGGCCTCCACACTCACCAGATCTCACCCAATGGTCTCCACACTCACCAGATCTCACCCAATGGTCTCCACACTCACCAGATCTCATCCAATGGTCTCCACACTCACCACATCTCACCACTGGACAATGAGGTCACTGTCCTCCAATGGCCTCCACACTCACCACATCTCATCCAATAGAGCACCTTTGGGATGTGGAGGGCATCATGGATGTGCAGCCGACAGATCTGCAGCAACTGCGTGATGCTATCATGTTACTATGGAGCAAAATCCAAGAATGAAGGCAGTTCTAAAGGCAAAAGTGGGTCCAACCCGGTACTAGCAAGGTCTACTGAACAACCGGTGAGTGCAGGTCCACCTGTTTCCGCTTACATCCACCTAACTCCAGGTCTGAGAAAAAACTGAGATAGCACTGCAAGTCTGTTTTCATCTGGCCGCCCATAGCTCCAACACAGGTCCGCTGTCACAATGCGGGCAAAAACTGAAGGACACAGAAAAGTGACATCCATCCAGGGCCGTTTTTAAGGCAGGGCAAAAGGGGCAGCTGCCCTGGGCCCTGTGATTGTTGTGGGGCCCAAAGCAGCTGCCTCATACTCATGCCAACTATCCTGGTTTAAATTCCCTCGTCCCTTGAGGTTTTAGTCCTGTGCTGTGTCCCAATATCTCCGTGTGAAGTGCTGCAGCTAATGCTGCCCAGCTCTGCCCTATTGTTGTGTACAGATGACTCACCTGCAGACCCTGTGTTTACATGTAAATTACCGGCACTCATATGTAAATAGAAGCGGCCGGCGGCATTGATATGTATATCATTCCCCCCTGAGGTCATATCCACAGTAATCTCTAGCAACCAATCAACAAGCAGAAATCATGTGCTGTAACCTCTAGCAACTCAGTGAGCTGTAATGTGTTCTGTAACCTCTAGCAACCAGTCAGTGAGCTGTAATGATACACTGTAACCTCTGGCAACCAATTGCAATAGCTGCCTGATCTGATTCAGTAAACTGATTTTGAGTCTAGCTGCTATTTATTGTGTGTCTCAGAGTAGGTGGAGAGCAAAACTGCATGGGGGGGCCCAAGAAAAGTTTTGCCCAGGGTGCAATCAATATTAAAGACGGCCCTGCATCCATCCCGTTCTGCTCTGAGATCTCTTCAAGGATCCCCTGCAGAACGGAGTGAAGCACACCTTTGTGAAAGGACCCTTATTTCAATTAAAAGTAGACATGTGCAATTCGTTTCGTTTTTTTTCGTTTTTCGTTTTTTTTTCGTTATTTTCGTTCATTCGTTATCGTACAAATGAACGAACGATTCGCTAAAAATTTAAAAAACAAATTAGAAACAACGAATCTACGAAAGAAGAAAATCCGAAAAACGAAAACAGGAACAACGAAAATCAAAATGAACGAAAAAATTCATACATTCGTAACTTTTTTTTTTGCGATTCGTAATTTTCCGTGCCCCTTACAATGGCGCTGCTTAACGTGCTTTGAATGGATTGAACGAAAAAATTCGTACATTCGTAACTTTTTTTTTCGATTCGTAATTTTCCATGTCTCTTACAATGTAATAATAGCATACACATTACATAAATTATGAATTATGCTCCGATTACGAATCTACGAATGTTACGAAAGTACAAATAAATACGAATGCGTCCGAATTTCGAATAAACGAAAATTAAACTAAAGAAAAAAACGAATCAACGAAAAAATAACTCTTACGAAAATACAAATCGTTACGAATACGAAAACACCGACGACTTACGAATTTACGAATCAACGAAACGAAAAAAACGAAACGAAAAAAACTAAACGAAAATAAACAAATTTTTTTTGTTGTGCACATGTCTAATTAAAAGGAATAGTCACCAAGCCAACGCGTTTCAGAGGCCAAAGCAGCACCCTATTAAAGCGGAACCTTCAGTCATTTTTTCATCTTTCCATCTATTAAATCTTCTGCTCTTGTTGTTGTTTTAACTTTGGATAGGAAAACATTTTTTTTTTCTCTGCCAATAAATCCCTTATACAGCCCACTTCCTGTTTCCTGTCCGGTCATTAGCCTAGGCGTATGACATCATGCACAGCTCTCTCTCTCTCACTCTGGTGAGAGTTTGCCAGGAAGGGAGGAGGGTCATAAGAGGGCCAATGAAAGCTGCAGAGCTGGAGGTGTAGCTCTGTGTAAATCCAGGAAGTGAACAGGCAGCAGCTTCAGCTGCCCACAGTTAAAATGGCTGCAGCCGGACTCAGTGGAGGGAGATTTCCGCAGCACATTTGGCAAGAACAGAATCGCATTATATATAAAATAATATGCAAAGTGGTTGGAGGGGAAGCTTCAGAAAGGCAAAGATGTTTTTATTACAAATTATGTGAGCCGACTGCAGCTCGTCTTTAATCAGGGCTTTAAAACTGAGCTCTGAACTGGAAACTGCAATTGCTGTGAATGTCGGTGATTTCCATCCAATTTAATGTTGGAATTCAGAGTCTGTCAGCAGCTAGTTTAGGCTTCATGCACATTTGCCTGCAGTTTTATTTAAGAATCAGGCAAAGGTCAACGCGTTTAAGGGGCTAAAACAAAAGCCACTTATTGTTTTATAATTTGCTCGTAATATCTCGGCCTCGCGAGTTCACAATCTGTAGAAGAGCCCGATGTCTGCGTTTGAAGAAAATCAACATTGTGGCACCACACCGACATTTTGCACCTCCAGATACAGTTTTATTCCAAAATCAGTTAAAAAGCAAAAGGTCACCAAGCCAATGCGTTTTGGGGGCCAAAACAAAAGGTACTCAAGGCTCATGGGCGCCTTAGCCAGCATTAGGGGGCTGTGCATTCCTGGATATCCTAAAGCTGCATATACAGTATCTCCCAAAAGTTAGTACACCCCTCACATTTCTGTAAATATTTTCTTCTATCTTTTCATGTGACAACACTGAAGAAATTACACTTGTCTACAATGTAAAGTAGTGAGTGTACAGCTTGTATAACAGTGTACATTTTCTGTCCCCTCAAAATAAACTCAACACACAGCCATTAATGTCTAAACCGCTGGCAACAAAAGTGAGTACACCCCTATGTGAAAATGTCCAAATTGGGCCCAAAGTGTCACTATTTTGTGTGACCGCCATTATTTTCCAGCACTGCCTTAACTCTCTTGGGCATGGAGGTCACCAGAGCTTCACAGGTTACCACTGGAGTCCTCTTCCCCTCCTCCATGATGACATCACGGAGCTGGTGGATGTTGGAGACCTTGTGCTCCTCCACCTTCTGTTTGAGGATGTCCCACAGATGCTCAATAGGGTTTAGGTCTGGAGACATGCTTGGCCAGTCCATCACCTTTACCCTCAGCTTCTTTAGCAAGGCAGTGGTCATCTTGGAGGTGTGTTTGGGGTGGTTATCATGTTGGAATACTGCCCTGCGGCCCAGTCTCTGAAGGGAGGGGATCATGCTCTGCTTCAGTATGTCACAGTACATGTTGGCATTCATGGTTCCCTCAATGATCTGTAGCTCCCCAGTGCCGGCAGCACTCATGCAGCCCCAGACCACGACACTCCCACCACCATGCTTGACTGTAGGCAAGACACACTTTTCTTTGTCCTCCTCACCTGGTTGCCCCCACACACGCCTGACACCATCTGACACCAAATAAGTTTATCTTGGTCTCATCAGACCACAGGACATGGTTCCAGTAATCCATGTCCTTATTCTGCTTGTCTTCAGCAAACTGTTTGCGGCCTTTCTTGTGCATCATCTTTAGAAGAGGCTTCCTTCTGGGAAGACAGCCATGCAGACCAATTTGATGCAGTGTGCGGCGTATGGTCTGAGCACTGACAGGCTGACCTCCCACCCATTCAACCTCTACAGCAGGCATGTCCAAAGTCCGGCCCGCGGGCCAATCGCGGCCCGCGTTCCGGTTTTGAACGGCCCGCCTGTTTATCTGGACATGTATATCTTTTGTGGCCCCCAACGATCTCCCAGCGCCGGGGCCACAAAAGATATATATGTCCGGATGCCTTGGAGGGGACAGGGAGGAGGCGGGACAAGAGCCGTGCACACAGGAGTATTTCCTGTTTACACGGCAGCCTCTATAATAGGAAGTCCCGTCTCCAGCACTGCCATTGGACGGCTGTTCTGTCCATCAAAGGAGGCGGGACCTTGTATTAAAGAGGCCGCAGAGAAAACAGGAGTTTCTCCTGTATGTTATCTTTTGGCGCTCGTCCCGCCCCCTCCCTGTACCCTCCGAGGCGGCAGATGGAGGGGCATAATTCAGGCTGCACTGCACAATGGTGAGTCTGCATTCCTGACAATGATGGGGGCTGTGTATTCCTGACAATGATGGGGGCTCTGTATTCCTGACAATGATGGGGGCTGTGTATTCCTGACAATGATGGGGGCTCTGTATTCCTGACAATGATGGGGGCTGTGTATTCCTGACAATGATGGGGGCTGTGTATTCCTGACAATGATGGGGGCTGTGTATTCCTGACAATGATGGGGTGCTGCATTCCTGACAATGATGGGGGGCTGCATTCCTGACAATGATGGGGGGCTGCATTCCTGACAATGATGGGGGGCTGCATTCCTGATATTCCTGACAATGATGGGGGGCTGCTTTCAAGACATTCCTGACAATGATGGGGGGCTGCTTTTAAGACATTCCTGACAATGATGGGGGGCGGCTTTCAAGACATTCCTGACAATGATGGGGGGCTGCATTCCTGACAATGATGGGGGGCTGCATTCCTGACAATGATGGGGGGCTGCATTCCTAACAATGATGGGGGCTGCATTCCTGACATTCCTGACAATGATGGGGGGCTGCATTCCTGACAATGATGGGGGCTGCATTCCTGACAATGATGGGGGGCTGCATTCCTGACATTCCTGACAATGATGGGGGCTGCATTCCTGACAATGATGGGGGCTGTGTATTCCTGACAATGATGGGGTGCTGCATTCCTGACATTCCTGACAATGATGGGGGGCTGCATTCCTGACAATGATGGGGGGCTGCTTTCAAGACATTCCTGACAATGATGGGGGGCTGCTTTCAAGACATTCCTGACAATGATGGGGGGCTGCTTTCAAGACATTCCTGACAATGATGGGGGGCTGCATTCCTGACAATGATGGGGGCTGCATTCCTGACATTCCTGACAATGATGGGGGGCTGCATTCCTGACAATGATGGGGGCTGCATTCCTGACAATGATGGGGGGCTGCATTCCTGACATTCCTGACAATGATGGGGGCTGCATTCCTGACATTCCTGACAATGATGGGGGGCTGCATTCCTGACATTCCTGACAATGATGGGGGCTGCATTCCTGACAATGATGGGGGGCTGCATTCCTGACAATGATGGGGGGCTGCATTCCTGACAATGATGGGGGGCTGCATTCCTGACATTCCTGACAATGATGGGGGCTGCATTCCTGACATTCCTGACAATGATGGGGGGGCTGCATTCCTGACATTCCTGACAATGATGGGGGCTGCATTCCTGACATTCCTGACAATGATGGGGGGGCTGCATTCCTGACAATGATGGGGGCTGCATTCCTGACAATGATGGGGGGCTGCATTCATGACATTCCTGACAATGATGGGGGCTGCATTCCTGACATTCCTGACAATGATGGGGGGCCTGCATTCCTGACATTCCTGACAATGATGGGGGGGCTGCATTCCTGACATTCCTGACAATGATGGGGGCTGCATTCCTGACATTCCTGACAATGATGGGGGGCTGCATTCCTGACAATGATGGGGCTGCATTCCTGACATTCCTGACAATGATGGGGGCTGCATTCCTGACAATGATGAGGGATGTATTCCTGACATTTCTGACAATGATGGGGGCTGCATTCCTGACAATGATGAGGGCTGCATTCCTGACATTCCTGACAATGATGGGGGGGGCTGCATTCCTGACATTCCTGACAATGATGGGGGGCTGCATTCCTGACATTTCTGACAATGATGGGGGCTGCATTTCTGACATTTCTGGCAATGGTGGTGCTGCAGATGGGCACTGACCCTTATTTTGCTTCATATTTCTTTATTTAAAATTTTATTTTTTTTCCTAAATCTTCCCTCTTAAAGTGAAGGTGCGTGTTATACGCCAATAAATACGGTATATCCAAATAACACGCCTGAGATCATCTCTTTACTCACACACAGCCACAAAGGCAAGAGAATTCTTGTTGGACAGTGTGTCAGTACTCGAACGAACACACAGACTGAATTTTAATGGTTCAAACAATGTCAGGAAAAAAGGTCGGCCCTCACGCATGTTCGCTTCATCAAATCTGGCCCTCTTTGAAAAAAGTTTGGACACCTCTGCTCTACAGCAATGCTGGCAGCACTCATAGGTCTATTTCCCAAAGACAACCTCTGGATATGACGCTGAGCACGTGACCTCAACTTCTTTGGTGGACCATGGCGAGGCCTGTTCTGAGTGGAACCCGTCCTGTTATACCGCTGTATGGTCTTGGCCACCGTGCTGCATCTCAGTTTCAGAGTCTTGGTAATCTTCTTATAGCCTAGGCCATCTTTATGTAGAGCAAGAATTCTTTTTTTTTTCAGATCCTCAGAGAGTTCTTTGCCATGAAGGTACCATGTTGAACTTCCAGTGACCAGTATGAGAGAGTGAGAGCGATAACACCAAATTTAACACACCTGCTCCCATTCACACCTGAGACCTTGTAACACTAACGAGTCACATGACACCAGGGAGGGAAAATGGCTAATTTGCCCGAATTTGTTGCCAGCGGTTTAGACATTAATGGCTGTGTGTTGAGTTATTTTGAGGGGGACAGCAAATGTACACTGTTGTACAAGCTGTACACTCACTACTTTACATTGTAGCAAAGTGTCATTTCTTCAGTGTTGTCACATGAAAAGAATAAAACATTCACAAAAAACGTGAGGGGTGTACTCACTTTTGTGAGATACTGTAGCTGCCCATAGACATGAATGGGTAAAGGCAGCTGTACTTTCACCTTCGCACATTTATGTCTATTGTGTTGTGGAAATTATATTGTATAAAACGTATGTGGACATTTTATTCTAGGATGTATGTTTTTATAGATTGTCATCTGTCTCCCTGTGTCTGATTTAATCATGTGCAATTCCTTTTGTGAGTGCCCTACCCTTTTACTGTATGTAACTTCCTGTGATGTCATTTTGTATTGTGGGAGTGTCTGCTGTTGGAGGCAGACACTTCCTGTTTGAAAGCTTTTGTGATAATAAAAAGGCCATGCTGGGGAGTGTGCCAGGAGGATGGCTGGCTGACCAGGCAAAGATGAGGCTGTAAGAATACTTGCTGTTGATGGCTGTTTACTGGGCAATGGGAATCCAGGGGCTTAGATAGAATGCTTGGCTGGTGAGGTTTGGATGCTGATGATGAGAGGATGACGTGAAGCAGCTGGTAATGTCTGTTTTTGGGAGCTGGGGATCCAGGGAGGCATACGATCAGAGGGTGCATTATATCATAAGATTGAAAGGCGCTTATTAGCGCAAGAGTGTGGCGAAATATCTACAATTGGTTGCTGTAGGCAGTAGACATGTGCAATTCGTTTAGTTTTTTTTCGTTATTTTCGTTCGTTCGTTTTCGTACGAATCGAACGAATCCGAATAACAAATCATTTGAATCGTACGAATCCGATTAACGAATCATTCGAATCTAACGAATCCGAAAAACAACGAAAATCCGAAAAAAAATAATTAGAAACAACGAATGTACGAATGAAGAAAATCCGAAAAACGAAAACAGGAACAACGAAAAAATTCGTACATTCGTAACTTTTTTTTTTTGTTGAATTGGTAATTTTCCGTGTCCCTTACAATGGCGCTGCTTAACGTGCTTCGAATGGATTGAATGAAAAAATTCGTACATTCGTAACTTTTTTTTTTCGATTCGTAATTTTCCATGTCTCTTAAAATGTAATAATAGCATACACATTACATAAAATTATGAATTATGCTACGATTACGAATCTACGAATGTTACGAATGTACGAATAAATACGAATGCGTCCGAATTTCGAATAAACGAAAATGAAACGAAAAAATGAATCAACGAAAAAATAACTCTTACGAAAATACGAATCGTTATGAATACGAACACCGACGACTTACGAATTTACGAATCAACGGAAACAAAAAAAACGAAACGAAAATAAACAAATTTTTTTCGGAAACGAAAAAAACAAAAACGAAAATAAACAAATTTTTTTGCTGTGCATATGTCTAGTAGGCAGCATTAGGACATCCTAGGCACCAGAAATGCGCAGTGTCCTCATTCCGCATGGACTAATATGCCCATGTGCACAAAGCCAACAAAAATGGCTTTTGTTTTGACCCCCCCCTGAAACGCGTTGGCTTGGTGACCTTTGTTTTTACCTGATTTTGGAATAAAACTGTATCTGGAAACCTTTCGCTGTCGTGCCACAATCTTAATTTTTTTATTTTTTCAAACACAGACATCGGGGCTCTTCTAGTAGTTGTAAGCTTGTAGCAGATTTACTGCAAATTGTGAACTTTTGCAAGGCCAAGAAATTATGAGCAGATTATGAACCAAATGGATTTTACAGCCAGACACTGGAGTCAGTCGGGGGTGGGGAGTAATGTCATCTGCTGAGATCATGGAGGAACCTGTGTGCTGGGGGAACGGGGCGCGGGATCCACGGTTCATATTTATTGTCTTATCAAATCATAGAGGATTTGTGCCGGCGATAAAGGTCATCTTCGTTCGGTCTGCGGGATGATCGCGCAACTTCAAAGTTTAATCTTGAAATTTAGGACAAAGGAAGTCAACAATGTCAGCTCAGCAGGAGGATCCAGTATTAAAGAGGACCTGTCAAGACAACTCGAACCTGTCACAATGAAGCCCCCCCTATCCAATACTAAAGGCTGGCAATGTTTTCCTCCCGGGGCAGTGCTAGATCCAGGATAGACCTGGCAGTGGTAAAAGGAACGCCTTTAGCACTGGGTCAGGGCGGTGGCCGGGGACATATTGCTTTTAACCAGGGCTCAAGTCCTGCGGGAACGCATGGGAACGGAGTTCCTGTACTTTTTCCACAACAGGAACTCAGTTCCCGTTAGCAGCCGTGTCCTGCAAGACTTTGAATTATGAGAGCTGTGTGGCAGGTGCTACACCAGCAGCCGCCGACACAGCTCGCAATAGTAAGTGCCGCACACCTGACCATTCAGGCATTGCCAGTAGAGGGCCCCATGACAGCTTCCGCTTCGATCTACCTGTCAATCACAGCTAACTGACAGGTAGATCAGGTCCCTGCTGCTAAGAGATTGTATTCAGTCAGACCTCTCGTGATGCGCTCCTCCCCGCCGGCTCCTGCTGATTTTCTGTCTCCTCATCTCCCCTCCCCCCAGTCTCCTGCATACTTGCTCTGTGTGTCCCGCTGAATCCCCCCCTCCTCTATCTTCAGTGCCATATGATGAGAGAACCCAGAGGAGGAGCACAGCTATTCTGCTCACAGGACATGCAGGGAGAGAGGTGAGCTGAGGGAGGAACATCAGTTTGGGGTGGTAAGCTGAGCGCAATACCTGGCAAAGTTTAATGCCAGGAGGGAAGTTTATGTGGAAATATGTGAAGGGTTGGAATAGCAGCGAGTGTGTGTTGGAGCCCTGCAGAGTTTGCAGCCCCCCAAGCTAATGTAGCGGGGTTCTACCCCTTTTAGGCTTAGAGACTACATCTCCCATAATTCCCCAGGCCCCAGGGCTGCTGACTTCCGCCCGGGAGGCTGCTGGGGGAGGCTATAAAAAGGAAGAGGGGAGACCGCCTCTTCCTCTTGGGACACTTCCTCTTCTGAGGCCTGACAGGACTGGCCTGCCTCTGCTGACAGAGCGTGTGACGCGGAGACTACAGCCAGCAGAGACACCTGTGCGGACCGGAGCTGAAGGCCTGAAGCCTGGGCCTTGCAGCCGATGGAGTGAGACTCTCACCCCTCAGAGTCCACAGCAGCGGAGCGGAGACTTCCCCTTACTGTCGGTCGGACGGAGCTGATGACCGGAGTTCAGGGCTGTGACTGAGGAGACCGGACGCCGCCATTGAAGAGACCAGAGCCGCCATTAGAGGGACCGGATCGGAGGACGGTACCCCAAGGATTGGTGAGAGAGCCGGAAGGCTCATCCTGCATTGACACAGACGTTTTATGCCTACTGAACTGCCTAGGCGCAATTTACCTCAGAGCAGCAATGTTACTTTTGTGGATTACAAATGACACCATTTAAAGCTACATGTGCACCACCTCTACAGATTTATTGCCGGTGAAGAACACTGTACTAGTACAAGGACTGAGCTCTATTGCTAGGGATCAGGCCTGGTCCATTAGGTAGGCGCAGATAGATTTATTGCACCTCAGGGGTGTATAGCAGACGGTCGCCACACTTGGCGCTCCGTTTCCCCATTGTTAGATTGATATACCTGTGTACATGTTAAGTGCATATTGCAGGGACCTGCTAAAGCATTGTAAGATATATGTTTAAATGCATGTTGCTATTCTTTTTCCTTACTGACCAAAGTAAAGCCAGTTATTCTTATCTCAGCAGTCTGCTTGTGAGTTCATACCAATTACACTTAGAGTATAAGCTAAGTTTTTATGTGCATAGGGACGTACCCCTTTACTAACTGTGCCAGAGCGGGTAGAGCCAAATTGCCGGGGGTTGGTGGAGCTGTACTCAGGGACCCAAAACAAACCAGCGGCTCTCTTAACTGGGGGTAGCGCTACACGTGGGGGCTCGTAATCCGGGATCCTGAGTCAGCGGGAAAAGCCGCCAGAAGGTACCGGCATGGACCCAATAGAAGTGGGACGGTGGTCCGCAACATGGGCCGCTGACCCAGCTGCAGCAGCAGTCATTGAACTGCCAGGGATGTGGCAGAGAGAGGCAGTCAAGCAGCTCATAATGTCATTATCCCCATGCCAGAAGTCATGGATAATGGACATGAGAAATGATGCTGGGTACACATACGCCTTAATAGAATGGAAGGAAGAGACTCCAGAGCAGTTCAGGAGCCAAAGCATACAGGCACCGAATGGTCAGGCCTACCAATTGCTGCATGCGCTGCCGCGCAAGGGAGAAGGTTCTCCTATGAAAGCCATTCTATCCCCAAAGAAGGAAGAGCAGAAGGGCGCGGAAAGTCCCGCACAGACTACCCTTAGTGCAGAACTGTGTGCTGTCCTAGGGGAGATTGTGACTCAGTGCAGAAGAGACCCCGGGGATTACCCAATGTCGGGATACAGGAAACTCCGGATGTTTTCAGGGAGGACACCTGTACCCTCGGGAGAAGAGGGATTTGAAGAGTGGTTAGATGGTGCCACGCAGGCCCTAGAAGAATGGGAGGTCTCAGAAGGCAGGAAGAAGCAAAGGATTGTTGAAAGCCTAAAAGGACCTGCGTTAGAGGCCATACGCAATCTGAAGACGAGTAAAAAGGATTGCACTGCCCAGGACTACATAGACATCCTGGAAGGTGTGTTTGGTGGGACAGAAAAAGTCACAGAACTTACCTATCAACTGGAACACTGTTACCAGAAGACAGGGGAGAAGCTGTCAGAGTACATGGGACGCATAGACAAGATCCTGCATAGGATTATCCTGAAGAAGGGGATAGATCCAGGGAAGGTAGATGAAGCCCGTGCCCAGCAGGTGATGAGGGGAGCCCAACCCTTGGACCCTGTCGCACTAATTCTACGCACCCGGCGGGATGGGAAGAGCCTGGACTACCCTGACCTCATCCGAATGGTCAGAGAAGAAGAGGCCATGTTGGAGGAGAAACGGGAAAAGCAAGTGATGGGGTCTACCAAGCTTCCAGTGGCCACGGTCAGGTCGGCCTTAACCCCTGAAAGAGACACAGAAGTAGATGCCCTGAAGTTGCAGATGTCCCAGATGATGGAGATACTGACGTCTCTAGTGGCGAAAGAGACGCCCAGTCCCAAGAAGGAAACAAGCAGGAGGGAATTGTTTCCAGCTGTCCCAGCACCAGCATCCCCACCTGACTACGGTGAGATGATTTGCTTTAATTGTGGAGGAATTGGTCATATTGCAGCTGTATGTGCCAGTCCCAAGAAGAAGAAGGCAGAAAGCCGCCAGCCGGCGGGAAACGCCAAAGGGCCCCGGTGAAGGAGTCAACCGGGTGCCCATCACCTTCAGTGAGCTCCAAGAAGCACAACAGGAAGAGAAAGCGAGGAGACCAAACCCCTCAGAAGGGGCCCAGGGATCCTCAACCAAGGTGCACTCCAGAGAAAGGGGGCAAGACCCCTCCGGAGAGACACAGCACCCCAAAGCGAGAACCCTTGCAAGTGAGAGATAATAATGTCCCTCAACGGGTTCACACTCCCACTAAGAGGGAGAAAATCAATGCATACCAGGCTCAAGAAAGGAGCAAGCGCAAATCCAGTAAAAAGGAAAAGAGTCCGCAGAAGAGGACAGCATCAACTCGGCCCTACCCAGAAGAGCTGGTCGGCCCATCTCCTACTGTACCTATCCAGGTGGAAGGAGTGTACACGAAAGCCCTCCTAGACACTGGAGCACAAGTGACCCTATTGTACAGGGACTTCTATGACAGATACCTGAGTCATCTGCCTATACAGAAGATAGAAGAGTTGGAGATAAGGGGATTGGGAACTCAGAGTTTCCCCTATGATGGATACTTACCCATCAGATTGACGTTTGACCCATCCGTAGCTGGGAAGTCTGAAGTGTTCGACACCTTAGCAGTGGTGTGTCCCCGCCCACCAGGAACCAGCAAGACGTCCCTGATCATAGGGACGAACACGGACCTAGTCAGAAGGCTTCTGACCCCCCTGGTGAAGAAAGAGAATCTTTCAACTCCCAAGATCCATCCCATGCTGAAGGCAGCCTATCAGCGGTTGGTCCTAGAGCAGAAGACCCCAAGTGAGGGGATAGGAAGGGTATGGAGGCTTGGAAAAGAAGGAGCAGTGTTACAGCCTGGAGAGGTGACCTGCATGAGAGCCACGGTGAAACTTACTTGGGAGCAGCCTGGCCCCTTTGTAATGCTGGAACCTGACCCAATGGAGGGTCACTCAGGTCTGGAGGTGATACCAGAAGTAATTTCACTGAAGGACCTGAAGAAGGCTAGAGGAAGAGTCCCTGTCAGTGTGAGGAACCCCACGGAGCAGCCCGTGGAGATCCCTGCCAGGATGCTTCTGGGACAGGTGAGTCCTGCTGTCCCAGTTGGCTGGTCAGAAGTGAAAGGAACGGGTGAAGGAGAAGATGTTTGGAAGAAACTCTCCATGGAAAACCCAAACCTACCTGGAGCTTGGAAAGAGAGAGCCAAGGCCCAGCTGACCAGATGGGAGAAGATTTTCTCCAAAGATGAGTTTGATGTGGGGTGTGCGAGGAGTGCCACCCATCGAATCCGCATGCAAGAGGACAAGCCATTCAGAGAGAGAGTGAGGCGAGTCCCGCTAGCAGATCTGGAGGATCTGAGGGAGCAGCTTGCGGAACTGAAGAAGACGGGAGTGATTAGGGAGTCCAGAAGCCCCTACGCCTCCCCAATTGTGGTAGTCAGAAAGAAGAATGGGTCATTGAGGCTCTGCATTGACTACAGAACTCTCAACAGGAGGACCATTCCTGACCAGTACACCACGCCAAGGATAGAGGATGCCTTGCAGAGTTTATCTGGAGCTAAGTGGTTCAGTGTGATGGACCTCAAGAGTGGGTATTACCAAATCCCCATGCATCCAGAAGATAGAGAAAAGACTGCCTTCATAACCCCAGTGGGATTCTTTGAGTTCAACAGGATGCCCCAGGGTCTATCTGGAGCTCCTGCTACGTTTCAACGCCTAATGGAAAGGACAGTTGGAGACATGAACCTCATAGAAGTCCTTGTGTATCTGGACGATGTCATTGTCTTTGGGAAGACTTTGGAAGAACATGAAGCCAGATTGGAGAAAGTACTGAAGAGGCTCAGTGAAGAGGGACTTAAACTTTCTCCAGAGAAGTGTCGGTTCTATCAGTCTTCTGTGAACTATCTGGGACACATAGTGTCTGAAAAAGGAGTGGCTACAGACCCTGAGAAGTTGGAGGCAGTTACTTCGTGGCCAAGGCCCACAACAGTTACAGAACTTCGGTCTTTCTTGGGGTTCTGCTCCTACTACCGCAGGTTTGTGGATGGATTTGCCCGCATTGCCAAACCCCTCAACGAGCTGCTGAAGACAG
This sequence comes from Lithobates sylvaticus, assembly GCA_028564925.1. Taxonomy (NCBI): domain Eukaryota; kingdom Metazoa; phylum Chordata; class Amphibia; order Anura; family Ranidae; genus Lithobates; species Lithobates sylvaticus. Next base: position 264,837,701 of record CM053032.1, read on the forward strand.
AAGGAGAGGAGGATGGAATGGGGCCTAGGAGGTCCAGTGAGTCGGTCCAAGACCAGTGGAACTCAAGGTGTGAAGAGGCTTTCAGAACCTTGAAGAGAAGTCTCACCACAGCCCCAGTTTTGGCCTACGCTGATCCCACTAGACCATATGAGCTACATGTTGATGCCAGCCATGAGGGCCTAGGTGGAGTACTCTACCAGGAGTATGAAGACCAGCTACGACCAGTGGCTTATGTGAGCCGGAGCCTGACCCCTCCGAGAAGAACTATCCCACCCACAAGTTGGAGTTCTTAGCCCTCAAATGGGCAGTTGTTGACAAGTTGAGAGACTACTTGTATGGGGCCGAGTTTACTGTAAAAACAGATAACAACCCCTTGACCTATCTATTCACCACCGCCAAGCTGGATGCAACTGGACACAGATGGTTGGCGGCGTTGTCTGGATTCAATTTCAGCCTCAAGTACAGACCAGGGGCTGGAAATAGGGATGCAGATGCCCTGTCCCGAAGATCCCATGTCATGGTCGATGACTGGGAAGACTGGACCCAAGTGGCACCAGATGGAGTGCGAGCCCTTTGTCAGGGGGCTGAACTCCAAGCCAGAGGAGGATCCAGAGCTGAAGAGATAGGAGTTACCACAGTGGGAGTCCCAAAGTGTTACTGTGGGGTAACTCAACTAGCAGAAGAGTGCCTACCGAAGCTGTCCAAGAAGGAGCTAAGGTGTGACCAATTGGAAGATCCCATGGGGAAATTGGTCCTGGAAGCCCTGGAAGACAAGAGTCCAGAGGGACTTCGCCTTCACCCTTCTAAAGAAGCTCGTCTACTGAGGAGAGAGTTGGACAAGTTACAGGTGCATCAGGGGGTAGTCTACCGAAGGGGCCCCTCTGATGGCCCAGAAGACAAGTGGCAGTTGTTTCTCCCAGAGAAGCATCGAGAGACTGTGCTGATTGCCTTACATGACCAGCATGGTCACTTGGGAGCAGAGAGAACCTTCCAACTTGTCAGAGACCGGTTTTACTGGCCCTGCATGAGGGCCGAAGTGGAGGAGTATTGCCATTCCTGTGCAAGATGCATTCAGAGAAAGACTTTACCCCATCAAGCTGCCCAATGGGCCATCTACAGAGTGAAGGCCCAATGGATCTGGTATGCATTGATTTTCTCTGCCTTGAACCCGATTTGAGTGGATTGGGAAATGTTCTGGTGGTAACCGACCATTTCACCCGTTATGCTCAGGCTTTCCCAACCAAGGACCAGAAGGCCTCTACAGTAGCCAAGGTACTTTTGGAGAAGTACTTTGTTCACTATGGACTGCCACAGAGAATCCATTCAGACCAAGGAAGGGACTTTGAGAGTCGCCTGATCAGGAAGCTACTAGATTCTCTGGGAGTAGAGAAGACTAGGACCACACCATATCACCCTCAAGGTGATGCCCAGCCTGAAAGGTTCAACAGGACCCTATTGAACATGTTGGGAACTTTGGAAACAGAGAAGAAGCAACATTGGAGTCAACACATTTCAGCTCTAGTGCATGCTTACAATTGCACCACAAGTGATGTGACAGGTTTTTCCCCTTACCGGCTTATGTTTGGGAGAGAAGCAAGATTGCCAGTGGATTTGGCCTTCGGCATTTCCTTAGACCATGCCTCTGCTGCCTCCCACAAAGGATATGTGGACAGATTGAGGCGCAGTCTGAAGATAGCTTATGAGAAAGCTCAAGCGGCCTCCGACCAGAGGGGGGCCCGAAATAAGAGGAACTTTGACCTGAAAGTTAGAGTACAGGACCTACAGCCTGGGGACCGTGTACTGTTACGGAATCTAGGGATCCCTGGGAAACACAAGATTGCTGATAGATGGAGATCAGAGCCATATATCATCTGTAGGAAACTTCCAGGATTGCCTGTCTACAAGTTGAAGCCAGAAGGAAGAGTGGGGCCATTGAAGACCTGGCATAGGAATCATTTGCTCCCACTTACTGAAGCAGTCAGAATGCCTCCAGTAAGAGACGTACCTGAATCTGTTTCCATTCTGGATACCCCCAGGCCTAACACTAGGTCTCAGACATCCCAAGCTAGGGGTGGACAGGACCCCCAACCTGAGGAAGAAAGAGGAGAACTTGAATGGCTATGGCCTTCCTCAACCCCAGGAAATTCTGCCATAGATCTTCCACCTACTGAAGATGTGGAGGATAACACATTGAACCCAGAAGCCACAGAGTTTGTGCCATTCAGTGATGTGCCTGAGTGCTGGGAAGATATCCCTGGTCTCTACCCAGAACAAGAAGATGATGTTCCAGAACCAGAGATGTTGCCAGAATGTGTTCCTGAAGAAGTTCCAAGAGAACAGAGAGCTCGCAGAGTTGTGAGGCCTCCCAAGAAGTTAACTTACCCCAAGATGGGAGAAAGTTCAGAGGACTCTGTTACCACAGCAAGGAGAAGTGCTGAAAGCCCTGACCCTTCCGCTGTTCATTTAGTGGAGGGCAACCCCAGCTCACTCTCTGGCACAGTTGGACAGGTCGCCCACACTGAAGTGACCTGTAGACAGGACAGCTCCCCATCTTATGCCAATTGGTGGGAAGCTCCTCTGTCCAAATTATGTGAAAATGTTGTTCCCGAGAAAGTTTGTAGTTTGAACACTGTCTTTGGGGACCAAAGATTCAAAGTGGGGGGAGTGTGTAGCGGGGTTCTACCCCTTTTAGGCTTAGAGACTACATCTCCCATAATTCCCCAGGCCCCAGGGCTGCTGACTTCCGCCCGGAGGCTGCTGGGGGAGGCTATAAAAAGGAAGAGGGGAGACCGCCTCTTCCTCTTGGGACACTTCCTCTTCTGAGGCCTGACAGGACTGGCCTGCCTCTGCTGACAGAGCGTGTGACGCGGAGACTACAGCCAGCAGAGACACCTGTGCGGACCGGAGCTGAAGGCCTGAAGCCTGGGCCTTGCAGCCGATGGAGTGAGACTCTCACCCCTCAGAGTCCACAGCAGCGGAGCGGAGACTTCCCTTACTGTCGGTCGGACGGAGCTGATGACCGGAGTTCAGGGCTGTGACTGAGGAGACCGGACGCCGCCATTGAAGAGACCAGAGCCGCCATTAGAGGGACCGGATCGGAGGACGGTACCCCAAGGATTGGTGAGAGAGCCGGAAGGCTCATCCTGCATTGACACACACGTTTTATGCCTACTGAACTGCCTAGGCGCAATTTACCTCAGAGCAGCAATGTTACTTTTGTGGATTACAAATGACACCATTTAAAGCTACATGTGCACCACCTCTACAGATTTATTGCCGGTGAAGAACACTGTACTAGTACAAGGACTGAGCTCTATTGCTAGGGATCAGGCCTGGTCCATTAGGTAGGCGCAGATAGATTTATTGCACCTCAGGGGTGTATAGCAGACGGTCGCCACACTTGGCGCTCCGTTTCCCCATTGTTAGATTGATATACCTGTGTACATGTTAAAGTGCATATTGCAGGGACCTGCTAAAGTATTGTAAGATATATGTTTAAATGCATGTTGCTATTCTTTTTCCTTACTGACCAAAGTAAAGCCAGTTATTCTTATCTCAGCAGTCTGCTTGTGAGTTCATACCAATTACACTTAGAGTATAAGCTAAGTTTTATGTGCATAGGGACGTACCCCTTTACTAACTGTGCCAGAGCGGGTAGAGCCAAATTGCCGGGGTTGGTGGAGCTGTACTCAGGGACCCAAAACAAACCAGCGGCTCTCTTAACTGGGGGTAGCGCTACACTAACATACATCTCCTAAGCAGGAACACATCACTATCTCCCAGCATTCTGTCCAGATAATGTGCAGTTCATTTATGACCTTTCCGTTTAACCCTGTGTTATCCAAACTCTGTTCAATGAAAAGTGTAAACTCTCCACATAAACACTCTATATACAAAATAACATTCCCCAATAAAGATCAGAACATGATGATCACATTTGCATGGAAGCACAATTGTATGAATGCTGATTATTCAGAGAATTAACGTATTTATGTTTATTGAGGATTGTTTTTTTTATGTACTAACAGTTAAGCTTCATAGACACAATACGAAAATTGGATGAAAAATACCACTTTTGACGCGTTCGTGCATATGAGCGTATCATTTTTTTTTTTTGGTGGGGAAGTGGATCTTGGTTGGGAGTTCCCACACTTTTTTCCCCAGGACTTGACCCCTGCTTTTAACCCTTTCGCTGCCAGAGCCGTTTTAGCATTTTTTTTTTTTGCATGCATATTTAAAAATGATTTCCAAGATTCAATTTTGTTATGTCAGTGCGTGATCTCCTCGTTAGCTGGAAGTGACTTTTGGGGGTCACCGACAGCTGGGGAACCAGGAAGCAGCCAAGCGCGGGCATTCTCATTGACGCGGATGTCTCCTCGTTGCTAGCCATCGGTGGCAACCCTACGGTGTGCTTTTATGCTTCAATTTTTACCTTATCTTGTACGTATAATCTGTAAGGGGGATGTTATATGGCTTCAATAAAACAAATTTAAACAGGATTATGCTCATACCTTATAAAATACAGATACCGTATATACTCGAGTATAAGCCGAGATTTTCAGCCCTTTTTTTTTGGGCTGAAAGTGCCCCCCTCGGCTTAAAACTCGAGTCGCCGCCGCCTGCCTACCTGATCAGCGTGTCATGCAGACAGACGGCAGCCATTCCAGTGTTCAAAAGCCGCGCCTCCTCGTCTCTGATAGGCGGGACACTCAATTTCCCAGCAGTCAGTGTTCCGCCTATCACGGACATCCTCTCATCCTCGTCCGTGGTATGAGGATGAGCGGATGTTCGTGATAGGCGGAATGCCATGTACACACGATCTGACTTTTCGGCCGGACTATCCGTTGGACTTAGTCCGGCGGACAATACGCCAGACTTTTCGTCGGAGGTCCGCCGGACTTTCCGAACGTGCGGACATGCCTACACACGCCCGGACTTTTCCGGCGGACAATCCGCCTGAGTTTTGGCGGAGGTACGCCGGACTTTTACACGGAGTAAAGGCCGTTCATTTAGAACGTGACTCCAGGTAGACTGGACTAGCGAAGGAAGTCAATGCCGCCGCCTCGATCAGCGAGATTGACATCTCGCTAGCCTCCTCGTCACCTGGTATGGATTTAAAGTGGAATCCCTACGCTGAAAAAACAGTGTGGGGGTCCCCCCCTAATCCATATCAGACCCTTATCCGAGCAGGCAGCCCAGCCGGTCAGGAAAGGGGTGGGGACGAGCGAGCGCCCCCCCTCCTGAGCCGTACCAGGCCACGTGCCCTCAACATGGGGGGTGCCTTGGGGAAAGGGGGGCCCTGCGGCCCCCCCCCCCACCCCAAAGCACCTTGTCCCCATGTTGATGAGGACAAGGGCCTCTTCCGACAACCCTGGCCGTTGGTTGTCGTGGTCTGCGGGCGGGGGGCTTATCGGAATCTGGAGCCCCCTTCAATAAGGGGGCCCCCAGATTCCGGCCCCCTACCCTATGTGAATGAGTATGGGGTGTACTCATGTACCCCTACCCATTCACCTGGTGGAAAAAAGTGTACATAAAAACACAACACAAGTTTTTAAAATACTTTATTATACAGCTGGTCTTCTTCCGTCTTGGGGGGTCTTCTCGCCGCGCTCCTCCGCTATCTTCTGCTAGCTCTTTTACTAGCGGAGGAGCACGGCTTTCTCCTTCGTCGACGCCGCCGTCTGGGGGTCTTGTCCCGCTCTTCTGTTCTTCTTGCCGGGCCTCCGCTTTCTTCTTCCAGCTCTTTTACTAGCGGTGGCCCGGGCTTCTGTCGCCGTCGCTGTCGCCGCCGCTTTCACCTGAAACCACTTCAGTGGACTGACTCATTTATTTACCTATGTGTACAAGAAATTATATATAAACATTTCATAGACATTTAGATTGACATGAGCGCTGCTATATAAATCCTGTATAATAGTAATGTTAACCACATGCCGACCGCGCTATAGTCGAAAGACGGCTACAGCGCGGTCGGCTTATCCTGGGTGGACGTCCTACGGATGTCCTCCCAGAAACTTGCTCCCGCGCGCCCCCTGGGGCGCGCACTCGGGAACATCAGTGACCGCCGGGTCCCGAGGACCCGGCGCATCACGGTAAACAGCCGCTGATAGCGGCCGTTTACCACGTGATCGCTCCGTCAAACGTCGACGGAGCGATCACATGTACACAAACCGGCGTCACGTCATGACGCCGGTTCCTCCCTCCCCTCTCTGTACTGATCGATACAGTGAGAGGGGAGAAGCGGAAAGGGGGAGAGACGGGACCAGCGCTGTGGGCTGGATGTGTAGTGCCCACAGCGCTGGTCAGTGACAGCTACACTGTGCAATACTCTGCCACCACTGTGCAATACTCTGCAACCACTGTGCAATGCTCTGCAACCACTGTGCAATACTCTGCAACCACTGTGCAATGTTATGCAACCACTGTGCAATGCTCTGCCACCACTGTGCAATGCTCTGCCACCACTGCAATGCTCTGCAACCACTGTGCAATGCTCTGCCACCACTGTGCAATGCTCTGCCACCACTGTGCAATGCTCTGCCACCACTGCAATGCTCTGCAACCACTGTGCAATACTCTGCAACCACTGTGCAATGCTCTGCCCCCACTGTGCAATACTCTACCAATACTGTGCAATACTGCGATACTCTGCCATTATCTGCCATTACTCTGCCAATACTCGCCAATACTCGCCAATACTCCGCCAATACTTGCCAATACTCGCCAATACTCGCCAATACTCTGCAATAATTTTTAATAGAAACAAAGAATTTTTTACTGAATTTTCAGTATTTTTTGATTTATAGCGCAAAAAATTAAAAACCCAGCGGTGATTAAATACCACCAAAAGAAAGCTCTATTTGTGTGAAAATAAGGACACAAAATTAATTTGGGTACAGTGTTGCATGACTGAGTAATTGTCATTCAAAGTGTGAGAGCACCGAAAGCTGAAAATTGGTCTGGTTAGGAAGGGGGTTTAACTGCCCAGTGGGTAAGTGGTTAAAGTCATTTCGGTGCAGCCAGATTCCAGAATTCTCAGCTTTGGTTAATTTTGCTCAAGGCCGTCGGTAAATAACGGTAAACCTATTGAGCCCGTTTCACACTCCTGTTACGCCAGGGCTTGGGGCACCGACTCCCACCAGGGTTAGCGCTTTTATCCGATCGAGCCAAACTCCTGCCAAAGGTGTGAAAACACTTGCGATCACCTCGCTAACAAGTAGTCAGTGGGGAACCCCCGGCAAAAAGGGTTTTCAGAAACACAAAACGGCGACCTTCTCAAGGTCATTGCAGAACGCGCGCCGTAACGTGGCTCTCGGCGGTCGATACCATGTAGCGTATTTTCGCAAGCTAACGCCGCAACATCCATTAGTTCTTCTAAGGAAATGTTATTATTTCCCTCGACCTCGCGTACCAGCGCTCAGAATTACATCTGGGTTTTTTTTTTCCTTAAAAACCTTTGACCTCGCCGGACGCGTTATTTTTTTTATTTTTACCCTACCCATGCCTTTACATCTGAGCCGGATTAAAAGTAATTACGTTTTTTTTTTCCTTTCCTTACGGCTACATTGATCTTAACTGGATGCGAAGACTCGGAGGAATCAAAGTTCTCTTTTTTTTTTTGATGAAAAAGAAAAAAGTTCCGTTCAAAAAGCTTGATGAATTCCGTGTGTGTATTTAATAAATAATTCAGCGGAATACAAAACAAGCCGCCTCGCTGTAACAAGCTGTTTGTGATATTAAGATCTAAAATGCTAACATTTAGAGACAGGAAGCCGCCAGCGGGCGCCGACGTCATCCGTAATGCCCCCCCCTCCCGGCAATGGTTCCCCCTCTCCCGGAAATAGTCCCCCCTCCCGGCAATGGTTCCCCCTCTCCCGGAAATAGTCCCCCCTCCCGGCAATGGTTCCCCCTCTCCCGGAAATAGTCCCCCCTCCCGGCAATGGGTCCCCCCTCCCGGAAATAGTCCTCCCCCCTCCCAGCAATGGGTCCCCCCCTCCTGGAATTAGTCCTCCCCCCTCCCGGCAATGGGTCCCCCCTCCTGGAAATAGTCCTCCCCCCTCCCGGCAATGGGTCCCCCCCTCCCGGAAATAGTCCTCCCCCCTCCCAGCAATGGGTCCCCCCCTCCTGGAATTAGTCCTCCCCCCTCCCAGCAATGGGTCCCCCCCTCCTGGAATTAGTCCTCCCCCCTCCCGGCAATGGGTCCCCCCCTCCCGGAAATAGTCCTCCCTCCTCCCAGCAATGGGTCCCCCCCTCCCGGAAATAGTCCTCCCCCCTCCTGGCAATGGGCCCCCCTCCCTTCCTGAAATTTGTATTGTCTGCCATTTCCTGGGCATTATTGTCCGGTGCCACCGACGTTGCTGACCGTCTCTGCGCTCCGACGGGAAAGGTTACATTTGTTGTTCTACAATATCAACTCTAGGTAGAATTTTCTTCCAAGCCAAATAACCTTTTAATTCAAACCCCTCCAGCCCCTATCCAAAGAGCAGGTCTTAAAATAGACGCGGTGGCGGGGCGTCCGTTATGACTTGCTGCACGATGATTGTGCACTTCTTCACTTTTTCCCGAACGTTTTGGCATTTCCCAAAAAACGGAGTGGTCGATCAGCTTGGATACAATATACACTGTATTGTCAGAAGTATTGGGACACCTGCCTTTACACACACATGAACTTTAATGGCATCCCAGTCTTATGCCCCCGTACACACGGTCGGATTTTCCGACGGAAAATGTCTTATCGGACAATGTTGTCGGAAATTCCGACCGTGTGTGGGCTCCATCGGACTTTTTTCATCGGATTTTCCGACGGACAAAGTTGTATCTCCTGCTCTCAAATTTTCCGACAACAAAGTCCTATCGGACTTTTTCCGATCGTGTGTAGCGATTTCCGACGGACAAAGTGCCACGCATGCTCAGATCACATTACAAGACCAAAGCTATTGGCTACTAGCCTCTACGTAGTCCCGTCGTAGGCAACGAACGTCACCACGTTCAGAATGATCGGATTTTCCGACAACTTTGTCCGACCGTGTGTATGCGACACCAGTGTCGGACAAAATCTGTCGGAAAAAATCCGATGGATTTTGTGGTCGGATTTTCCGACCGTGTGTACGGGGGCATAAGTCCGTAGGGTTCAATATTGAGTTGGCCCACCCTTTGCAGCTATAACAGCTTCAACTCTTCTGGGAAGGCCGTCCACAAGGTTTAGTAGTGTGTCTATGGGAATGTGTGACCATTCTTCCAGAAGCAGATTTGTGAGGTCAGGCACTGATGTTGGACGAGAAGGCCTGGCTCGCAGTCTCCACTCTAATTCATCCCAAAGGTGTTCTATCGGGTTGAGGTCAGGACATCAGGTCTTTGTCACTAAACCCACAACAGTAAAATCTGTCTGTATACGCAGAATAGCATGCTTGTTATACTCACTGTGGAAATTAAAAGGTTAATTCTCTGCTATCTGTAAAAAGGTTCTTTGATCCTGTATGGAAAGATCCTCCTCCTCCTACAGGGTCACTCTGGGCCAGGCCAGATAAGACACATTCAGAGTGGTCCTCCTGCACATGCTCAGCTCGGTCTCTATTGCTGGAGAGAACATTTCCTTGTTGAGCTGTTCAGGTCACATGATATTGACATCACACATTTGGGCGGGTATACAGATCCTAAATGACAGCTCAGTCCCTCCCTCCTCCATGCCCAGTAATTAAAAAAAAAAACACAGTGGGTGGGATGTCACATCTTCATTCATGAGGACACAGGCTGTAGTGGAAATCTCCTCCTACCTGAACACTCAGCACTCTGTTCGTGATTTACCCGGACAGTCTGGGTTTTAAATCATGTGTCCGGGTTTCAGGCAGACTGAAACCCGGACACATTATTCAGATTGGGCTTTGACTCCCCAAGTAACCAAGATAGTCACACAGAAATCTGTTGCCGCCTGGATGTCTGGGGGCAGGTTCAGCATCACTAGGGGGGGGGGGGGCGATTATGTCAGCAAGAGAAATTTGGCCACACCCACTGTTCACTGCAGCACGCTATGCACACCACATTACTACTCTCCTTGGGCCACCCAAAGGTGTCCCAGGCTGCTAAAGTGTTTGGGCTTGGCTTGAAGAAAAGGTGGCAACCCTAAGGTGGACCCTGCAGTTTATCACGTGACCGTGGTATACAGATCAGCCAAGAAGGTATATAGTGGCAGCATTTTAATGTAAAAAGAAGATTTACAAGCTGTGGGCACTGTGGGGCGGGGGGATGAACTATTTTCATATTACTGGGTTTAGTAAGACTTTAAGAGAAAAAAAAACCTTTTGCCTTTACAACCCCTTTACAGCTGAAATCCAGCCATAATAACTGAAAGCTGACCTCCGGGAATTAGACAAAATCTACCCATGCAGTGGGGGGGGGGGGGGGGGGGCACACATAAATGGTTAATTGCCCATTTAGTCTTGGGGTGCAGGAATAAGGTTTACTTCTCACCCTATTGTGGGATCAGATCAGTAAACTCGCACATGCGGGGTGACGTCACAAGCCCTGATGTCATATTTCACAAAATACATTGGGCGGAGTTGGGTGCCGTGATGTCACCATACATACATGGGTTTACCGATCGGATCTCGGGGCACGGAGAATGTTTAATGCTGTCATTTATATATATATGCTGTGAAGAGAAGTGGTGGAAACCCATACTGGCTATGTTACCACTATATCTAGTTGGGCACATTTTGACCACTCATGTGTAGCACCCTCTAGTGCTAAAATAGGCGTAGGAAAATTGACTTCACTCGTTGTAGTTGCATGACTCTGTTAGGTTCAGAGTCAGGTCAGACTGGAAGGCTCAACAGACCAGGCCTCTATCGCCTTCCCCCGGTTCTGGAGGTTTCATGGAAACTTCTAGAAGCTAGTGGGCGGCCATATAGGGGTAGGGATCTGAATATTTATGGAAATCTGACCTAGGGTTGCCACCTTTTCTTCAAGTCAAACCCGAACACTTTAGCGGCGCACAGCTTTTTTTTTTTTGTAGTATAGTTTATATATTTTGCTATTAAATAACATTTCTAATGATAGGAAGTTAATAGCAAGAGTCCCCCTCTACATCAGAGTCCACAGAGTTCCCCTTTTACATCTGAACTCACAGAGTTCCCATTCACTGTAAGGGGGGACTCTGCAGACCCTGATGTAAGGGAGAACTCTGGGGATTCTAACATAAGGGATGCTCTGGGAACCCTGATTTAAGGGGGAACACTGAGAACTCTGATGTATGGAGAGGACTCTGATCTAAGGGAGAACATTGGGGATTATAACATAAGGGATGCTCTGGGAACCCTGATTTAAGGGGGGCACACTGAGAACTCTGATGTACGGGGAGGACTCTGATGTAAGGGGGAACACTGTGGCCTCTGGTGTGAAGGAGAACTCTGATGTAAGGGGTGCTCTGAGAACCCTGATTTACCTTAGTGTACTCACTCAGAGGCAGGAGATAGAAGGGGGGAGACTTCAGTCACAGACAGGGATGGATGGTGAGCTCACTCACCCCTTGGCAGTCAGCAACTCTCATCTAGATGTATCTGAGGCTGCTGGACTTCAAATTTCCAGCCCGCACTTTCCTTTTCTAAGAAGTGTGGGCAGACACAGAGGGGTAGGGCTGGGAGTAAGAGGTGCAGGTTGAGGCCCTCTCTCCTCTCCCGTCTGTGTGTGTGTCTAGGGGGGGGGGGGTGTTAGTGTTGACTTTGGGCAGCATGAAAGAGTGTAACAGACACTCTTAGCTTAGACAACTGCAGCCAGCAACCCTGCTGGGAAGCCATAGTCCAGTCTGAATAATGTGTCCGGGTTTCAGACAGTCTGAAACCCGGACACATGATTCCAAACCCGAACTGTCCGGGTGAATCCCGGACAAGTGGCAACCCTAATCTGACCATGCTCCAGGCCGGAGGCCTGGCAGGGTGGCTGAACCAGCCCAGAAATATTGTGGAGCCTGGCCAGTAGGTGAGTCTTGGGGAAGATGGAGTGCTGAAGTGCTGCTGCTTGTGGCCAGGGAGGGGGCCCCGGGGAAGGGGGTTCTGCCTCCAGGCTGGAGGTTGGAGGAAGGAAGCTGAAAGAGGGATCTCCACTGCCCTGCAGTCCACCGGGGAAGCACAGCCTGCATAGCCAGGAAAGAAACTAGCCCAGTGAAAGGCCTGAAAGCAGTTTCACCTAGAGCTGAAGGACAAGGACCATCCCCAGGGCCTACAAGGGAGGGGGCTGCTAGGTGCCATACCCAACCAGTTCTCACCGCAACAGTGCTACAAGTATGTTCTGGATTCCGATGCCTTGGGATACTCTTTGAGACAGCCAGGTGGATGGGCAGTTTCTACCTGGGGTCTGACAAGGTTAATTTAACCGCTTCCCGACCGGCCACTGCAGATATACGTCAGCAGAATGGCACGGGCAGGCAGAATCACGTACCTGTACGTGATCGTGCATGTGCCTGCCCGTGGGTCGCGCGCGCGCCGCTAGCGGCGCGCTCGCGACCCGGTCGGGAGCTCCGTGACCCCGGCCGCGGGACCAGCGGACCCGATCGCCGCTGGTATTCCGCGATCGGGTTACGGAGCGGAAGAACGGGGAGAGGTCTGTGTAAACAAACCTCTCCCCGCGCTTCCTACACTGACTGTCAGTGATCGGCGGTTCCCTGTCATCGGGAACGCCGATCAATGACGTCAGACGTACAGCCACGCCCCCCTACAGTAAACACAACACAACACGTCACACTGACTCCTCCCCGCCCCCTTGTGGTTAACCCCCTAACTACAACTGTCATTTACATAGGAATCAGTGCTATTTAAATAGCACTGATTTCTGTATAAATGACAAATGTCCCAAAAATGTGTCAAAAATGTCCGATGTGTCCGCCAAAATGTCGCAGTCACAATAAAAATCGCTGATCGCCGCCATTACTACTAAAAAAAAAAATATTAATAAAAATGCTATAAAACTATCCCCTATTTTGTAAACGCTATAACTTTTGCGCAAACTAATCAATAATCGCTAATTGCGATTTTTTTTACCAAAAATATGTAGAAGAATACGTATCGGCCTAAACTGAGGAAAAAAAATGTTTTTTTATATATTTTTTGGGGATATTTATTATAGCAAAAAGTAAAAAATATTGCATTTTTTTTCAAAATTGTCGCTCTATTTTTGTTTATAGCGCAAAAAATAAAAACCGCAGGGGCGATCAAATACCACCAAAAGAAAGCTCTATTTGTGGGAAAAAAAAGGACGCCAATTTTGTTTTAGAGCCACGTCGCACGACCGCGCAATTGTTAGTTAAAGCGACGCAGTGCCGAATTGCAAAAAGGGGCCTGGTCCTTTGGCTGCCAATTGGTCCGGGGCTGAAGTGGTTAAAGGGGAGCAAGTGCTTCATGCTCCTTACAAGGACTGCGCTACTGATCCGCTAAGAGACTGAAGCCAATCCGGAAGGAGTAGAAAGTCCAGGATCCATCTTTGTGGGGTTTTTTTTTTTGCATAGAAATAGGAAGTTTTGTCCTCAAAGTTGTGGTTTCAAGTCAAGTTGGGCTTCCCACATACCCCTAGACCCCCATCCAAGTTGTTTACCCCAAATAAAACAACAAAAACAAGCCCATAGATTGGCTACTGACTTTGAAAGCAAGTTGGAAAATGCGTGTTGCTTGGCTGCGCAGACTGTAGGAGGACCCAGAAAAATCAGCAGCTCCTTAGAGGGTCGCGTTATACATGTATTGGGGGTCATGTTTTTTTCAGTAAGTCTTTATATGTGGCATGTAGGTAGAATGGAATTGTGGGGTGGAGCACATATGAAGATCTCATTTTGTTTTCCATGTGGTTATACAGGAGGACTTCCTATGATTCATGCATGGACTTTATTTTATAATGATTGCTTATTACAGATTTAGGACCTTGGTCCGGCACCTTACCCCCCATCTATATTCACACAATCAGCTCCAACCCCTCACCACTATATTCAATACTAAACAAAAACAGTCTGGTTTTGGATTGAGTTTTAGGGCTCGTTCACACTCGCGGCAGCCTCTGCTGCTCCTCCGAACAGCGACCTGTGATCTGGATTGCTTTTTGTAGTGTAGTTAGCAGACAGCTGGAAGGCCATAGGCAGTGCTGGGACAAGGCCATTTGGGGAGGGGAGGGGAGAGGAGAGAAGAGGAGGAGGTGATAGAGAGGAGGGAAGGGAAAAGGAGATAGAGGGGAGAGGGAGGAGAGGAGGAGAAGAGAGAGAGGGAGAAGGCGAGGAGAGGAGAAGGAAATGGAGAGAAGGGGAGGGGAGGGGAGAGGAGAAGGAGGGGAGAGGGAGAGGGAGAGGCGAGGAGAGGAGAGGAGAAGGAAATGGAGAGAAGGGAAGGGGAGGGGAGGGGAGGGGTGGGGAGAGGAGAGGAGGAGGCGATAGAGAGGAGGAGGAGATGGAGAGAAGGGGAGGGGAGAGGAGAAGGAGGGAAGGGGAAAGAAAGAGAAGAGGAGGAGATAGAGGAGAGAGGGAGAAGGAGAGGGAGGAGGAGATAGAGAGGAGGGGAGAGGAAATAGAGAGGAGAGGGAGGGGAGGGGAGAGGAGATAGATAGGAGAGGGAGGTGAGGGGGGAGTAGAGGAGAGGAGGAGGCGATAGAGAAGAGGGAAGGGGAAAGGAAGAGAGGAGGAGATAGAGGGGAGAGGGAGAAGGAGAGGGAGAAGGCGAGGAGATAGAGAGGAGAGGAAGGGGAGAGGAGAGGAAGGGGAGAGGAGGCGATAGAGAGGAGGGAAGGGGAAAGGAAGAGAGAAGGAGGAGATAGGGGGGATAGGGAGAGGGAGAAGAGAGGAGATAAAAAGAAGAGAGGAAGATAAGAAGAGAAAGAGAGAGTGGGGGGAGGAGAAAAGGAGAGAGAAAGAGAAGAGAAGGAGAGGAGGTGAGGAAGAGGTGAGAGAGAGGAAAGGGAGAGGGAGTGAAGAGGAGAGGGAGAAGGCGAGAAGAGGAGGAGGCGATAGAGAGGAGGGGAGGGGAGAGGAGATGGGGAGAGGGGGGAGAGGAGGGGAGGAGGAAAGGAGAGGAGGAGGCGATAGAGAGGAGGGAAAGGAAAAGGAAGAGAGGAGGAGATAGAGGGGAGAGGAGATGGAGAGGAGAGGAGATAGAGAGGAGAGGAGAGGAGAGGAGAGAGGAGAGATAGAGAGGAGAGGGAGAGGAGAGGGGAGGAGAGGAGGAGGCGATAGACACGAGGGAAGGGTAAAGGAAGAGAGGAGGAGGAGATAGAGTGGATAGGGAGAGGGAGAAGATAGGAGAGAAAAAGAAGAGAGGAAGAGAAAGGGGGGGGGAGGAGAGGAGGAGAGAGAAAGAGAAGAGAGGGAGAGGAGGAGAAGGAGAGGAAGAGGTGAGACTAGGTTGCCTCCTTACTGTCTGGTTTAACCCCGAAAAGCTTTCACCACCAACTGTATTTTTAGCATGCAGTTCCCATTCTATTACATGGGTTGCATTAGGAGGAGGTACCGCACACAGAACGCAATATGGGGTATCATTTGTGTATAACCCCATTCCCCCCCAGTCATTGTAGCTTAAAGCAGACCTTCGTTCAAAAAGTCCCACTGATTTGTTCCCTCTCCACAGCCTGTAACTGAGCTGCTGTTTTTTTTTGGGGCGGGGCAGTAAGTCCCATTTCCATAATCCTTGCCTTGGTGAGGATGGCATCCCCCCCCCCCCCCGCCCATCTCCCGTAGCCTCCTGGGACACATCACATTTCTCAGGCTGCAGGACCATTCAGCCTTCTTTTTTTTTTTTTTTTTCAACATTTTTTTTTTTTTTCAACATTTTTTTTTTTTTTTCATTTAAACCCCAGTGGTGATCAAATACCACCAAAAGAAAGCTCTATCTGATAAAAAAAATGATAAAAATGTCCTCTGGGTACAGTGGTGCATGACCGCGCAATTGTCATTCAAAGTGTGACAGTGCTGAAAGCTGAAAACTGGCCTGGGCAGGATGAGGGTGAAAGTTCCCGGTATTTAAGTGGTTAAGGTGGGCAATTGGGGCAACAGAACTGCAGCTCAATTACCTCTTTTTTTTTTTTTTTTTACTGCCCCCCCTCCCCCAGCCACAAGTGTGAATGAGGCCCGGGAAAGGCAGAAAGGGGATAAAATGTGGCTACAGAAAGGCAGCAAAGCAAACTTATCCTAAAATATCAGACAGGAGAAGAGTAAGAAAGATGGCTACGCGGTGACACCGCAGGGCACATTTATACCGCGGCACAGACAGCCATTACTCCTGAATATTACTTATCCCCAAAGGATGTCCTGGAAGGTGGCGGGCGCTGAGCCGGAGAGATCCATCATTTCCTGTTATTGTAAGGAAGTCCAAACACACCGATCTGTTTTCTATGAGGAATCCGTCACCCTCCCCCATTACCGTTTACCGATCAGACGATCGTCAGTCCTGGGAGACGAGGCTCATTCCTTACAGAGTCCCCGGCGCTGTCAGGGGCCCCCAGCGCTCGTCCGTAACTGTCTTATAACTGTCTATCCCATAAAGATACAAAAAAAATAGAACTCATACCAGTTTACAGGCAAGTGCAGAAACCGCTATTTTTTTAAAAAATCATATTAAAAAGATTTTAAGTCGCCTGATGGATTGGTGCCGACATGGGAATCAAAATCTGGCCAGGGTTGGAAGGTGGAAATGAGCATTGGGGGTTGGGGGATGGGGTAGGGCTTGGGTGCTCTCGATCTGTGGTCCTATCCCTGATGTTCCAGGTGGATGTGGTTTGGAGGGAACTTTTTTTTTTGGTTAAAGTGGTGGGACACCCTGAAAAAAAAAAAAAACTTAAAAAAAAGTTAATAACAATTTAAAATGAAAAAAATAATAAAAAAAAATTTTTTTACTTACCAGAAATGGCTGTTGCTAGGCAGATCGTCCTAATCTGCCTCTTCCAGCGCCGCGGTGATCTTCTCTCCTTCCGTCTTCTAGTGAATGGGGCGCGGTGTGTGTTATGGGAACTGTGTCCAACAACACATCGCGTTCCCCATTCACAAATTAGACTCGCGCATGCGCAGTAGGCCGCGCGCCGACTCGCGCATGCGCAGTAGGAAACGGGAAGCCGTTTCCCTTACTGAGGATGGCGGCGCTGGAACCGGATCGCCGAGGGACATCTCGGCCTCCACGACCGACATCGCAGGCGCCCTGGGAGGGTAAGTGTACTTATTAAAAGTCAGCAGCTAATTTTTTAAGGTGAAAATTTTTTAAGGTGAAACACCGCTTTAAAGTGGAACTTTAGTTCCACTTTAAACAAAAAGTTTACCGTATATACTCGAGTATAAGCCGACCCAAATATAAGCCGAGGCACCTAATTTTACCACAAAAAACTGTGAAAACGTATTTCTGTCACACCGTATTTGCGCAGCGGCCTTACAAGCGCACTTTTTTTAATTAAAAAAAAATAAGACAACAGTAAATTTAGCTAGATAATGTTACGCAGAGTAAATTGATACCCAACATGTCACGCTTCAAAATTGCGCCCGATCGTGGAATGGCGACAAACTTTTACCCTTAAAAATCTCCATAGGCGACATTTAACCACATGTTGACTGGCCGCAGGGGCGGACTGACAACTCATGGGGCCCCCGGGCAATAGGAGATTATGGGGCCCCCAGGCAATCGGAGATTATGGGGCCACACAGTATACACACACACAGTATACAATCACACAGTATACACAGTACACACACACAGTATACAATCACACAGTATACACAGACATGTTTCTATTGGCTGAGAAGGTGCTGGAGAGGTGGGGCAGCTATAATCTCGGGATTTTTAGACCAAAAGGATGTCGGTAAGGGACATTTCAGAAACAGATGTAAAAAAAACACAGATTTTTACATACTGTCCCTGGTTTTACTGAGGCTGGCAACCCTGATGGGGCCCCCTAGTGGCCAAGGGCCCTCGGGAAGTGCCCGAGTGGCCGAATGGTCAGTCCGCCCCTGCGACTGGGCCATAGCCGAAAGATGGCTACAGCGCGGTCGGATTATTCTGGGAGGGCGTCCATGGACGTCCTCCCAGAATCTTGCTCCCGCACGCCCCCGGGAACATCCGTCACGGATCACGGTAAATAGCCGCTGATAGTGGCCGTTTACCACGTGGTCGCTCCGTCAAATGACGGAGCGATCACTTGTAAACAAACCGGGGTCACGTCATGGCGCCGGTTCCTCCCTCCCCTCTCTCTACCGATCGGTACAGTGAGAGGGGGAGAGATTGCAGCAGCGCTGTGGACTGGATGTGTAGTGCCCACAGCGCTGCTCAGTGACAATACTCTGCAATACGTTTTAACAGAAATAAAGAATTTTTTTTATTTTTTACTGAATTTTGAGATTTATAGCGCAAAAAATATAAAACCCAGCAGTGATTAAATACCACCAAAAGAAAGCTCTATTTATGGGGAAAAAAGGACAAGAATTTCAGTGTTGCATGACTGAGTAATTGTCATTCAAAGTGTGAGAGCACCGAAAGCTGAAAATTGGTCTGGTTAGGAAGGGGGTTTAAAGTGCCCAGTGGGTAAGTGGTTAAAAAATTCTACAGGTTGCATGTTTTGAGTTACAGAGGGGGTCTAGGGCTAGAATTATTGCTCTCGCTCTACTAATTGCAGCAATACCTCACATGTGTGGGTTGAACACCGTTTTCATATGCGGGCGCTACTCACGCATGCGTTCGCTTCTGCACGCGAGCTTGGAGGGACGGGACGCGTTTAAAAAAATATATTTTTTCCTTATTTATTTTACCTTTAATTTTTTTATTTTTACTCAGTTTAAAAAAAAAAAAAAAATGGTGTCACTTTTATTCCTATTACAAGGAATGTAAACATCCCTTGTAATAGAAAAAAACGCACGACAGGTCCTCTTAAATATGAGATCTGGGGGTCAAAAAGACCTCAGATCTCATATTTATACTAAAATGCAACAAAAGTAAGCGGCGGAGGGCACCGGAGCGCTGGGGGAGGCCCTCTCTCGCCGCTGATAAAAGTGATCTTGCGGCAAATCCGCCGCAGAGACCACTCTTATCGGAAAGTGGACCGCCCGCTGAAGAGGATACCGGGGATATGGCAGCTAGCTGCTGCCATAACAAAGATATCCCTCTTCAAAGTTAGGACGTATATTGGCGTGCGGCGGTCCGGAAGTGGTTAAAGCTTGATTGGATAGATTGATAGCAGTGCAGCCATTGGCCCCCGCTGCTGTCAATCAAATCCAATGACGAGGGGGGGCGTCGTTCCCCCTCATCGCTGAACCCTGGGACAGGTAAGTGTCTGATTATTAAAAGTCAGCAGCTGCAGTATTTGTAGCTGCTGACTTTTTAAAAAAAATTTTTAAGTAGGCCAATTTGCCAGCAGTAGGAGCTCTCCATAGTGCTGAAACTGGATTTCTATACCATTTCAGCGTTAGGACAGCACCCTGCCCCGGTACTCCTCTTCAGAGCCTTCACCCCAATGTAAGCAGTGGGCTTTGAGTTATTCAAATATCAAAATGCCTTGATGGGTGGATCATCCACTTGTTGAAGGAGGCAGCCAGGGAGCAGGCCGATATCACTCCGCCAGCAGCAGCAGCGGGGACTGTCAGCTGGGACTTCATCATCTGCAAATGCAGCACTTGCTATTGTGTATATCTGCCTGAGGGAATGTGCACAGATAATCAGGGCACTGATCATCAGTGCCCCATCGGTACTGCCTCATTAGTGCCCATCAGTGCAGCCTCAGCAGTGCCATTCAGTGCCCATCAGTGCTGCATATTGGTGCAGCCTCATCAGTGCAGCCTCATCAGTGATCTTCAGTAGGGGGGCAACGGATCAAAAAACTCACGGATCGTGTCGATCCTCGGATCAGAGTCACGGATCGGACCATTTTTCGGATCAGCAAATAATAATTGAATTTGCAAAAACCTGTGAAAATTCCACCACTATATAGTCCCCACTGTAATTTCCACGCCATCTCCCCACTGTAATATCCACGCCATCTCCCCCACTGTAATATTGGCTGGGTATCGCGGAGTATTGGCAGGGTGTAATGCAGAGTATTGGCAGGGTGTAATGCAGAGTATGCAGAGTATTGGCAGGGTGTAATGCAGAGTATGTTTACAAGTGATCGCTCCGTCATTTGACGGAGCGATCACATTGTAAACGGCCCCGGGGTGTACCAAGATGGCCGCCGCACCGGAGCTAGGCCGAAGCCGCGGCATTTCCTAGCCGGGTGTACCAAGATGGCCGCCGATCCGGAGCTAGGCCGAAGCCGCGGCCTTTCCTAAGGCCGAGGCCGTGGAGCGCTCCGCGGATCGCGGGGTGTGCTGATCCGAACAGGGTGACCCGTTCGGATCACAGATTGGCGACGATCCGTTGCACCCCTACTCTTCAGTGACCATCAGTGCAGCCTCATCAGTGCTCTTCAGTGCCCATCAGTGCAGCTTCATCAATAAGCGCCGTTTCCCACTGGTGCGATGTCCAACATTGCATGTGATTCGCACCGCACTGCAGTGCAAATCACATGCAATCTCTGTGCGATCTGATTTCGGCCATACAGATAGTATGGCTGAATTCACATCGCATCCGGACCAAACTCGCACAGGACTCTTTTTTTGGTCCGCAGAAGAATCGGATCGCATGGGTGTTCACACCCATGCGATCTGATTCCTGTCCGAATTTGCAGTTCGCACTGCGATATGCGAACCGATCTGGGGGTGTCATTAACTTTTAATTGACACTGTGATCTGCTGCCGGGAGACATGCAATGCGGGAACCCGCAGTGGATTCGCAGGGTTCCCTCATCGCTGCAGTGTGAACCGAGTCTGAAGGAGAAAAATTACTTAGGCCCCTTTCACACTGGGGCGGGAGCCGCGGCGACGGTAAAGCAGCGCTATATTTAGCGCTGCTTTACCGTCGCTTTAACCGCGGTTTTACCCACTGCCAGCGGCCGAAAAAGGGTTAAAATCCCCCGCAAAGCGCCGCCGTAGCGTGAATGGGGCCGGTTTTTTCAGGCGCTATTTTTAGCGCTGTACCGCCTGAAAAAACGCCCCAGTGTGAAAGGGGCCTTATTTGCAAAATGATATAACAAAAAATTATTTCTTTTTTTTTTTTTGCAAACTTTTAGCAAAAAGCAAAGAACTCAGTGGTGAGTAGCTTAAAATTCCTTTAAAAAATATAAAAATAAAAAAATAATTGGAAAAAAATATATGTTTTACTCACCTCTAAATGGCTGTTGCTAGGGGGTCCCTCGTAGTCTGCCTCCTTCAGTGCCCGGGCACTGACATCACTTCCCCTCCGCGCAGTCCGTCATCTGGGACACGTGACAGGTCTCAGATGACTGTGCGGCGTATCGCGGTGCGTGGCGCCGCTCGCACATGCGCAGTGGGTGCCCGGCTGTGAAGCCACAGCCGGGTGCCCACAGTAAGAATGCCGGCGCCGCCGAGAGGAGCGGGGGAAAGGGGACTTCGATCCCCCGCATCACTGGACCCCGGGACAGGTAAGTGTCCGATTATTAAAAGTCAGCAGCTGCAGTATTTGTAGCTGCTGACTTTTAAAAAAATATTTTTAAAGGGCACCCCACTTTAATGACCAGGCAGTTTTTTGTGATATGGCACTGCGTCGCTTTGACTGACAATTGCGCGGTCATGTGACGCTGTACCCAAACAAAATTGGCGTCCTTTTTCCCTCCACAAATAGACCTTTCTTTTGGTGGTATTTGATCACCTCTGCAGGTTTTTATTTTTTTTGCGTTATAAACAAAAGAGCGTCAATTTTCATAAAAAAATAACTATATTTTTTACTTTTTGCTATGATACATATCCCACCAAAAAAAATTCTTCATAAATTTAGGCCGATACGTATTCTTCTACATATTTTTGGTAAAAAAAAAAAAAATCACAATAAGCGTATATATATAGATTGCTTTGCGCAAAAGTTATCACGTCCCCAAACTACGGGATAGATTTATGGACTTTTATCTATTTATTCATTTTTTACTAGTAATGGCGGCGATCTGAAATTTTTAGCGAGACTGCGACATTGCGGCGGACAAATCTGACCCCAAATGACACTTTTTGGGGACCAGTGACATTATTACATTGATCAGTGCTATAAAAATGCACTGATCAGTGTATAAATGACACTGGCAGGGAAGGGGGTTAAGACTAGGGGGCGATCAAGGGGTTAAGTGTGTTCCCTGGGTGTGTTCTAACTGTAGGGGGGTGGGCTTACTGGGACATGACAGAGATCACCGTACGGACCGACGTACAGGTACGTTGGTTCGCAGGAGGAGAGCCATCCTGCCACAGTACAGGGCTGGTGCAAGGATTTTTGACACCCTAGGCAAAACCGAATTTTGCCGCCCCCCTGGCTCCACCCCTGACCCCACCCCCTTTGCCATGCCCTTGTATACTCCACCTTTTTAATGAAGTGCCCATCAAATGCAGCCTACCAGCTTCCATCAATTCAGCCTCACCAGCACCCATCAATACAGCCTCCCCAATGCCCATTAATGCAGCCTCACCAGCACCCATCAATACAGCCTCCCCAATGCCCATTAAAGCAGCCTCACCAGTGCACATTAATGCAGCCTCACCAATGCCCATTAATGCAGCCTCACCAGTGCCCATTAATGCTGCCTCACCCGCACCCATCAATGCAGCCTACCAGTGCCCATCAATGCAGCCTCCACAATGCCCATTAATGCAGCCTCACCAGTGCCCATTAATGCAGCCTCACACACACCCATCAATGCAGCCTACCAGTGCCCATCAATGCAGCCTCACCAGCGCCCATTAATGCAGCCTCACCAGCGCCCATTAATGCAGCCTCACCAGCGCCCATCAAATGCAACCTACCAGCGCCAATTAATACAGCCTACCAGTGCCCATCAATGCAGCCTACCAGTGCCTATCAATGAATGTTTGCTTGCTTTAATTCATTCGGGAGACGGGAGACAGACAAACTCCTCCACCGCCGCTGTGCCTCTGGCACAATCTGCGAATGGAACGGCGGCTGCCTGCTGATGCTGAGACTTAGTTGCTTGCTGCAGAGAGAAGAGAGTAGGAACACCAGTGGCCAGGCGCCCCCCAGGCAGCAGGGCGCCCTAGGCGGCTGCCTAGTTTGCCTAGTGGTAGCACCGGCCCTGCCACAGTAAATGTACGTGAGCTGGTCATCAAGTGGTTAAATACCACCAAAAGAAATCTCTATCTGTCTCTAAAAAAATGATGCAAATGTCATATGAGTACAGCACTGCATGACCGCGCAATTGTCATTCAAAGTGTGACAGCGCTGAAAGCTGAAAACTGGCCTGGCAGGAAGGGGGTGAAAGTGCCCGGTATTGAAGTGGTTAAAAAAGTTTACTCGCTCCGCTCTGTCTATCGGGAGGAGGGGGGGGAGGGGCACATCAATCTTATAGAAATAGTTGTAGTTGTTCTGGAACAATGGCGTTCATTAGATAGAATTAATGCTGAGTGCGTTTCCTTGTTCTCATTTACAATTCTTCCCGCAATGTCGCTCGCCCTTAATTTGGAGTACAGCTTCTCCTCAAATACCTTTTCTGCTTAATTACAGCTCAGTACGCGGTAGATGGGCTCTGTCGATAGTCAGGCGGAGTGCCTCCTGCTCGTACAAGGAAGTCCAGCTGTGCGCGCACATTATTACGCGGCGATAAAGCGGAGGAAAGCAGATGGCAGGTGGAAGAGGCCGGCGTGATTTTTTTACCTTCTCCCGTACGGCAAGGACTATGTGAAGACCAAATCCAATTTGGTGTCAGTCCCGAGCTTCACCGCCTTCCTTGGTAGTTGATAAATTAAAGAGAACCTGTAAGGACAGAAATATTCGGATCGTGCCATCACTACCAGGAACAAGCATGCAGCCAGTGAAAAATCTAAAATCTCATCCGGCATGCTTGACTTGGGCTGCGCTAGAGGCCGTTGTTGGTATCAGTGAAAGAAATGGTGCCTCATTGTTGGTGTCAGTGGGAAGAATAGTGCCACACTGTTGGTGTCAGTGGGAGGAACAGTGTTCCATTGTTGGTGTCTATGGTAGGAAAAGTTTCCTATTGTTGGTGTCAGTGGTAGGAATGGTTCCCCATTTTTGGTGTCAGTGGGAAGAATAGGGCCCCATTGTTGGTGTTAGTGGGAGGAATAGTTCCCCATTGTTGGTGTCAGTGGAAGAAGAAGTTCCCCATTGTTGGTGTCAGTGGGAGAAATTGTGCCCCAAGGGACAGTTAAAGGCAAGCAAAGAACTACATCTGGCCAAGTTAGGAGACAAGTGATATACAACAGTTAATGTTTTCAGAAAGGCTCCACCTTTTATCACTAAAAAAGCCATTCTGGAGCTCTAGTTCAGCGATTTTTCCCTAGGCTGAAATGATCAGTCTTCTGCTGACAGGAGGAAATTGTGCCTCATTGTTGGTGTCAGTGGGAGTAATAGCACCCTATTGTTGGTGTCAGTGGTAAGAACAGTACCCCATTGTTGGTGTCAGTGGGAGGAATAGCACCCTATTGTTGGTGTCAGTGGGAGGAATAGTGCCACATTGTTGGTGTCAGTGGGAGGAATAGCACCCCATTGTTGGTGTCAGTGGGAGGAATAGCACCCTATCGTTGGTGTCAGTGGTAAGACCAGTACCCCATTGTTGGTGTCAGTGGGAGGAATAGTGCCACATTGTTGGTGTTAGTGGGAGGAATAGTGCCACATTGTTGGTGTCAGTGGGAGGAATAGCACCCATTGTTGGTGTCAGTGGGAGGAATAGCACCCTATTGTTGGTGTCAGTGGTAAGCCCAGTACCCCATTGTTGGTGTTAGTGGGAGGAATAGTGCCCCATTGTTGGTGTCTGCAGGGGCGGACTGACCATTTGGCCACTCGGGCACTTCCCGAGGGCCCCGGGCCACTAGGGGGCCCCATCAGGGTTGCCAGCCTCAGTAAAACAGGGACAGTATGTAAAAATCTGTGTTTTTTTTACATCTGTCTCTGAAATGTCCCTTACCGACATCCTTTTGGTCTAAAAATCCAGAGATTATAGCTGCCCCACCTCTCCAGTACCTTCTCAGCCAATAGAAACATGTCTGTGTATACTGTGTGTACATGTCTGTGTATACTGTGTGATTGTATACTGTGTGTGTGTATACTGTGTGGCCCCATAATCTCCTATTGCCGGGGGCCCCATAATCTCCTATTGCCGGGGGCCCCATGAGTTGTCAGTCCGCCCCTGGGTGTCAGTGGGAGGAATAGTGTCTCATTGTGGGTGTCAGTGGGAGGAATAGTGCCCCAAGGAACAGTTAAAGGCATGCCAAGGGCCACATCTGGCCAGGTTTCGAGACAAGTGATTTACAGCAACAGTGAATGTTTTCAGGAGGGGCCCAACCTTTTATCACTAAAAAGCCATTCTGGAGCTCTAGTCCGGTGATTTTCTCTAGGCTGAAATGATTCGTCTTCTGCAGGCAGAAGGAAGCATTCCCTCAGTCCCCCCAGTGATCAGATTGCTACATTTCCTCAGTCTCCCCAGTGATCAGATTGCTACATTTCCTCAGTCTCCCCAGTGATCGGATTGCTACATTTCCTCAGTCTCCCCAGTGATCAGATTGCTACATTTCCTCAGTCTCCCCAGTGATCAGATTGCTACATTTCCTCAGTCTCCCCAGTGATCAGATTGTTACATTCCCTCAGTCTCCCCAGTGATCAGATTGCTACATTTCCTCAGTCTCCCCAGTGATCAGATTGCTACATTTCCTCAGTCTCCCCAGTGATCAGATTGCTACATTTCCTCAGTCTCCCCAGTGATCGGACTGCAGCATTGTAATGTTGTAGCAAGTCACAAGGTGAGAGGCTTCCGCAGACACTGATCTGTGTCAGACATTTGTGAACACAGCTAAGAACACAGGCACCATGTTTGAGGTGACTCCTCAGTCCAGGAGGTAGATGGTGACCCTGGATGATGCCTGAACAAAGATGGCGCCATCCTTCTGCACTGTCAGGGGGAGTACTGTGATCTCTGTGAGCGGTAATAAATACCTGGAAGGGTTACACTGGCACATTACCTCACATGCACCACATCTATTTAGGTTATTTTCCACTTGAACAATGATAGGCCAAAGACATTATATTTGATATAACAGCAGATCCTGAAATTGGGGTCGTTATTCCTGACGCGTTGGACGCAAATATTTTCCCCCCGTGAAGACAAGCCAATCGTGTCTCTTGAGATACCTTCAAAAAAACATCTGAGCCTTCGAATCCGACTTCCCGGCACAGTCGGGGCCACAATTATACGGCCGCCCGGTGTGAGGGGGGGGCCTCTCCTAGCAGACGGGGGCACAGATAAATAAGCAGGTGACGTGTAGCGCGCAGACGGGGGGGTCGGAGGTCCGGGATCACTCTGTGATCACACAGGATGCGGCGAGGTTCACGGAAGGCAATTAGTTTAGTATTTGAAAATATCAGAGAAACTTTCATCGGAATTCCAGCAGGCAGCATGAAAAGGCTAATCCATGAATGGGGAGGGAGCCGCTGTGATCTTATAGATTACATTCTACATGGGATGGATAACCCAGAATTCTTAGCTGTCCGTCACAGTTTGCTCTGACTCTGGGATCGGAGCGCGGTTTGGTTTTCGGAGTCTTTTGCAGCGCAGGAAGGGGGGAGGGGGGGCACTGGAGGCGGATGAAGTGAGCATGCAGGACAGATGCAGAATAGGAGTTAGAGCCCGTTCATATATGCGCTCGGATCGCTTTTCAGAGGACACAGGCGTCTCCTGCCACCTAGGGTATATGGTTGCTAGGATGCGGGCGGCCCCTGTTACTGGATGTTCAAGGTTGTTAGGAAGTAGCAAGATCCTACATAAAATCTTGTCCATAAGCTGTGCGCATGCAATGTTTCTGCTAGCGTTTACATAGAATAAATGTATCATTTCGGTTGCTAGGACACCAGGGGCTCCTGCCACCTAGGGTATATGGTTGCTAGGATGCAGGCGGCCCCTGTTACTGGATGTTCAAGGTTGTTAGGAAGTAGCAAGATCCTACATAAAATCTTATCCATAAGCTGTGCGCATGCAATGTTTCTGCTAGCGTTTACATAGAATAAATGTATCATTTCGGTTGCTAGGACACCAGGGGCTCCTGCCACCTAGGGTTCATGGTTGCTAGGATGCAGACGGCCCCTGTTACTGGGTGTTCTAAGTTGTTAGGAAGTAGCAAGATCCTACATAAAATGTTGTCTATAAACTGTACACATGTAATGTTTGTGCTAACATTTACATAGAATAAATGTATCCTATTTTGTTGCTAGGACACCAGCAGCTCCTGCCACCTAGGGTTCATGGTTGCTAGGATGCAGACGGCCCCTGTTACCTGGTGTTTTAGGTTGTTAGGAAGTAGCAAGATCCTACCTAAAATCTTGTGTAAGCTGTGCGCATTCAATGTTTCTGCTAATGTTTACATAGAATAAATGTATCTTTTTGGTTGCTAGAACACCAGAGGCTCCTGCCACCTAGGGTTCATGGTTGCTAGGATGCAGACGGCCCCTGTTATCGGGTGTTCTAGGTTGTTAGGAAGTAGCATCCTACATAAAATCTTGTCTATAAGCTGTGCACATGTAATGTTTCTACTAACGTTTACATAGAATAAATGTATCCTTTCGTTGCTAGGACACAGGCTGCTCCTGTCACCTAGGGTTCCTGGTAGCTAGGGATGCAGGTGGCCCCTGTTACTTGGTGTTTTAGGTTGTTAGGAAGTAGCAAGATCTTACATAAAATCTTGTCCATAAGCTGTGCGCATGTAATGTTTGTGCTAACATTTACATAGAATAAATGTATCCTTTCGGTTGCTAGGACACCAGGGGCTCCTGCCACCTAGGGTTCATGGTTGCTAGGATGCAGACGGCCCCTGTTACTGGGTGTTCTAAGTTGTTAGGAAGTAGCAAGATCCTACATAAAATGTTGTCTATAAACTGTACACATGTAATGTTTGTGCTAACATTTACATAGAATAAATGTATCCTATTTTGTTGCTAGGACACCAGCGGCTCCTGCCACCTAGGGTTCATGGTTGCTAAGATGCAGACGGCCCCTGTTACCTGGTGTTTTAGGTTGTTAGGAAGTAGCAAGATCCTACCTAAAATCTTGTCCATAAGCTGTGCACATGCAATGTTTCTGCTAATGTTTACATAGAATAATTGTATCTTTTTGGTTGCTAGAACACTAGGGGCTCCTGCCACCTAGGGTTCATGGTTGCTAGGATGCAGACGGCCCCTGTTACCTGGTGTTTTAGGTTGTTAGGAAGTAGCAAGAGCCTACCTAAAATCTTGTCCATAAGCTGTGCACATGCAATGTTTCTGCTAATGTTTACATAGAATAATTGTATCTTTTTGGTTGCTAGAACACTAGGGGCTCCTGCCACCTAGGGTTCATGGTTGCTAGGATGCAGACGGCCCCTGTTATTGGGTGTTCTAGGTTGTTAGGAAGTAGCATCCTACATAAAATCTTGTCTATAAGCTGTGCACATGTAATGTTTCTGCTAACGTTTACATAGAATAAATGTATCCTTTTGTTGCTAGGACACAGGCTGCTCCTGTCACCTAGGGTTCCTGGTAGCTAGGGATGCAGGTGGCCCTGTTACTTGGTGTTTTAGGTTGTTAGGAAGTAGCAAGATCTTACATAAAATCATGTCCATAAGCTGTGCGCATGTAATGTTTGTGCTAACATTTACATAGAATAAATGTATCCTATTTTGTTGCTAGGACACCGGCGGCTCCTGCCACCTAGAGTTCATGGTTGCTAGGATGCAGACGGCCCCTGTTACCTGGTGTTTTAGGTTGTTAGGAAGTAGCAAGATCCTACATAAAATCTTGTCCACAAGCTGTGCGTATGTAATGTTTGTGCTAATGCTTGCTCAGCCCCAGCTGCCGGCACCGCTGGACTTCAGGAATGGTAAGTGTCCATTTATTAAAAGTCAGCAGCTGCAGTATTTGTAGCTGCTGGCTTTTAATACATTTTTTTTCAGGTAGACTCCCTCTTTAAAAAGGGCACAATGTAGACAATTCACCGACCAACAGGCAAGGCATTATATGTTCCTAATTCTCTAACTAAAACTACTGACAGAGTGCTGCCCCGGCATACCTGCGAATGTGTAGTCCAGTAATTACAGTCCTCCAAAGGCATTCTCCAGCACTGGTGTCTCTCTAGTAGGGATGGGCCCGGTGTTCAATTCGAACCCATGTTCGAATCGAACATCGGGCGTTCGCCCGTTCGGTGAGCCCAGAACTATTTGGGCCGCTCGCATCAAATTCGTGTGATGCGAGAGGCCCGCAATGCATTGCGCCAGTCGCAGTGCAATGCTGGCTGATGATTGGCCAAGCATGCACTGTGACCCCGCATGCTTGGCCAATCACAGCGCCGGCAGCGAGGAGAGCCATAATTGGCTACAGGCAGGATGCCTGTAGCCAATTATAGCTCAGGGGCTTTAGTACACGCCCCACGGTATAAGAGGCCGCTGCGGCAGCGGCCTCGCATATTATGTTTCAGTGTCAGCGTGTCAGTGTGCTGCTGACTGCTGAGAAAGTGAGAATATGTGCTCTATTTCTGGGGATTTGTGTGTGCGTGCTGTTAGTACAGCATTGCAGTATCACATCTGGGGGGTGTCTATAGGTGGCCTGTGAAGGGGGCAGGTTTCCTGTGCTTAGAACTGTCCCTGCAAAAAGTGTCATTTTTGCAGGGAAAAAGCTATTTAAAATCACTCGCGGCTAATGAATTGATGGCTCCCGTAACACAGAGAACAGTCATTCATTGATAAAAAAAACAAAAAAAAAAGCGTGGGGCTCCCACCAAATTCAATACCAGACCCTTGAGCTCTGGGATGGATTTTAAGCGGAACCCTAGCCCAAAAAAATGGCGTGGGGTCACCCTCAAAATCCATACCAGACCCTTATCCGAGCACGCAACCTGGCAGGCCGCAGGAAAAGAGGGGGGGACAAGAGCAGCCCCCCCTCCCGCCTGAACCGTACCAGGCCACATGCCCTCAACATTGGGAGGATGCTTTGGGGGTCTAAGACCCCCAAAGCATCTTGTCCCCATGTTGATGAGGACAAGGGCCTCTTCCCCACAACCCTGGCCGGTGGTTGTGGGGTCTGCGGGCGGGGGGCTTATCAGAATCTGGAAGCCCCCTTTAACAAGGGGACCCCCAGATCCCAGCCCCCCCCTGTGTGAAATAGTAACCTACCATTTCACCAAAAAAGTGTCAAAAATTGTAAAAATGACAGGAGACGGTCTTTGACAATTCCTTTATTAAAATCTTCTTTCTTCTTTCTTCATCCTTCGGTTTCTTCATCTTCTCCTTCCGTCATCTTCTTCCATCTTCTTCCATTTTCTTCTTCCATTTTCTTCTTCCTCCGATCCGCTTCTTCTTGCGCTGGTCTTCTCGTCCTTCTTGTCCGGCATCTTCTTCCATGGCGTCGGCGTCGGTGTCTCTTCTTGGGCCACTCCTCGCAATGGGAGGCTCCCGCTGTGTGAGGCTTCGCTGCGTCTGACAGGTCTTTTATAATGGAGGGCACCTGGTGACCCCGCCCCCTCTGACGCACAGGGACGTCATGGGGAATTCCCTATGGCTTTCCCCATGACGTCAGAGGGGGGCGGGGTCACCAGGTGCCCTCCGTTATAAAAGACCTGTCAGACGGAGCGAAGCCTCACACAGCGGGAGCCTCCCATTGCGAGGAGCGGCCCGACAGAAGAACAGATGCCGACGCCATGGAAGAAGATGCCGGACGAGAAGACCAGCCCAAGAAGAAGCGGATCGGAGGAAGAAGAAAATGGAAGAAGAAGATGGAAGAAGATGGAAGAAGATGACGGAAGAAGATGACGGAAGAAGATGACGGAAGGAGAAGATGAAGAAACCGAAGGATGAAGAAAGAAGAAAGAAGATTTTAATAAAGGAATTGTCAAAGACCGTCTCCTGTCATTTTTACAATTTTTGACACTTTTTTGGTGAAATGGTAGGGGTACTTTTGTACCCCCTTACCATTTCACACAGGGGGGGGGCGGGATCTGGGGGTCCCCTTGTTAAAGGGGGCTTCCAGATTCCGATAAGCCCCCCGCCCGCAGACCCCCACAACCACCGGGCACGGTTGTGGGGACGAGGCCCTTGTCCTCATCAACATGGGGACAAGGTGCTTTGGGGGTCTTAGACCCCCAAAGCATCCTCCCAATGTTGAGGGCATGTGGCCTGGTACGGTTCAGGCGGGAGGGGGGCCGCTCTCGTCCCCCCCTCTTTTCCTGCGGCCTGCCAGGTTGCGTGCTCGGATAAGGGTCTGGTATGGATTTTGAGGGGGACCCCACGCCATTTTTTTAGGCTAGGGTTCACCTTAAAATCCATCCCAGACCTCAAGGGTCTGGTATGGATTTTGAGGGGGACCCTACGCCATTTTTTTTTTTGGCTGGGGTTCCCCTTAATATCCATCCCAGACCTGAAGGGCCTGATTATTGAATTTGGGGTGACCCCCACGCTTTTTTTTTTCATTTTTTTTATTTTTAATCAATGACTTTTTTTTTATGAATGACTTTCAATGAATGACTGTTCTCTGTATTACGGGAGCCGACAATTCATTAGCCGCGAGTGATTTTAAATAGCTTTCTTTTCTGCAAAAATGACACTTTTTGCAGGGACAGTTCTAAGCACAGCAAACATGCGCCCCTTTACATGCATACTATAGACACCCCGCAGGTACGAAATTTAACCACTAGCCGACCACCCACTGTCAAATGACGGCGGAGCGGTGCGGCTCTTGTGGCGGGACGCCGTCATATGACGGCGTCTACATTTTGGTCACTGTAGACGCCGTAGCTGGGGAGCCAATGCGCGTGCCCGGCGGTCGCGATGTCCGCTGGGCACCCGCGATTGCCCGGTAATCGAGCAGGATTGCCCGGTAATCGAGCAGGACGTGGATCTGTGTGTGTAAACACGCAGATCCACGTCCTGTCACTGGAGAGGAGACCGATGGTGTGTCCCTTGTACATAGGGACACCGATCGGCCCCCTCCCCCAATCAGTCCCCTCCCCCAATCAGTCCCCTCCCCCCACAGTTAGAATCACTAACATAGGGAACACATTAACCCCTGCAGCGCCCCCTAGTGTTAACCCCTTCCCTGCCAGTCACATTTATACAGTAATCAATGCATTTTTATAGCACGGATCGCTGTATAAATGTGAATGGTCCCAAAAATGTGTCAAAAGTGTCCGATATGTCCGCCGCAATGTCGCAGTCATGATAAAAATCGCAGATCGCCGCCATTACTAGTAAAAAAAAAAAATAATAAAAATGCTATAAATCTATCCCCTATTTTGTAGACGCTATAACTTTTGCGCAAACCAATCAATATACGCTTATTGCGATTTTTTTTTTTACCAAAAATATGTAGAAGAATACGTATCGGCCTAAACTGAGGAAAAAATTTGTTTAAAAAAAAAAAAAAAAATTGGATATTTATTATAATAAAACGTAAAAAATATTATGTTTTTTCAAACTTGTTGCTCTTCTTTTGTTTATAGCGCAAGAAATAAAAACCGCAGAGATGATCAAATACCACCAAAATAAAGCTCTATCTGATAAAAATTTTATTTGGGTACAGCGTTGCATGACCACGCAATTGTCATTCAAAATGCGACAGCGCTGAAAGCTGAAAAATGGCTTGGTCAGGAAGGAGGTGTTAGTGCCTGGTAGGCAAGTAGTTAAAGGAATATTACACTTTTATTGTTTCAATTTAAGCATTATTAAAATCACTGCTCCTGAAAAAAACGGCCGTTTTAAAAAAAAAATTTTGCATTGATACATGTCCCTTGGGGCAGGACCCAGGTCCCCAAACACTTTTTATGACATTAACATGCATATTAGCCTTTAAAATTAGCACTTTTGATTTCAAACGTTCGCATCCATTATAACTAATAGGGTTCTAAAGCTCGCACGGACTTTAGGTCCGTTCGCGGGTTCTGGTGCGAGCCGAACGGGGGGGTGTTCGGCTCATCCCTACTCTCTAGTGCACACATAGCATTTTTCCTTCTCACTACCTCGAAAAAAAACCAGTCTAGGGGTGTCTTTTTACATTTTATTGCAGATTTAACTTGAATGGGGTGAAGGGAGCATGGAATACCCCGAAAATGCTGAACTGACTATTTGAGGACTCTTCTCTTTCCACTGATCTGACAGAAAGTTCCCTCAGGATTCTCTACTGGCTGAGGAATGCCTAGGACCTCCTCTTGCAGAATTGACCACAGTCACTAGGGCACAGAATTTAGGTTGGTACTCACTATGCCACAGGATCATTGGTTGCCTCCTTCTGATATCCACTAGACATGTTCACAATAGAAAAATTTGTTTATTTTCGTTTCGTTTCTGTTCCTTTCCGTTGATTCGTAACGATTCGTAATATCGTAAGTCGTCGGTGTTCGTATTCGTAACGATTCGTATTTTCGTAAGAGTTATTTTTTTCGTTGATTCGTTTTTCCGTTTAATTTTCGTTTAATCGAAATTCGTATTTTCGTAGATTTAGTTACATTCGTACTTTCGTGAGATTGATTTATTCGTACTTTCGTAACATTGTTTTCGTAGATTCGTAATCGGAGCATAATTCATAATGTTATGTAATGTGTATGCTATTATTACATTGTAAGAGACACGGAAAATTACGAATCGAAAAAAAAAGTTACGAATGTACGAATTTTTTCGTTCAATCCATTCGAAGCACGTTAAGCAGCGCCATTGTAAAGCCCCATACACACGGTCGGATTTTCGCATGGATTCTGTCCGATCGGACAATGTTGTTGAAAAATCCGACCGTGTGTATGCACCATCGGACGGTGTACGTCGGATTGTCCGACGGACAAAGTCTTATCTCCTGCTGGATAGATTTTCCGACAACACGGTCCGGTCACACCAAATCCGATCGTGTGTACCGTTGTCCGACGGACAAAGTGCTACGCATGCTCAGATCACATTACAAGACCAAAGCTATTGGCTACTAGCCTCTACGTAGTCCCGTCGTAGGCAACAAACGTCACCACGTTCAGAATGATCGGATTTTCCGACAACTTTGTCCGACCGTGTGTACGCAAAACCAACATCGGACAAAGTATGACGGACATGATCCGACGGACCTGGTCCGCGGATAATCCGCGCGTGTGTATGGGGCTTAAGAGACACGGACAATTACGAATCGCAAAAAAAAAAAAAAAAAAGTTATGAATGTACGAATTTTTTCGTTCAATCCATTCGAAGCACGTTAAGCAGCGCCATTGTAAGGGACACGGAAAATTACCAATTCAACAAAAAAAAAAAAAAGTTACCAATGTACGAATTTTTTCGTTCATTTTGATTTTCGTTGTTCCTGTTTTCTTTTTTCGGATTTTCTTCTTTCGTAGTTTCGTTGTTTCTAATTTGGCTATTTCGGATTTTCGTTGTTTTTCATATTCGTTCGATTCGATAATTCGTTATTCGTTAAAATTTTTTGCGAATCATTTGTTCATTCGTACGATAACGAATGAACGAATATAACAAATTTTAACGGAAAACTAATTAAAACGAAACGAATTGCACATGTCTAATATCCACCAGTGTCAGTAACTTGGTAGGAGGCCGAGATGCTGGGAGGGCTCCCCTTGCGGCCGAGCGCAGCACACCACTGAAGGTGGAACAGCAGGTGTGGTGCCCACAGAAGCACGGGTGCCGGAGACAGGCGTGCTTGGAAGGTCCAGGAGTCCAGTGGAAGAACTGAATAGCGGAGCCGGGTGCCAGGCCAGGGGTCATTCACAGAGAGACAGTCCAGGATCAGAATGACCTAAGATAAGCTGCGTCTTAGTACAGGGAGCAGGATAAGCAGAGTCAAATAGCCAGGCCGGGGTCAGATGCTGGGAGCAGGCAGGAAGAAGTCAGGTGCAAGCCAAAGGGTCAAGCCAGAGGATCAGGAAGAGCAGGTCAAAACAAGCCGGGTCGGTACACAGGAGATCAGATCAGCAGATAATACAGGACACAGGAACACAGGGAGAGCTGAAGACAAACCAGCAACTGCAGACACTAGCAGACTTCCTTATATAGGCCCATGTGACCTGCTGGCAGGGATACTGGGTCCTAAACTCCTTCTCCTGACAGAGATTCTGGGTCTTAAAGCCCTTCTCCTTCTGTTGATTCCCTGACAGTGCCCCCCCCTGACGGGCAGCCTCCGGATGCCCATTTGGGCCATTTTCTCAGGGTATTTAGCCCAAAACTCTCGGAGGAATCTAGGGGCATGTACATTGGCCTCGGGTTCCCAGGAGCTCTCCTCGGGTGGATATCCTTTCCATTTAATTAAGAACTGAATTGTCCTACCTCTCCGTCGACAGTCAAGGATGGATTCCACTTCAAATTCAGTCTCGTCTCCTACCAGAACTGGAGGCGGGGGTACTTCTTCTCTCCCTGGAAAAGAACTAGAAATGGCATGTTTAAGTAGTGCAACATGAAATACAGGGTGGATCTTATAAGATTCAGGTAAGGCAAGTTCGAAGGCTACTGGATTTATTTTGCGTTTAATTTCAAAAGGCCCAACAAACTTTGGCCCCAACTTTCGGGATGGACATGGCAGTTTGAGGTTTGCAGATGAGAGCCACACTTTGTCCCCCACTTCAAAGGCAGGGTTTCCTCTTCTTTTCTTGTCATATTGTTTCTTATACCCTTCTTGGGCTTTCCGCATTGTATCCTGGAGAATTTGATAATTGGTTTGAATGAAATTTATTCTGTCCTGAACTGCCGGAACTGAAGATTCGGGAATGATATTGGGTAGAAATGAGGGATGGTAGCCATAATTCGCCCAGAAGGGCGACTGGTTGGTAGCAGCGTGCACAGAGTTATTGTATGCGAATTCCGCACAGGGCAATAATGAAATCCAATCGTCCTGAGAAAAGGAACAAAAACATCTTAGATACTGTTCTAGCGTTTGGTTAGTCCTTTCCGTTTGACCATTGCTCTGGGGATGGTAGGCTGTGGAAAAACATGTTTCAATTGACAGCAATTTGCAAAGGTTCCTCCAGAACCTAGAGGTGAATTGAACACCTCTATCTGACACAATGCTGTCTGGTACACCATGCAATCTGACTATTTCTTTGATGAAAGTTTTTGCTGTGTCCATGGCGGAAGGTGTGCCCATCATTGGCAAGAAGTGTGCCATCTTGGATAGTCGGTCTACTACTACCAAGATGGTTGTGAATTCTTCTGAGGGGGGTAAATCCACGATAAAGTCTAATGAAATGTTCTTCCAAGGCTGTTCCGGGACTGGCAGAGGCCTTAACAGGCCCCAGGATTTAGCGTTGGACCCCTTATTCCGCTGGCATGTTGTGCAAGAATTGACATACTCCTTACAATCGGATCTCAGAGTGGGCCACCATAAAGACCGTTGGACCAGTTCGGTCGTTTTTCGGACCCCAAAGTGGCCAGCCAATTGGTGGTCATGAAAAGTTCTTAAAACCTGAAGCCTGGCTTGCTGTGGGACAAAAATTTTGTTTTGATGCCAAAGGAGCCCCTCCTGGCTTCTTAGAGAGGAGATTTCTGCCTCTGTGCACTGGGTGGATGCCTGCTCAATTGAAATCCTTAAATCAGGCTGGATCAAGAGGAAATTTTGAGGGGCCAGAATTGGACTGGGTGAGACCTCTTCCGGGGTATCAGGGAACATTCGGGACAAGGCGTCGGCTTTTCCATTCTTAGACCCTGGGCGGAAGGTGATATGGAAGTTAAACCTAGAAAAGAATAGAGCCCATCGAGCCTGCCGGGGTCTCAGTCGCTTGGCCGTGCGGAGATATTCTAGGTTTTTATGGTCTGTAAAGATTAATATAGGGTGGACGGCACCCTCCAGGAGATATCTCCATTCCTCCAGTGCAGTCTTAATCGCCAAGAGCTCCCGATCCCCCACATCGTAGTTCTTCTCCGGCTGACTCATCTTCCGCGAAGAGAAGGCCACGGGATGAAGTAGGGCTTTGGGCCCCTGACGTTGGGAAAGAACTGCCCCCGTGGCTACTTCGGAGGCATCAACTTCCAGGACATAGGGTAAGGTAGGATCCGGATGCTGTAAGATAGGTGCAGAGGTAAAGAGGAGCTTCAGTTGATCAAAGGCAGTTTGTGCTTCTACGGACCACTGGAATCTGGTATGTTGGCGGGTTAACTGGGTGATAGGCACTACAATGCTAGAGAAGTTTTTTATAAATCTCCTGTAGAAATTTGCGAAGCCGATGAACCTCTGAACACCCTTCTTATCAGATGGAGCCGGCCACTCAAGGATAGCCTTCACCTTTTGAGGATCCATAGCTACCCCATTAGTGGTGATGATGAGTCCAAGGAATTGGATTGTCGTCTTCTCAAAGTCGCATTTCTCGGCTTTTACATACAATCCATGTGTTCTGAGGATGCCCAGTACTTTTTTTACATGCGTTCTGTGAAGCTCCAGAGTAGCTGAGAATATGAGAATATCGTCGAGGTAGACGATAACGAAGTGGTCCAAGTACTGCCGAAAAATATCATTTATAAAATGTTGGAATGTGGCCGGGGCGTTGCATAGTCCAAATGGCATTACTAAGTATTCAAAGTGCCCGAATCTTGTTCTGAATGCTGTTTTCCACTCATCCCCCTCTCGGATACGGACAAGATTGTAAGCTCCACGTAGGTCTAGTTTGGTGAAAATGTGGGCTGTACGAAACCTCTGGAAGAGTTCGGGGATGAGGGGGAGCGGATAGCGATTTTTGAGAGTAATTTTGTTTAAGTCCCTGTAGTCCACACATGGCCTCAAGGTCTTATCTTTTTTTTCAACAAAGAAAATGCCGGCACCGGCGGGAGAAGAGGAAGGGCGGATAAATCCCTTTTCAAGGTTTTCATCAACATAATGCCTCAAAGTTTCAAGTTCCGTCTCGGAAAGAGGAAAAATACGGCCAAAAGGAATCTCAGCCCCCGGTAGCAAGTCAATGGGGCAATCGTAGGGACGATGCGGGGGTAGGGTATCTGCTGCCTTCTTGTCAAAAACATCTTGGAATTCATGATAGGCCGCTGGTATATTGGAACCCACACTGGGTGTTGGTAGGACAGACAGACAACTAGAAAAGTCCTTGGATTCAGGAGAAAGACAATGCTGTCGGCAGTAGGAAGAAGTGAAGAGAACTTCCCTCTTGGACCAATCAATCTGAGGATTGTGCGCCTGTAGCCATGGAATTCCCAGGATCACAGGGAATATAGGGGAGCTCAGGACGTCAAAACGTAGGAATTCCTGATGATTAGAATTGATGGAGGTGAAGATAGGTGCCGTTTCTTGGGTGACATGCCCGGAACTAGGCATTGAGCCATCGGCCAGATGGACGGTCAGTCTTTGCCTTTTGTGATGAAGAGGGATAGCGAGTCTCTTTGCCAAGGTCAGATCCAAGAAACAGCTGCATGCCCCGGAATCCAGTATTGCTTGGAGATGAACTTCCTCTCCTGCCACCAGTAACGTGACAGGAAGACTGATATGGGTTGGAGAAGACCGGGATACCTGGAAATTGACCGGAGTGTGGGGAACTGATTTCCTGGGTCTTACAGGGCAAAAGGTTATGTAATGTCCTGTTCCCCCACAATAGAAGCAAAGGTTCGCCTGTCGGCGATGAAGTCTCTCCTCTGAAGTTAATGTTGGATGGGCCAGGCCAAGCTGCATGGGGTTGGATGTAGGCGGGATTTCGGGCTGCCGAAAGGTTTGGATACGCTCAGACCGGCGTTCCCGTAAGCGCCTATCGAGTTGAATGGTCAGTAGGATGAGACCTTCTAGTGTTGAGGGGGGTCTCAATTCTGGACAGTTCATCCTTGAGGGATTCGGACAGCCCCAGCCGATACTGATAACGTAACGCTGCCTCGTTCCAACCTGAGTCTGAGGACCAGGTACGGAATTCTACGGTGTAATCTTCCGCAGGGCGCTGACCCTGCCGTAAGGTATGCAGAGCAGCTTCAGCGGTGGCCACCCGCAGGGGGTCATCATATAATTGGGCCATGGTTTCAAAGAACTGGTCCACAGAGTTGATGAGAGGACTCTCCCGCTCCAATAAGCCGTGAGCCCATACTTGGGGTTCATCGGTCAACAAAGAAATAATGAATCCCACCTTCACTGTTTCAGTGGAAAAAGTCCGTGGTTGCAGGGCCAAGTATAGGTAACAGGCATTCTTAAAAGCTCTGAATTTCCTCCGATCACCGGAGAAGCGTTCTGGTGTTGGTACTCGTGGTTCCGGAGGGGGCATCACCACAGTAGGGGTAACTACCAGAGGGTTGGCTGAAGACGACCCTTGATCTGTGGTGGTAGGTGTTGCATGCAGGTGCTGCAGGCGGTCCTCTAACTGAAAGTACCCTTCCTGGAGATTTTGGATGACCTGAGTGAGGGCCGTGATCTGTAGACTTGCGGCTTCCAGCGGGGAGACACCTCCGTCGGCCTCTGACATGGCTGGTTTGTACTGTCAGTAACTTGGTAGGAGGCCGAGATGCTGGGAGGGCTCCCCTTGCGGCCGAGCGCAGCACACCACTGAAGGTGGAACAGCAGGTGTGGTGCCCACAGAAGCACGGGTGCCGGAGACAGGCGTGCTTGGAAGGTCCAGGAGTCCAGTGGAAGAACTGAATAGCGGAGCCGGGTGCCAGGCCAGGGGTCATTCACAGAGAGACAGTCCAGGATCAGAATGACCTAAGATAAGCTGCGTCTTAGTACAGGGAGCAGGATAAGCAGAGTCAAATAGCCAGGCCGGGGTCAGATGCTGGGAGCAGGCAGGAAGAAGTCAGGTGCAAGCCAAAGGGTCAAGCCAGAGGATCAGGAAGAGCAGGTCAAAACAAGCCGGGTCGGTACACAGGAGATCAGATCAGCAGATAATACAGGACACAGGAACACAGGGAGAGCTGAAGACAAACCAGCAACTGCAGACACTAGCAGACTTCCTTATATAGGCCCATGTGACCTGCTGGCAGGGATACTGGGTCCTAAACTCCTTCTCCT
Organism: Lithobates sylvaticus; assembly: GCA_028564925.1. NCBI lineage: Eukaryota > Metazoa > Chordata > Amphibia > Anura > Ranidae > Lithobates > Lithobates sylvaticus. The sequence goes on from CM053032.1 coordinate 264,877,663, forward strand.
GACAGAGATTCTGGGTCTTAAAGCCCTTCTCCTTCTGTTGATTCCCTGACAACCAGGCACTCTTCAGTGAGGGAGATACAGGCTCACAATACCACAGGACAGCTGAACACTCTTCCCCCAACATCCACTGGGTACTCTTCAATGAGCTCTCCAGACCACAAAAATCCCACACCAGACTTCTTGAAAATAGGCCTTCAAGCTAAGCAACACCTTGGACCTCGATGACCTTTCCGGCAGCATTTCCAGCAGACTGCCCTAATGCCCCGTACACACGGTCGGATTTTCTGACAGAAAATGTCCTATCGGACAATGTTGTCGGAAATTCCGACCGTGTGTGGGCTCCATCGGACTTTTTCCGTCGGATTTTCCGACGGACAAAGTTTTATCTCCTGCTCTCAAATTTTCCGACAACAAAGTCCTATCGGACTTTTTCCGATCGTGTGTAGCGAATTCCGACGGACAAAGTGCCACGCAAGCTCAGATCACATTGCAAGACCAAAGCTATTGGCTACTAGCCTCTACGTAGTCCCGTCGTAGGCAACAAACGTCACCACGTTCAGAATGATCGGATTTTCCGACAACTTTGTCTGACCGTGTGTATGCAACACCAGTGTCGGACAAAATCCGTCGGAAAAAATCCGATGGATTTTGTGGTCGGATTTTCCGACCGTGTGTACGGGGCATTAGGGGCAAAGACCCTAGGAAGGGAATTCCTCTTGCAGGACCCAGGACCCACGCACATTGCTCCAGGCCTCAGGCTATTGATGGGCTTTCCAGCTACCTACTTGACACACCTCCCCAGAGATTAAACTGGGTCCCCATACATTTTCAAGCTGTCTTTATGTCTTTTATCCCACTGTGATTCTAGAATCCTCTAGAATGCAGATCAGCAGCCTGAGAAACACTTGGAAGACTAAAGCAATCAAACTAAATTTGCCTAGCAACCTACACTAACCAGGGTGTACAAAGGGGGTGACCAAATGCGAAAACCAACAGGGGAAAGATTAATAAAAGATTAAAAATAAATAACAACAAATGCCGCAGCCACCCTTAAAGTGTTCCCACACCAATAGAGATATAAAATAGTAAAAAATGTGGCGCTTGCAAATATAAAGGATACCACTCCAAGGGGAAACTCCAACAAGGATGGCTCCAAAAAGCGTCTAAGAGTTGATATCTAAAATAGTCGGCGTATTGCAGCAGGTAATCAAACGGTGCTATACAAATACTCCATAAATTATAAATGAATCAATGCATAAAAATATCAAACAAGTGTATCCAATTACAAATAATAAAATGAATCAGTGCAAAAAAATGCAGACAATCTACACTAACCAGGAGCACTGGCCTGGCCCTGTCAGTGCTATTGTGGATAATACCTGTAAAGTATCTAAAAGTTTCCCCAACATCTTCAGCTCAATCCAGTGGCCATGATGCAGTATTTTCCTGAAATACTGCAATCAAGAAAATACTATCTTATGGCCACTAGATGGAGCTGACTATCATAGGACATCATCGTATTACAAACAATATGGCAAATATCGTGGTGCCAAAGCGAATGGGTGGGTCATTCACACAATGTTTTATATACAGACCACTTGATCTTTCTTTCTTTCTATCTTGTGTATATATAATATATATATGTAGCACTAACCCCCGAAGGAGATGCTGGTTTGATTTGGGCTTACCGTTACCTTCTTGACCTCAATTGCGTCTAGGGGTTTCCCAAGGTAGATGGCCCAAAGAATTGCAGAAACGGACACTGGATCCACTTTGGGATTTTTATTTGAAAAAATAGTAGACAAAACACAATCTCTCAGTAAAGGATAGAGGGGTTGGGTAGAAAGTTCAGGTACTTCTTGGAACTGCTCAAATACTTGAAAGTCTCTCACTATAGAATCCAGAGAATAGCCACTCACAACTGGATTCTCACTGCTATCGGATAAACCTCCTCTCACTAGGCCTAGCAGCCGATAGAGTGCTCAGATAGAATAAAGTCTCTGCCACAGACTTGGTTGTAACTGAAGGATGTAGACAAACTTAAAGAGCTCTCATACGGTACCAGTATCTTGCAGCTGGTCCAGCGATACCGTATGAGTGTAGATTCACTTGGTGTCTTTCAACTTGGCTTCCAGGCTCTTGCTGAGGAACCAGCCTTGTGCATGGCCCTCTCCCGAAGAGTCCTCCCCTGGTTGCTCTCTCAGTTGCTGGGCCTCTCCACAGACGAGACGGCACCGGACCACCTTGGAATCCTCCTTCCAGTTACGTTGCCTCGGCCTAGCCAGCCCCGAGACTCGGAAGTGGATGGATCCGCACCCCAGGCCATGAGGGCCCCGAGGGCTGGTCAGGAGGTCCAGGACCAAACAGGCGGAAAGATCCTCTGGAACGGAACCCCAGAAGCACATGATCTCAGTACCTTAAGTACCCTCTCCCAGAATGCACAGCGAGACGACACTCTCACTGGTTGGTTCCGAGAGAGATTGGCACCCAATGCGTCCAGCCAAACTGCGTTCCAATACTTGCCAGAGGTGACAACGACACCTATGGCCAAGCAGAACACAGTGCAATCCAGCCAGACTGGTACTGAAACAATAATTTAGTACAATTAACCCCAAAACCCAACTGTGGTTTTAGGAACATTAAATTTACAAAACACATAGCGCGTGCTCGTCAGGAGCCTGGCGCTACATATATATTCTATCTTTATATACAGTAGACATGTGCAATTAGTTTAGTTTAGTTTTTTTTTTTCGTTTTTCGGGGTTTTGTTTCGTTATTTTCGTTCGTTCGTTTTCGTACGAATGAACGAATCGAACGAATCCGATTAACGAATCGTTCGAATCGAGCGAATCCGAAAAACAACGAAAATCCGAAAAAAACTAATTAGAAACAACGAATGTACGAATGAAGAAAATCCGAAAAACGAAAACAGGAACAACGAAAATGAACGAAAAAATTCGTACATTCGTAACTTTTTGTTGAATTGGTAATTTTCCGTGTCCCTTACAATGGCGCTGCTTAACGTGCTTCGAATAGATTGAACGAAAAAATTTGTACATTCGTAACTTTTTTTTTTTTTTTTCGATTCGTAATTTTCCGTGTCCCTTACAATGGCGCTGCTTAACGTGCTTCGAATAGATTGAACGAAAAAATTTGTACATTCGTAACTTTTTTTTTTTTTTTTTCGATTCGTAATTTTCCGTGTCCCTTACAATGGCGCTGCTTAACGTGCTTCGAATGGATTGAACGGAAAAAATTCGTACATTCGTAACTTTTTTTTTCGATTCGTAATTTTCCATGTCTCTTAAAATGTAATAATAGCATACACATTACATAACATTATGAATTATGCTCCGATTACGAATCTACGAATGTTACGAATCGTTACGAATGTACGAATAAATACGAATGCGTCCGAATTTAGAATAAACGAAAATTAAACTAACGAAAAAACGAATCAACGAAAAAATAACTTTTACGAAAATACGAATCGTTACGAATACGAACACCGACGACTTACGAATTTACGAATCGTTACGAATCAACGGAAACAAAAAAAACGAAACGAAAATAAACAAATTTTTTTTGGAAACGAAAAAAAAAAAAAACGAAAATAAAACGAATTTTTTTGTTGTGCACATGTCTAATATACAGTATGTGTGTGTATATATATATATATATATATATATATATATATATATATATATTAATAATAATAATAATATGTGTGTGGATTAGTAAACTTTAAATACAAGACTTAATTTATGACATTGTGTAAAGGAAAGGACATCTAAAAATTCAGCGAGATTCAGAAAGACTGTAAGACCTTTGGAGGACTCGTGTCATTCTCTAGAAAAACAAAAGTGAAAAAAAAAGAATAAAAAACCTCCATCAGACATCTGTCACTTTGCGGACCACATTGGACGGAGATTTAGTCATACAGTTGAAGAGGCGGCTCATCGAAATTCAGAGGGAGTGAAGTCTGCAGCACACGACAAAGACAGAGCTGCTGTTACCTTCAATATCGAGCAGGACGAGCTTCAAGTGAAACTTTCAGGGGCCTCAGAGATAAAACGGAAAGGTCATCTCCTTACGCAGCTTTCAGCCATTGCGCCATCAACTAAAGCAGCAAATGTCACATGGGAAGCCGCTTGTGTCAGCAGAAAATTAAGTTGGACGTTTTTTTGGCATTCGTCTCAGCAAGTCCAGCTGATGAGAGCGTTCGTCGGAGACGTCAGCTCGTTGGCGGGATGTGGACCTTGGCAAGGGATGAGGCCGAAAAGTCAATGCATGGTGCATAACTTATGTTGAGTGGAAGAATTTAAAGTGGACGTTGCATAACAACACAAGGTTGGCTTATTCTGTAAGCCCTCCATCCCCAAATGCTTCCAGTAGGTGAGGATGACATCAGTGGATCTTCTACCAGGATCCTGGAAATGCTGTATTGTGCATCCTCATAGGATTGGCAATCCTTATGCCGGGTACACACGATGACAGAAAAAGACCGATGAGAGCCTTTCACCGGAAAATGCAACCGTTTGTAGGCTCCATCGGAATTTTTCTGGCCGAATTTCCGACAGCAAAGAATTGAGAGCATGTTCTCAATTTTTCCGACAGAAAAGGTTTCTATCGGAAATTCCGATCGTCTGTAGCAATTCTGATGCGCAAAATTCCTACGCATGCTCGGAAACAATTCGACGCATGCTCGGAAGCATTGAACTCGGCTCGTTGTAGTGTTGTACGTCACCACGTTCTTGACGGTCGAAATTTGGTGTGACCGTGTGTAGGCAAGACAGTTTGAGCTGAATTCTGTCAGGAAAACCGTCAGAGCTTTTTCCGACGAGAATTCCGATCGTGTGTACGTGGCATTGGCCTTTCCCGGATCATAAGAAAAGGCCCACTTACATCATCCATTCCTTCAGGTTACATAAGAGATGCTAGATCTCCTATTATTGATATCCAGTGTTGTGAAAGACCATCTTCTCAATCCAGTAAGGCTGCTCACATGTACCAGAGCATCCCCAAGGAGAAGGGTGTCCAGAGAGAAGTCCAACTATGTAAGCAGCAGAAAGGGAGCCACGCCAATGGTCAAAGAGTCCAAAAAGGTAATTAGTAGAAGAAGAGAGACAACACATTTCAGGGGTTCAGACACTCCCCTCCTTCATCAGGTCAAGTGCACTAGAAGTCAAGGAGTAATATCTAGTGTTGTGAAAGTCACTTAGGAGGTGAGTGTCAGGAATTGGTTCACCTGCTGGTGGCACTGTGGCTCCCAGACCTATAGTCTGCAGTTACAGTGTCCACCAGTGGGTGTCTCTCAGCAGCCAGAAGCTCGAAGTAATCAGTCATCACCTGATGCTTGTTGCTGAAAGAGTATTTAGTGTGTTGTGTTGCCTTGGTGTTCTTCCCATGATCCCTGATCCTAACCCTAATTCTGCTCCCGTTCCTGAACCACCTCCTGCCTCCTTGCTTCTGTTCTCGTGTACTCTCTACCTGTTCTGGCTTGCCCCCTTGTTCCCTCTGCCTGATCTCCTGTGCATGACCATGGCTCTGACACTGACTACGCTTCTTGCCCATATCCTACTGTCTGTATATATTTGGTTTAGGTTGTTGCTCATTGTTCGTTCACTTATTAGATTCTTTGGTTTTGGTTCATGCAGTTCTGGTATATTGGAGGTGCGTTTATATTGTTCTTAATAAATTACATTATTTTATATCATATTTGCGCTTGGTATTCTCCGTGCAAGTCCACACATTTGTTGATACCTACTCTCAGTATCCTTGACAGTGGGGCTGCTCACTAGTTCCAGAGCATCCCCAAAGGAGGGGGTCTGTAGAGAAGTCCAATTATGTAAGAAGCAGTAACAGGGCCAAACCAATGGCCAAAGATTTCAAAAGGTTCTTAGTCCAGTAGAATAATAGACCCAATGCCTTTCAGGGGTTTGGACCCTTCCCTTTTTATCAAGTCCAGGTGTAATATTATTAACATCCAAAAGTGCAAAGGCATGGCTTATATAGGAAGTTTGTGAGAGGAGCAAAAAGTTAAAGGTTCACCAGAGACAAGGTCCAAGGCAAGGCTGTCCAATGAATTGTCCAGGGAACTGTCTAGCATCACACGTGGCCAGGTGTGGACTGACAACTCATGGGGCCCCCGGACAATAGGAGATTATGGGGCCCCCAGGCAATCAGAGATTATGGGGCCACACAGTATACACATACATGTTTCTATTGACTGAGAACTTGAGAGGTGGGGCAGCTATAATCTCAGGATTTTTAGACCAAAAGGATGTCGGTAAGGGACATTTCAGAAACAGATGTAAAAAGAAAAACACAGATTTTTACATACTGTCCCTGGTTTTACTAAGGCTGGCAACCCTGATGGGGCCCCCTAGTGCCCGAGTGGTCGAATGGTCAGTCCGCCCCTGCACGTGGCTCAACAAGAAGGTATACTGCCAGACACAGCAGAGGTTGCAGGCTCAGATCTAGATCCTGACAGAGGTTCAGAGAGGTCCAAGGCACTACACGCCAAGATGAAATATTATTTACATCCAAGACCATCTCGTCAATCAAGCTAAACTGTAGAACAAGAGAGCCAACATGTTTCAAACACTTCCCCCTTCATCAGGTCAGTGCTGGGAGTGCAAAACTGGGCATGCTCCCAACACAAAACAGTGCACATGGAAGCAGGAATTTTATAATACAGCTGATCACTTATAAGGGTTATACACACATATATTAAGCCCTGAATTCTCCCAAGTGATTGGTGTTAGCTATAGGACCCCCCCCCCCCCCTGCTGCAAGATAACAGATCTAGCCGCCATCCTCTCCTATGCAGTTTAGCAGGTCGCATTAAGCGGAAAGCTCTTTTTGAGTATTTTCTTGTGTAATTACGGAAGTATTTATGTAGCTCAGAGGCAAAATATTTTGCAGCTGAATAGATCTCTCTCCCGCATTTTCCTCTTTGTACGTTCACAGAGCGCCATAATGGGAGGGGTATTACATGCATTACGTCCTCTGTTCTGATTGAATAGATCAAAAGACGGGCAATTTGGTCCCTCCGGTGAATTGGGGGGGCAACAATGGAGGAGTCGCTGAGGTACGAAACCTTAAACTCACCATAAACTTTGTGTTTGCTGTTTTTGTTTGAGGTTTCCATTAATTTTTCTTATAGAGCACAGTATGATAATATCGACCAATCAATGCCAGTAAGTCTATGATGGATGGACAAGTGATTGTAGTTTTTCATGCTGAAAATAAAACATTTCCATTAATGATAAAATGTTACAGATTTTTGTGGTTTCTAGATAAAAAGAACAACATACAAGCCAATGTTCAAAGAGACCCTGTCCCCGGGTCATTCATTTCAAAAGCAATCTCCCCACAAGACTGTGTGTACATCTTACATATTTTATCTATTAATCCACCTATTGCTGTGTTGCAAACCATGGGCTTCATTTAAAGTCCCAAAACCCCTCCTTTGTTGCCCGCTGGCTCTCGCTGGCGTGCTCATTTGCATATCACTTTGATAGGGATGGAAATACACGACCCTACCAGGCCGTAATTTCGCTCAAAGTCCCAAAATTCCCTTCCCCCCCTTTATTTCATATTTTATCTATGTAATTTTCTGTAAAGTTCTGCTTTGTGTAGACCAGTCCATAGCTCCCAACTGTGCCTGATTTCGAGGGACTGTGCCTGATTTCGAGGGACTGTGCCTGATTTTGAGGGACTGTGCCTGATTTCGAGGGACGGTCCCTGATTTCGAGGGACGGTCCCTGATTTCGAGGGACGGTCCCTGATTTCGAGGGACTGTCCCTGATATCGAGGGACTGCCCCTGATTTCGAGGGACTGTGCCTGATTTCGAGGGACTGTCCCTGATATCGAGGGACTGTCCCTGATATCGAGGGACTGTCCCTGATTTCGAGGGACTGTCCCTGATTTCGAGGGACTGTCCCTGGTTTGGAACAAAGTTCCTCTGTCCCGCTTTCCTCCTCATTTTGGTCTGATCTGTTTAGTTGTATATAAAATGCACTATTTATCTTTCAAAAAGTGTTTCCCAGTGCTAAACCTTTCATCCAATTTATAAAATTGCTGCAACTGTCAATTCCAAAATCCGATATAAAGGAATATAAGTGTTAAAAAAGCACTTGTGGGTTTAACCAATCTTTTTTTGCACAATTCTCCTTTAAGGGGAGGGCGTGGCAGGGGGTGTGTCCTATGCCTACATGCGTTTGCTAATAGGTGTCCCTCATTCCCATCTCAGAGAGTTGGGAGGTATGCCAGTGGTCTCCAATTTGCAGCACGAGGGGCCAGATGTGGCCCCTTGCCTGTCTTTATCTGGCCCTTGGGGCACTATTTCTTAAACTGACACCAACTACAGGGCATCATTTCTCCCACTGAAACCACTGGTGGGGCATTGTTTACCCCAACAACACTGGGGAATGTTCTAATTCAACTAGCCCCAATCCGGCCTCTTAAAGCTCAAAAGACAGTAAACTGGCCCTTTGTTTGGAAAGTTTGGAGACCCCTGCTGTAAACACCCAAATGCCCTGAAACTGCTGATAGGTGCCGCCATCTTGGATGTGATGTCAGCAGCCCCAGCAGACTCAGAGCTGTCAATCAGGTTACACCCTATAGTATTCCCCTTCACTAAGGCCCCTTTCACACTGGGGCGGTTTGCAAGCGCTATTGCGCTAAGAATAGCGCCTGCAAACCGACCCGAAACAGCTGTTGCTGTTCCTTCAGTGTGAAAGCCCGAGGGCTTTCACACTGAAGCGGTGCGCTAGCAGGACGCTCAAAAATGTCCTGCAAGCCGCATCTTTGGCTCGCTATAGGAGCGGTATATTTACCGCTCATATAGCGCCAGGTCCCATTGAAAACAATGGGGGAGCGCGCCGAACCCGCCCGCAAAACGCCGCAATAGCACGCCGCAAAAAACACCCCGCGAGCGGCCGCAATGCGCCGCTAAAACGCCGGTACAGCGGCGCTAAATATAGCGCCGCTTTACCGCCAGCGCCCCCACCGCTCCAGTGTGAAAGTAGCCTAAGGTGACCGGATTTTCAAAATGAAATCTGGGGACACCCTACTGACCATGCCCACTTACAATCACACCCACAAAATCAGAAACCCATTTTAAAACACCCTTTAAACAATTGGTCATAAACTTTTGGAACAAAGGGCAGACATTCAAGATAAAAGATAAGCATGTATACTGTTGTAAGGAGGGATACCTTAAAGGTATGAAGAAGAAAAACATTTAATTGTTGCTGCTGGATCCAGGTGGGGGCCCTAGCTGTCACCGTGTAAGGCCCCTTTCACACTGGGGCGTTTTTCAGGCGTTTTTCAGGCGCTTTATTGTTAAAAAAAAAGCCTGTAAAGCGCTTTAAAGAAGCCTCATCTGCAATCCCAATGTGAAAGCCCGAGTGCTTTCACACAGAGGCGCTGTGCTGGCAGGGCGTCAAAAAAAGTCCCGCAAGCAGCTTCTTTGCAGCGCTTTTGGAGCGGTGAATACACCGCTCCTAAAGCGCCCCTTCCCATTGAAATCAATGGGAAGCACCTGCAAAACGCCCAAAAGGCGCCTGAAAAATGCCCAAAAAGCGCCTTTGGCAGCAGCGCTTTGTGGGCACTTTTAACCCTTTATTTGGCCACTAGCAGGGGTTAAAAGCGCTCGAAAAACACTGGTAAATCGCTGCTAGTTTAAGCGGCGCTTTACGAGCGTTTTTCGTGCGCTGGCAGTGTGAAAGGGCTCTTAAAGCACTTGGGCTTTCACATTTGGATTGCAGATGAGGCTTCTTTCAAGCGCTTTACAGGCGCTTTTTTTAACGATAAAGCACCTGAAAAACGCCCTAGTGTGAAAGGGGCCTAACAGTCATACACCAGTCAGGCTAGGGAGTCATTTTTATAAATGGGGACACATCTGAGGATGCTTTTCAGCAGGGGACAACCTCCTCAAGCCAGGGACTGTCCCCAGGAATTGTGAATGTATGGTAAACTTATCCTTTGCTCCTCTCCTGGCAGCTCCATAAAAGGGTATTTGGGGAGGTGAGGGGGAGAGGCGAAGGAGCTGGGCCAGCACAGACAGTAATTAGACACTCCCAGAAGAGGAGAGGACTATGATGTGCAAGGAGGGAGGGGGCTGTTCCAGGGAGCTGACTCTTCCTTGAGTAGCCAAATTTTTCAGAAAGTTCAAAGGCACATTTCAAGTGAACAGAAAATAATTTACGGAAAGGAAAACTGCTGCAAGTAAGCATTTAAGTTAATTCTGTTTGTTGGTTTTTCTTGTCATAGTGCAAAAAATGACAAAACTATAACAGGTATGTGAACAATTAACATCCTGTTAATAAGGCACATAGAGAGAGAAAACACATCAAAGATATGAAACAGTCAAATTAACCACTTGACATCTGCGCTATGGCCGAATGACGGCCACAGCGCGGATCTGAATTCCCGGGAGGCAGTCATATGACGGCCTCCCCTGTGCACGCTCCCTGCCCGCGCCCTACAGGGCGCGCGTGGAGCACGCTGTGATCACGAGTCACTGAGACTCGGGTGATCACCGATCCGAGTAAGGGGCCGGTCCCGGCCCCTTACCATGTGATCAGCTGTCAGCCAATGACAAAATCAAAACAAAAGCTCGGTGATCACCGGCTCATCTTAAAGGGACATCGGTCCCGAAAAGGAAGAGGCAATTATGCCTCATGTATGCCACCTATCAATGCCCACAAGTGCCACCTGTCAATGTCCACAAGTGCCACCTATAAATTCCCACAAGTGCCACCTATCAATGCCCACCAGTGCCGCCAATCAGTGCCACCTAAAAGTGCTGCCTATCAGTGTAACCCATCAGTGCCCATCACTGCCACCCATCAGTGCCCATCACTGCCACCTAATCAGCGTACATCAATGATGGACAAAAATTACCCATTTTAAATTTTTATTTAAAAAAAAAATATATATATATATATTTTTTTTTTTTAAAAATTCTTTTTTTTTACATTTTTTTAACAAAAAATAAAAATCGCAGAGGCGATCAAATACCACCAAAAGAAAGCTCTATTTGTGGGAAAAAAATGATAAAAATTTAATTTGAGTACAGTGTTGTATGACTGCGCAATTGTCATTCAAAGAGCGACAGCGCTGAAAGCTGAAAATTGGTCTGGATAGGAGGGGGGCCCAGTAAGCAAGTGGTTAAGCTGACCATAGATGGTTCGAATCTCGGCTGGTTCAGCAGGCAAAGGCCAAGATTTAAACCGTGTATAGGCAAGCTGAATGTACCCAAGTTGATGGAATGAAGTTGGCTTCGGTTGTGTTTTTAAACAGTTTATGGACTTTTTTTTTTTTTGATTCAATATTACAAGAAAGGATCAGGTGTTTCTACTGTTGTGGAGGTCATCAAACCGATCAATAGGGAGGCCTTGCCATCTGCAGTTGAAATTTGTCATTGAGCTATTTACCCCTATATTTTTCAACAGTTTTTATGAACATTTTTTTTTTTTTTAAGATTTATATCTTTGGATACATTTTAAAGAAAAGACGGGATTTTGTTGCAGTGGTGATAACAAACCTTGTCTTTTGATCTGTGGTAAAATGCTCTGACTTTAAACTGGGCTTTATACATTTCAAATTCTTCTTTGTTTTTCATGGAGCTGATTTACGAAATATGGGTGATTTTGCTTCCAACCGTCATCGTGGACTATGTTGAACCTTGTTGAGAGGCACTCAGACTTGACCATTGACCTCCAGATCTGTGAACTATGACCCCCTTAGCATTTAAAGATTTGTATGCCCCATTTTTTAATGGTCGGTTTTAAAACAGGGCAGCAGTGGCGTCGCTAGGGGGTGGCTTTTGGGGCTATAGCCCAGAATGTGGGGCCCATAGCCCCGAGTCTCTGCAGGGATCCCCAAGGGGAGGGGAGGTTCTCTGGGGACCCTGGTTAAGTGGGGGGCTCTCTGGGGACCCTGCTGCAAGGGGGAGGCTCTCTGGGGACCCTGGTTTAAGGGGGAGGCTCTCTGGGGACCCTAATGTAAGGTAAGGGGGACTCTTTCGGAACCCTGATGTGAGTGGGGGGCTCTCTGGGGACCCTGATGCAAGGGGGACTCTCTAGGGACCCTTATGTAAGGGGGGTGCTCTCTGGGGACCCTGATGTAAGGCGGGGCTCTATGGGGACCCTGATGTAAGTGAGGGGGCTCTCAGGGGATATATACACACACATGTATATTACTGTTTAAACATGTGTATGCCTGCCCAAGCGTATGACTTTCTTTACTACGCTGCTATATGCTCTACCCCCAGATCTTTTGTAGACCTAGCAACGCCCCCTGCAGGTCACACAAATTCTGATTGTGTGTACGGGGCATTAGAATATATAAAATTAGTATGAAAATATTTTCTGATACAGTTAAAATGTTATTGTTTTTTCTTTATATATAAAATAATACGCTATACTTTAATTTTAATGAAAAAGTTGACCATGAAGAGCTAGCTGTACTTTTTAACCCCGTGTGTCCACATTGAGAACATCTCTTGTTTTTTTCTGGTTCTCATAGGGGGTAGTACATATTAGAAAAGAGTGGTCAGGACATCACTTATTAGCAATGAACAATTTCCTCCCCCTTGGCCCTCGGGAAATGTGCGACAGGTTTATAATCCCCCCCCCCTCCCATCTTGGCACGCTCCTCTCCTATTGTTAGCAATTATCTAGTTAACTTACCCAGAAGACCTTCGAAGTTCAGGAAACAAAATGCTAATTGCTTGTCTGATCCCAGCGGTCGGCTTCATTCCTGAGCACTAATTGGTAGGACGTTTTATTGTCCTGGAATAAACACACAAAACATCCTCAGCGACCTCCAAAGCGACACGCTGAAAATTTTATATTTTTAAAGATATGGGCTACATTTTTTTGCGTTTTCTTCCATCTGGTAAGATGACTGTAAATGGGCTGATTCATCATCAGTAGGGAACCTTCTTGAACTTCCTTTGCCGATAAATCCAAAGCCGTATTCCACCACACAAGTTAGATTATCTGCTGTGAATTGACGGTGTTAAAGCCGAACTCCGGGAGAAAATTAAAAACTTCCCTTGCAGTGGGGCTATCCCATGCACTGCACAGGTTCAGTGATCTTTTTTTGGGCTAGGGTACCTTTAAATGCAGCTTTACTTACCTTATCCCTGGGTCCTGCAGGATCCTCCTCTCCATGAGACTGGTCCTACAAATTCTCTTCTCTTCAGGCCGCCGTAGGCCACACTCATCATGCATTGTGAGCATAAACGGTGAGGGCACGCCCGCAAACCAGGCCACTGGAGGGAAGAGGAGAACACAGACTATGTGAGGATCAAGGGTTAAGGTAAGAGAAGCTGCTTTTTGACGCTACCCTAGACTAGAGGTCTCCAAACTACAGCCCCTGGGCTAAATCAGCTACAGGATTGTATGTGGCCTACAGCAAAGGTCAGGTGCCGTCCGCTATGCTGTCTTTCCTCATGTCAGTTGGTTGATAGGATCGATGATGTACAAAGGAAAGTGAATAGACAAGCGCAAAGACCATGGTTTACTATTTCCAAGCCAACAAGTACATTTAGGCAGGCCTAGCTAAAAGCTAGGCCTTTTTGTTTATGATCTGTGGGCTGGGAGTGGCCTAGAGTAGGCTGGCGACTCACAGCTAGTTTCACCTTTCAGTTACCTCCTTTCTGCTTCTAGAGGCTTCTAGAAGGAAAGTGGGGAAGAAAGGTTGAGTTGTCTGGAGTTTTTTTAAGGAGCCCTGACCAATCGCCAACTTGGATTGGCAGGGGCAGGCCTCCTTAAATACCTAGATTCAGCCTGGGGGGGGAGTTGTTGTTTGGGTGGAAAAACTGGAGATGGAGTATTAGTCCTTAGAAGGAGCCCCCCCCAGGGGCTCGGAACTGAACAGGAACCCCATACAACTCAAGGGGTGTCCTGAACAGGAGCAGGAGAGGACAGCGGGGAATACCGCTGGGCAAGTCTCCAGGAGGGATCCATCAGGTGTCAGTGAGTGGCAGACACAGTCGGGAGAGCTGGGAGTGGCATGACAGAGAGGACAGGGAGTGTGCAGTCAGAGAAGGATGTAAAGCCAGTGGGAGAGACTGTGATGTTACTGGCAGTGAATTTGGGCTCAGTAGTCCACCAAAGAGGGCGGCTAGCACCGGAACTTTCTTTTGCTACACCATAGGGGCCCGTGGTCCTTGCCTGTAATAAGGAACTTTGCTAAGGCCTGGCTGAAACCAAAATTTTTTTCACACAAATAGAGCTTTCTTTTAGTGGTATTTAGTCACCACTGGGGATTTAATTTTTTGCTAAATAAACGAAAAAAGACTGAAAATTTTAATTAAAAAAAAAAAAATAGTTTTTCATAGTTTGTTAATAAATTTTGCAAACAGGTAATTTTTTCCTGAAGGGCACTGATAGGCTGCACTGATGGGCACTGATGAGACTGAAGTGATGGGCACTGATAGGCTGCACTGATGGGAACTGATGAGGCAGCACTAATGAGCACTGATGAGGCTGCACTGATGGGCACTGATGAGGCGGCACTGCTGGGCACTAATGAGGAGGCACTGATGAGGCTGCACTGATGGTCACTGATAGGCGGCACTGAAGTGCACGTATAGGCAGCACTGATAGAAGTGCACTGATAGGTGCCACTAATGCCGCGTACACACGACCGGACTTTCCTGCAAACTAAGTCCGACGGTCTTCCTGACGGACTTTCGGCGGAGTTCCGACGGACTTTCTGAACGAACGGACTTGGCCACATACAAACGGACTAAGTCCGGTCGAAAGTCTGTTCTTTTGAACGTGGTGACGTAAACGGGACAACAAAAATAGCCAGTAGCCATTAGCTGCCCTTGCGTCGTATTTGGTCAGTCGGACCAGCACACAGACAAACGTTTTTCCAGATTTAAGTCCGTCGGATAGATTTGAAACATGTTCTATTTTTCATCTGGTTCTGCTGGGCTCATTTTATTATGTTTCTGCCAGAGTTTATTCACTATTTTCCATTTATTATAATTGCTTTACATGGAGGACAGGCTAATTATTCGATTGAGACTGTTTCTTGAATAGGGCTGTATGCACATATTGCAGCATTTTTCGCTGCAGTGATTATGAATATCAGTATTTTATGTGTTAATTAATATCCTATTAACCACTTCAATACTGGGCACTTAAACACCTTCCTGCCCAGACCAATTTTGAGCTTTCAGCGCTCTCACACTTTGAATGACAATTGCGCGGTCATGCAACACTGTACCCAAATGAAATTTTTATAATTTTTTCCCCACAAATAGAGCTTTCTTTTGGTGGTATTTGATCACCTCTGCGTTTTTTTTTTTTTTTTTTTGCTAAACAAATAAAAAAAGACCGAAAATTTTGAAAAAAAAAATGTTTTCTTTTTGTTTCAGTTTCAAAACTTTGTAAATAAGTAAGTTTTCTCCTTCACTGATGGGCACTGATAGGTCTGCACTGATGGGCACTGATAAGGCGGCACCGATGGGCACCGATGAAGTGGCACTGAGGTGGCATTGATGGGCACTGATAGGCGGCACTGATAGGCGGCACTGATGGGCGACACTGATGGGCGACACGGGTGGGCACTGATGGGCGACACGGGTGGGCACTGATGGGTGACATGGATGGGCACTGATAGGTGGCACAAATTGGCACTGATGGCTGGCACGGATTGGCACGGATAGGCGGCACGGATGGGCACTGATAGGCGGCACGGATGGGCACTGATAGGCGGCACGGATGGGCACTGATAGGCGGCATGGATGGGCACTGATAGGCGGCATGGATGGACACTGATAGGTGGCACGGATAGGCACTGATAGGCGGCATTGTTTTTTACTGATGGATGCCAATCAGTGCCAAACAATAATGCATGCCAATCAGTGATGCCCATTGTGGGCACTGATTGGCATCCATTGTGGGCACTGATTGGCATCCATTGGGGGCACTGTGTGTCATCCCTGGTGGTCTAGGGTGGCATACCTTTTGATGGGCATCCCTGGTGGTCTGGTGGCGTCCCTGGTGGTCCAGTGTGGGCATCCTCGGGGGGGCTGCGCTGATAATCGATCAGCACAGACCCCCCCTGTCAGAGGAGCAGCCGATCGGCTTTTCCTATTTACACTGTGATCAGCCGTGATTGGACACGGCTGATCACGTGGTAAAGAGTCTCCGTCGGAGACTCTTTACCAAGATCGTAGTTGCGGGGTGTCAGACTGACACCCCGCAACAACGATCGCCGCGATGCGCGCCCCCGGGGGTGCGCAGCGGCTCAAAATCCTGAGGACGTCATATGACGTCCTGTCAGGATTTTACAACCACTTTGCCGACGTCATTTGACAATGGACGGGCGGCAAGTGGTTAAACATGTTTGTTATTCGTTTGATGATCACACACCTGATATATTATGTTAGGTGTGTGATCAACTAGCTGGGTATTTGCATCAGCTCCCCATTAGACAGTGCTCGACGAATACCAGGCGCCAGGTCGCATTGGCGACTAGAATTAGCGACCTGGCGCCTGGGGCAGCACAGCTGGGGGGTATCCTGTCTCCATAGTGCACCCCCCCGCCGCGTGCGCGATCGCGAAGGGCCGCGCCGGCCGGTAATTGAGGCCCCGGCTTTGCGGCCTAGTGCAGTCCTATGGTACCTTGTAGAATCTGGCACCCTCTTGTGGTGGCCGTTGGTATGACACCCAGCAATGCTAATGGAGATTTTTGTTTTGTTTTCACTGCACTGCATCTCCTTCACTTAGAACCCCCAAACATTATATATATTTATTTTTCTAACACCCTAGAGAATAAAATGGCGGTCGTTGCAATACTTTTTGTCACACCGTATTTGCGCAGCGGACTTACAAGCGCACTTTTTGGGGAAAAATACTTTTTTTAATTAAAAAATAACACAACAGTAAAGTTTGCCCAATTTTTTTATATTGTGAAAGATAATGTTACGGCGAGTAAATTGATACCAAACATGTCTCGCTTCAAAATTTTGCCCGCTCGTGGAATGGCGACAAACTTTTACCCTTTAAAATCGCCATAGGTGACGTTTAAAAAATTCTACAGGTTGCATGTTTTGAGTTACAGAGGATGTCTAGGGCTAGAATTATTGCTCTCACTCTACAGATCACGGCAATACCTCACATGTGTGGTTTGAACACCGCTTTCATATGCGGGCGCTACTCTTCTGCAAACAAGCTCGGCGGGACGGGCGCGTTTAAAATTATATTTTTTTTCTTATTTATTTTAACTTTTAATTTTTTCACTGTTCTTTTGAAAAAAAAATTGTGTAACTTTTATTCCTATTACAAGGAATGTAAACACCCCTTGTAATAGAAAAAAAACATGACAGGACCTCTTAAATATGAGATCTGGGGGGTCAAAAAGACCTCACATCTCATATTTACACTAAAATGCAAAAAAAAAAAATTGCCATTTGAAAAAAAATAATAAAATGTCCCTGTTTAAGATCTATGGGCAGAAGTGACGATTTGAAGTCGCTTCCGCCCTGCAATGACTTGGAGACAGGCGGGGGCCATCTTCCCCCTCACTCCTCTCCATGTCGTTAAAAAAAAAAAAGAGAACCCGGCTCCTAACTTTTTTAGCTGGCTCCTAGATTCCAAGCAAATTTGTCAAGCCCTGCCATTAGACATGTGCGATTAGTTTCGTACGAATCGGAAATTATTACAAATTTTTTGAAATTCGCACATTTGTACGAATCCGAATTACGAATTTTTACAAATACGAATTCTGTACAAAATGCAAAATTTCGTTTACGAATTTCGGATCCAAATTATCCGAATCCAAACTACCAACTGACGAATTTCAACTAATATGAAAGAAATTATAGGGGATATAACGAATGATTCGAATGAATTCGAGATTAAGTATAACGAATATCGACACTCTATGAATAATAACGAATTATCCAAAAACGTATTAACGTTACATAACACATGTCTATTGTCTATTGTTCACCAATCACTCAGAGGAAGTGCGAAATAAGAAATTTCGTATTCGTAAATGAAATTTCGTATTTCGTACTTCCTCTGAGTGATTGGTGAACAATAGACAATAGACTTGTGTTATGTAACGTTAATACGTTTTTGGATAATTCGTCATTATTCGTAGAGAGTCGATATTCGTAGCGATTCGTAAAGATTTGGAACGATATTAACGATTCCTAACGGTTCGTACGAAATTCGTATTTCGTACGAATCCGAATTAAATTTCGTACACGAATTACGATTTTTTTTTTTTATACGGAACGGAACGAAACAAAACAAATTTTTTGACGGCTTCCATGTCTACTCCCCATACCTATCGGTATAAGGATATACACATTTAATTCGCCTTTGGTCTAATGCAGCGTACACACGGTCGGAATTTGCGATGGAAACAGTCCGATGGGAGCTTTTCAACGGATTTTCCGATCGTGTGTATGCAATTCCGACACGTAAAATTCGGACGCATGCTCGGAAGCATTAAACTTCCCTTCTATAGTTCTGTCGAACGTGTTGTATGTCGCTGTGTTACAGACCGTCGGAATTTGGTGTGACCGTGTGTAGGCAAGACAGTTTGAGTGAAATTCCGTCGGAATTCCGACGGGAAAACCATCAGAGCTTTTTCCGACGAGAATTCCGACCGTGTGTACGCGGCATTAGAATATTCGGTTTCGATCGTTCATTTGGTCTATTCCTATATTTATTTTTATTTTTTTTATCTTTTCTATCTATGCATTATATCATAGGAGAAGGCCTAAATAGACACATCCAATAATGAGATATTATTTGCAATATTTCTATTATGCAACTTTTTTTGGGATGTGTCATTTTTAGGGAATGTTGTGTTTTCTCTGGCGGTTTTGATATTCAATGAGCCCCATGCATCGGCATGCACACACATTGAGAGTTTGTTTCTTTCTTTTTTTCTGTGTGTCTGCCGAGGCGTGTGATTTTTTACATACAAAATGAAAAATGCTTTTATATATGTCATTTTTTATTTATTTTTTCCAGGTTGCACCTGTACCCCTCCACCTAAAGATAAGATTCATCATGTTATTTATTTATTACCATTATGTATGCTTTCAACATGTCAGCTTGATTTAGGTGTTTTAGGTGAAAAAGGTTTTTTCCTTCCATCCATTTAAGTGTTAACCTTCAGACTTTGAATGTTCACAGGTGCTTCCCTAAGTGCTATCTTGTTATACACGTATTTTATTCATTTGTTTAATTGCTTGTGTGTGTATATAGCTTTGTATGTATATTCTGCTCATTACCTATGACTAAGCACCGTGTTCGGTGTGAAACGTGTCAGCGGCTGTGCAGTTAGTCTGTATACAAGCCTAGATGCTATGATTTTAATTATATTTTTGAAATAAAGTTAAATAATTTGGAGTGCGGCAATCCAGCTACATCTTTTCTACTTCTATTTTTAGGTCCGCCAGAATTTTTTCTCGAAAAACGAACGGATTAGCC
This sequence comes from Lithobates sylvaticus, assembly GCA_028564925.1. Taxonomy (NCBI): domain Eukaryota; kingdom Metazoa; phylum Chordata; class Amphibia; order Anura; family Ranidae; genus Lithobates; species Lithobates sylvaticus. The sequence continues at coordinate 264,897,154 of CM053032.1, forward strand.
CACACACGATCGGATTGTCCAACGGACTAATCCCGTCGGACCTAGTTTGCCGGAAAGTCCGGTCGTGTGTACGCGGCATAATAGGTGGCACTGATAGGTGACACTGATGAGGGGGCACTGATTGGCAGCACTAATGGGCACTGATGGGGCTGCACTGATAATCAGGAATGCTATAATCAGTGTCCTGATTATCAGTGTAGATGTCCCTTTCACAAAAGCCAGTTACCGGCTTTCCTAATTTTTCCCTAATTTTAACACATAAAGATGAAAATAAAACAAATGGTGAAGGAAGGGGAAAAAAAACGTAGCATGTCCTCTCAGCAGTCACCTCTATCGGCCTGTCAGAGGTTTGTACATTCTCCTTTCTAGTGGTGAAGCCAAGTTCTAATGAAGATTCCATGTCCTGTCTGCAGTCTCTGACCATCTCTTGTATAATGTCTGCAGTCTCTGGCCATCTCCTGTATCATGTCTGCAGTCTCTGACCATCTCCTGTATCATGTCTGCAGTCTCTGACCATCTCTTGTATCATGTCTGCAGTCTCTCACCATCTCTTGTATCATGTCTGCAGTCTCTGACCATCTCCTGTATCATGTCTGCAGTCTCTGACCATCTCCTGTATCATGTCTGTAATCTCTGACCATCTCCTGTATCATGCCTGCAGTCTCTGACCATCTCCTGTATCATGCCTGCAGTCTCTGACCATCTCCTGTATCATGTCTGCAGTCTCTCACCATCTCCTGTATCATGTCTGCAGTCTCTCACCATCTCCTGTATCATGTCTGTAATCTCTGACCATCTCTTGTATCATGTCTGCAGTCTCTGACCATCTCTTGTATCATGTCTGCAGTCTCTCACCATCTCTTGTATCATGTCTGCAGTCTCTCACCATCTCTTGTATCATGTCTGCAGTCTCTCACCATCTCTTGTATCATGTCTGCAGTCTCTGACCATCTCCTGTATCATGTCTGTAATGTCTGGTGGCACTGAGTCATTTTTTTAATAGTCTAATTTTAACACATGAAGATGAAAATAAAACAAATGGTGAAGGAAGGGGAAAAAAACTTAGCATGTCCTCTCAGCAGTCACCTCTATCGGCCTGTCAGATCTTTGTACATTCTCCTTTCTAGTGGTGAAGCCAAGTTCTAATGAAGATTCCATGAATTAGTCTGCTGGCAGTCCCAGCGCCCCTCCAGGGGAGGCACCTGTCATGCAGGCATCACCTTTTTAATTAGTGCCCGTGTCAGATCACGTTGGGAGGAACACCGGGGCGCACATTAGATGGAAGCTTCCAATGCCAGTCGGTTGGCGCCGGCAGTGCTGGGACGGAACCGCACAGAGGTGTGATGGATTCGCCTCGCCGCCTACGGAGTTCACGTTAAAGTCGCTCGCACATCCACTTAATTAGACCTCAGACAAGCAGAAAAGGTCATTGTCACAGATTAATACGAGGTGCCGGCGGTCTTTAGCATGATCACTTAGACGTCACCGCGATCATCAATGTGACATGTTAAACTAAGTGAGATGACAAGCCGCGGCACCAGACGCGGGAAAAAAGGTGCATACAAAGGGGCTTTCTGTTTCCTTATACACAGTAATGCGATCAGCTTAACCACTTACAGACCGGAAGATTTCCCCCCTTGATGACCAGGCTGTTTTTTTTTTTGTGATTCGGCACTGCGTCGCTTTAACTGACAATTGCGCGGTCGTGCGACGCTGTACACAAACAAAATGGACGTCCTTTTTTCCCCACAAATAGAGCTTTCCTTTGGTGGTATTTGATCACATTTTTATTTTTTGCGCTATAAAAAAAAGAGCGACAAATTTGAAAAAAAATTACTTTTTTTTTTGCTATAATAAATATCCATAAAATCTAAAAAAAAATATGTATACATATTTTCGGTAAAAAAAAAAAAATCACAATAAGCTTATAATGATTGGTTTGCGCAAAAGTTATCACGTCAGGGGATGGATTTATGGAATTTTCTTTTTTTACTAGTAATGGCGGCAATCTGTGATTTTTTAGCAGGACTGTGACATTGCGGCAAACAGATCTGACACTTTTGAATTTTTTTTTGAACTAGTGACATCTATACAGTGATCAGTGCTATAAAAATGCACTGATTACCGGTGTTAATTTTGACGACTAAATGAATACTATTTTAGTCGACTAAAATACGACTAAAAATTAAAACAATTGAGATGACTAAAATACGACTAGAACTTAAATGGGACTAAAACTAAAATGGCATTTTAGTCAAAAGACTAATGCCGCGTACACACGGTCGGAATTTCCGATGGAAACTGTCCGATGGGAGCTTTTCAACGGATTTTCCGACCGTGTGTATCCCCATCGGTCTTTTTCTGTCGGAATTTCCGACGGACTTTGGATTGAGAACCTGTTCTCAATTTTTCAGACGGAAAACCTTTCTATCGGATTTTCCGATCGTGTGTATGCAATTCCGACGCGTAAAATTCCGACGCATGCTCGGAAACAATTCGACACATGCTCGGAAGCATTAAACTTCCCTTCTATAGTGCTGTCGAACGTGTTTTATGCCGCTGTGTTACAGACCGTCGGAATTTGGTGTGACCGTGTGTAGGCAAGACAGTCTGAGCGAAATTCCGTTGAAATTCCGACGGGAAAACCATCAGAGCTTTTTCCGACGAGAATTCCGACCGTGTGTACGCAGCATAAAACCAAAATTGAAATTTGACTTCAAAATTAACACTGGTCTGTAATGCATGTTCATACCTCAATACCTTAAAGTGGTGTTGCACAGAAAAAAAAAAATCATTAAAATTCCTAAAAAATAAAAATAAAAAAAATAAAACATTTGGAAACATTTTTTTTTAACTCACCTTTAACCACTTGCCTACCAGGCACCAACACCCCCCTCCCATCCAGACCAATTTTCAGCTTTCGGTGCTCTCACGCTTTGACTGACAATTACTCAGTCATGCAACACTGTACCCAAATGAATTTTTTGTCCTTTTTTTCCCACAAATAGAGCTTTCTTTTGGTGGTATTTGATCACCTCTGGGTTTTTTATTTTTTGCGCTATAATTGAAAAAAGACCGAAAATTTTGAAAAAAAACGCATTTTTCTTTGTTTCTGTGATACAATTTAGGAAATTATTAATTTTTCTTCATAAATTTTGGCCACAATTTATACTGCCACATATCTTTGGTAAAAATAACCCAAATTAGTGGAAATTATTTGGTCTTTGTGAAAGTTACAGACTCTACAATCTGTGGTGCGAATTATACAAAATTCATCACATCTGATGTACTGGTGACCGATCTCATTTCTTGTGACCCGAACAAGTCAGGAAAGTACAAATACCCCCCAAATGACCCCTTTTTTGAAAGTAGACATTCCAAGGTATTTAGTAAGAGGCATGGTGAGCTTTTTGATGTTGTCATTTTTTCCCACAATTCTTTGCAAAATGAATTATTTTTTTATTTTTTATTTTTTTTCTACAAAATTGTCATTGTAATAGGTTATTTCTCTCACATGGCATGTGTATACCACAAATGACACCCAAAAATAAATTCTGCTACTCCTCCTGAGTATTACGATACCACATATGTGGGACTTTTCCACAGCCTGGCCACATAGAGAGGCCCAACATGCAGGGAGCGCCATCGCGTGTTCTAGGAGCATAAATTACACATGTAAATTGTTGACTACCTATTACACTTTTGAAGGCCCTGGAGCACCAGGACAATGACACGTGACACTGACGTGGCACTGATGACACGTGACACTGACGTGGCACTGATGACACGTGACACTGACGTGGCACTGATGACAGATGGTACTAATACGGGGCACTGATGACACGTGACACTGATGACAGATGGCACTGAGAGATGGCACTCATACATGGCACTGATATCACGTGGCACTAATATGTGGCACTGATGCGAGATGGCACTAATACGTGGCACTGATGACAGACGGCACTAATACGTGGCACTGATGACACATGACACTAATGACACTGATACGTGGCATTGATGACAGGTGACACTGATAACAGATGGCACGTGACACTGACAGGTGGCACTGATGACAGATGGCACTAATATGTGGCACTGATGACAGATGGCACTGACTACAGATGGCACTGACTACAGATGGCACTGGGGATGGCACTGGCGGATGGCACTGGGGATGGCACTGGCAGATGGCACTAGGGATGGCACTGGGGATGGCACTGGCAGATGGCACTGGGGATGGCACTGGGGATGGCACTAGGGATGGCACTGGGGATGGCACTGGCAGATGGCACTGGGGGATGGCACTGGGGATGGCACTGGGGATGGCACTGGCGAATGGCACTGGCGGATGGCACTGGGGATGGCACTAGGGATGGCACTGGCGGATGGCACTGGGGATGGCACTGGGGATGGCACTGGCAGATGGCACTGGGGATGGCACTGGGGATGGCACTGGGCACAGATTGCAGTGGTGGCAGTGGGCACAGATGGCATTTTATTTTTTTTATTTTTTTTTGTAAAACACTTACGGCGCTGCAGCCGTTCATCTCCCCCTCCTCACACGCTGTCTCTGTGTGAGGAGGAGGAGCGGCGCTGAGAGATGATCTCATATGTTTACATATGAGATCATCTCTCATTGGCCAGGGCGATCGCGCTGTAAACGGCCGATGTTATTGGCCATTTACAGCGATCTGTGATTGGCCGTGTCCGAGGGACACGGCCAACACAGAATTTCCCTGCTGCGCGCTCGTGAGCGCGCACAGGGAACGAGGAAAGGGGAGGCCGTCATATGACGGCCTCCCGGGATTTGGCATCCGCGCTGTGGCCGTCATTCGGCTACGGCCGGATGCGAAGTGGTTAAATGCCTGTTGCTAGGGGGTCCCTCGTAGTCTGCCTCCTTCAGTGCCTGGGCTGGTGACATCACTTGCCCTCGGTGCAGGAAGGGCTCAGCTCTGCCCCCTCCCTCCTGTCAGTCATCTGGGCTGCTCAGATGTCGGCTAATTGCCAGCTCCTATCGCTCCACAGTTACTCAGCTGTTGATGATATCCTGCTCGTCAATCCTGCCTACTTAAGCTGTCCAGTCCAGAGGATCTCTGCCTTCGCCTTGGTCAACATCACAGAGACTATCTCCTGCATTCCTGTTCAGGACTTGCTTTGCTGACATCCATTCTGGCTCCAGATCCTGCTTGCTGTTCCACTACATTGATCCCTGACTTCTGGCTTGGCTGACTATCCGTTCCGGTTACTGAACTTTGGCTATGTTTTGACTACGTTGGTTCTTTTTACTTTTATTATTAAACAGTGTGATTTAACTAGACATGTGAACAACAAAAAAATTTGTTTATTTTCGTTTAATTTTTTCCTTTCCGAAAAAATTTGTTTATTTTCGTTTCGTTTTTTTCGTTTCCGTTGATTCGTAACGATTCGTACATTCGCAAGTCGTCGGTGTTCGTATTCGTAACGATTCGTACATTCGTAAGAGTTATTTTTTTCGTTGATTTGTTTTTCGTTAGTTTAATTTTCGTTTATTCGAAATTCGGACGCATTCATATTTATTCGTACATTCGTAACATTCGTAACATTCGTAGATTCGTAATCGGAGCATAATTCATAATTTTATGTAATGTGTATGCTATTATTACATTTTAATCATTTACAAATCGAAAAAAAAAGTTACGAATGGACGAATTTTTTCGTTCAATCTATTCGAAGCATGTTAAGCAGCGCCATTGTAAGGGACACGGAAAATTACCAATTCAACAAAAAAAAAAAGTTACGAATCGAAAAAAAAAGTTACGAATCGAAAAAAAAAGTTACGAATGGACGAATTTTTTCGTTCAATCTATTCGAAGCATGTTAAGCAGCGCCATTGTAAGGGACACGGAAAATTACCAATTCAACAAAAAAAAGAAAAGTTACGAATCGAAAAAAAAAGTTACGAATGTACGAATTTTTTCGTTCATTTTCGTTGTTCCTGTTTTTGTTTTTCGGATTTTCTTCATTCGTACATTCGTTGTTTCTAATTTGTTTTTTTTTTTTCGGACTTTTGTTGTTTTTCGGATTCATTAGATTTGAATGATTCGTTAATCGGATTCGTACGATTCGAACGATTCGTTATTCGTACGAAAACGAACGAACGAAAAAAACGAAAAAAAATGAAAACCGAAAAAAAAACGAAACTAATTGCACATGTCTAGATTTAACTGTACTTCTGTCTCGGCCTGATTTCATGGTTTCTGACACAACCACTCTGCAAATGAAGGGGGCGCCGCTCATAGAGATCAACCAACTCTAGAACGAGGAGGTATGGGAGAGCATAGGTGATAACCTATGCTGGGCCCAATCATAAGGAGGCTTTGACAACCTTTATTAGCAGCCATCTGAACTTGCTTTTAGTTCAACAAGGAAGGAAGGTCTACAATTTCTGGAGGTGGCAGCGCCTCTTCGGAAAGTTCAACCAACGTGGTGTGTCAACAACCGCACTAGAAAAAAAACGTGTATTTCTGTCCGGAGCTGAGGGTAAGAGTTCCATTTATGGTCTTTGAACAGGTGAAAAGGTCAGAAGCGCCCCCAGGAATTTAAACAAACAATCAGCCGATCCTTCTCACTAACAGATAATCAATACCCCCTCAAATACGAGAGGCTAAGTGCGTTCAATGCTCACAAGACAAAAGAATCCATCAGCTGAATATGATACAAGATTAAAGTGACCGTCCAGGAATTACCCAATTGTACCTCCTAGATCAGCCTTCCTCTATCTTTTCACCCCAGGGGAGTCTTTACAAATCATTTTTAGGTCTCAGGGAACACCTCCTAAAATAAACTAATCAGGAGACAAAGGGAAGAGTGGCTTCCCATTGTCAGTGAGAAGAATGCACCCGCCACAATGGTGGTCACAATGCCACCCTATAAAAGAACATATAAAGGTGCAGCGCCAAAAAAAGCCCGAAAGAGAGTCCTTATCAGTGGCTCATTTAGAACTTCAAGGTGAAGAGTCCAATAGGTGCAGATTTCAGGCAAAACAATCTTGTGAAAGATCCTCCACCGACAAAAATGCACACACTGCCTTTTACCATCAGGGGTGGACCACTACATAAAGTGGTCAGATACCCTTGTTATAAAACCCAATCGGCAAGAGCACCTGGTATCAGCAATCTTCCACGCCATAAAGGACTCCACTTCATATGGACCTCAATGCATACAGGGTTCAGGGAAAGGCAAAGAAATACTTCATTGTGTAGTATTAACGAGAATTAAATTTATTTAAAATCCAGCAAACACACTCACCAAACATCAGAGAAAATCTCGCATGTAGATCAGTATTATGAAGGAATATTTTCAACCATCAAAATGGCCAACCTCCATGCACGGCGACGTCACGTGATCTAGCTCCAACCGATGCGTTTCGTCATACAGACATCATCAGGGTCGTGGCCTCATGTGTGTACGAGGTCTTATATATGGTAGGAGCCAGATATGAATGATTCATATCCCTTGCGCTTCAAAGGCCAGAAATGGTCGCATGGCTGGAAACCGGAGGTGACGTTTGATACAAAATGCCACCCTTGCTGACACCTAAAATGATCATTGGCGTCATGCCACTGGCTCTTTTATGTGGCACTGGAGACAGAACTATACAGGCAACATCAGATGTGAGGTCAATCTGCCAAAGCTCAAGGAACCCCTAATATCCTTTGGAGGAACTTTAGGATTCCATGGAACCCTGGTTGAGAATGGATACTCCAGATTATTTTCCAACATTGTTTTTCATTTACGTTGTTACTCCCATGAGAAAGAGTGTTTAGTATACCCTGTGACGTCATCACCAGGCTTTTAACATTTTCGCAGGGGCAGCTGCTGGAAGCTTAGTTCCTATTGACTTAGACATGATCCCAGAACTACATTTCCCAAGAGCCCTTTCCCTCCACTGTATTGCTGGGAAAGAAGTCAATTTATCCAAGTGGAAAGGGACAAAGAGGGATAGGGGGAGTTCTGTAGTCCAGCAGGCAGGGCGGACAACACTGCTTTGGATTTCAGTGCAGCAGAGGAGCACTGATGTCAGCACAAACAGGAAGTTATAACTATAGCTCACTGGATTTCTAGCAGATCAATGGTATTTTTGTTGTGCAGTATTGCAGAGATGTACTGAATGTGTATTTTGGCCAGACATACACTTTTAGGCTCCTGTGGTCTAGCATGGCTAGCCCTGTGTTTCGTCACTTATGGTGACCCATCACATTTGGCTACCCGCTGGACTGCGCATGCGCGACGCCGCCATATGCGTTCTAACACTGTGGCGGTCTGCGCTGGCGCAGAATTTTGTGCCCACACCCCTGAGTCCAGGTTTAAGCCCCACCATCCAAGTTGACATGGAGCTAGATTATAATTATGCCAAGCGAGGCCGTGCCCAAAGCGTGGCAAGCGAAGCGTGGCGAGCGAAGCGTGCTCGCAAGGGGCCCTGTGTTGGAACACATATTGCGGTGTCACGCATGCGCACTCCAGTGGGTTGCAAAATGTGATGGGTAGCCGAATGTGACGTGACACCTGCACCAGGCAGCTTGCCCATGTAGAATCTTCTACAGTCTGGAATCACCCTTATAAAAACGGCAATACATCCGCCGCTGCCACGGATTCCTCCCTCCACCACCCCAAGTGAACTGATCCTATTCCCACCACCACCACTGCCACTGATTCCCCCCAAACACCCTCAGTAGACTGATCCTATCCCCCCCCACCACCACCGCTTCCACTGACCCCTTCCCCCCACCACCATCAATGGACAGATACTATCCCCCCCACCACCTATGCCACTGATCCCATCCCCTCCACCACCATCAATGGACTAATCTCACCCCCCTCCCCTACACCACTACTGCCACTGATCCCATCCCCCCCACCATCACTGCCACTGATCCCATCCCCCCCACCATCACTGCCACTGATCCCATCCCCCCCACCATCACTGCCACTGATCCCATCCCCCCACCACCCCTTCAGTGGACTGATGACATCCCCATCACCACCGCTGCTGCTGATCTATTTCCCCTCACCACCATCAGTGGACTGATCCCACCCCCCTCACCACCACCTCTGCCACTGATCCCATCCCCCCCACCACTGATCCATGGGGGGGGGGGGCCTTCATGGTTTCTTGCTCTGGGGCCCTGAAGGTTCTAGTTACGCCTCTGGCATGAGGCCCCATACCTCAGTAGCTCCCAATGAATCCAGAGCCTAATGCCGCGTATACACAATCGGAATTTCGGCCAGCAAATGACCGATGAGAGCTTTTTAATCGGAAAATGCGACCGTGTGTATGCTCCATCGGAATTTTGCTGGCCGAATTCCCGCCAGCAAAAATTTGAGAGCATGTTCTCAATTTTTCCGACGGAAAAACTTTCGATCGTCTGTAGCAATTCCGACGCGCAAAATTCCTACGCATGCTCGGAAAAAATTTTGACGCAATGCTCGGAAGCATTGAACTTGATTTTTTCTCGGGTCGTCGTAGTGTTTGTACGTCACCGCGTTCTTGACGGTTGGAATTTGGTGTGACCGTGTGTAGGCAAGACAGCTTGAGCGGAATTCCGTCGGGAAAACCATCAGCGCTTTTTCCGACCATAATTCCGATCGTGTGTACGCGGCATGAATGTTGGCTCTGTGCTCTCTATCCAGCTATTATATACTCTGATCATTTTACTTTACTAAGCTGTTCTACTCGGATCCATCCTCAGCTCTGTCCTAATTTATATCTTTCTCCAATAAAACAAATACCATGAAGGGCTCAACTCCCCCCCCCCCCCCACGGATCAATCCATTTCACAGCAGATAGAAACCGAACGCGCCGTTTCCGAAAGACAAAAGCCGAGCGAGAGATCTTTATCAGCGTGATGGAGAGGCTCGATTTGACGAACTCCCATCAGAATTAATTGAAGGAATATCGATCGCTCACCAATCAGCGTCCAAACCGGCGCAGGACAACAACAATCGAAAAAGCAAATATTGATTGCGTCCCGCAATCCCGCCATTATTCACCGGCCGCTTTTACTACCTTTAGCGCCATTAATCTCCAGACAATATTTTTGCCATTTCCAAAATGTCCAATCCTGCGAGACGCCGGGCACAGACAATCCGCAGGTAGATTAGACCGGCTGTGTTTTTAATAGTATTTTATTGACTTTTCAATTACACGGCGGTGATAAAAGAGGAACACACTGCAACAAACTAACAGAGAGCCCATTATATCAAGAAGGCGGCCAGCGCGGGACGCCGCAGCTGCGGATTTTACTGAATGCTAAAATAAATGACTAAATAAATAAAGCAGCCGACAAGAAAATGAGACAAAGAACATGAGATTTACCAGAGGCCATAATAGGGAATGGAGGTTGGTGGCCCATTCACGCCATTGTGACGCGGTGACGCACGTGTTACGGCATCATGCGCTAAATGCATTGGTGTGATGCAGTGCCTTTCATTCAGACTGGCACCGCAACTAACCTTGCCAATGAATTTGCATTGCAGGGCAACATGTGACAACGCACATTATTTAAAGATAAAAAACAATCCCATGTACATAATAAGTATTCACAGCCTTTGCTCAATACTTTGGTGAAGCTCCTTTGGCACCAATTACACCCTCAAGTCTTGTTGGGTATGATGTATGATGGGTATGATGCCACAAGCTTGGCACACCTATTTTTGGCCAGTTTCTCCCATTCTTATTTGCAGGACCTCTCAAGCTCCATCAGGTTGGATGGGGAGTGTCGGTGCACAGCCATTTTCAGATCTCTCCAGAGATGTTCAATCGGGTTCAAGTCTGGGCTCTGGCTGGGCCACTCAATGACATTCACATAGTGGTCCCGTAGCCAGGGGCCGACTGACAACTCATGGGGCCCCCGGGTAATAGGAGATTATGGGGCCCCCGGGTAATAGGAGATTATGGGGCCCCCAGGCAATCATATTATGGGGCCACACAGTATACACACACAGTATACAATCACACAGTATACACTCACACAGTATACACTCACACAGTATACACTCACACAGTATACACTCACACAGTATACAATCACACACACACAGTATACAAATACATGTACACACAGTATACAATCACACAGTATACACACAGTATACAATCACACAGTATACACACACACACAGTATACACATACAGTATACACACACACACACACAGTATACAATCACACAGTATACACACACACAGTATACAATCACACAGTATATACACACACACACACAGTACACAATCACACAGTATACACACACAGTATACAATCGCACAGTATACAATCACACAGTATACAATCACACAGTATACACACTAGGGTTGCCACCTTTTCTTCAAGCCAAACCCGAACACTTTAGAGGCGCAGGGCAAGGCACCCCAACCGCGGTGCGGTTTTCCCGCGATTGTCACCAGACAAATCGCGGAAAAATCACGTTAACAGAATTGTGGGATGCCTGTCACCCAAAAGAAGTTTTGCTTTGTGATTGGGGTGCCATTATCCCCATTCTCTCCTATTTCAAATCTTATTCCCCTACCAGCACAAATCCTCCTCCCTCCAATACCCCCATGGCAGCTGACAGGGGGTATCACAGGACCCCAGTACACAGGGGGGTCCAGACAGCAGAGGGTTTGGAGTGGGGGACAACTACAGAGGAGGGGGTGCAAATACAGAGGATGAGGTGCAAATACAGAGGAGGGGGGCAATTAGAGGGGGCAAATACAGAGGAGGGGTGCAAATACAGAGGAGGGGGTAATTAGAGGGGGCAAATACAGAGGAGGGGGTGCAAATACAGAGAAGGGGAACAATTACAGAGAAGGGGGGACAATTACAGAGGAAGAGGAGTGCAAATACAGAGGAGGGGGTGACAAATACAGAGGAGGGGGTGGCAAATACAGAGGAGAGGGGAATTACAGAGAAGGGGAACAATTACAGAGAAAGGGGGACGATTACAGAGGAGGGGGTGCAAATACAGAGGAAGAGGATGCAAAGACAGAGGAGGACAGAGGAGGGGGTGACAAATACAGAGGAGGGGGTGGCAGATACAGGAGGAGGGGGTGGCAAATACAGGAGGAGGGGGTGGCAAATACAGGAGGAGGGGGTGGCAAATACAGAGGAGGGGGTGGCAAATACAGAGGAGGGGGTGACAAATTCAGAGGAGGGGGAGGCAAATACAGAGGAGGGGGAGGCAAATTCAGAGGAGGGGTAGGCAAATTCAGAGGAGGGGTGCACATACAGAGGAGGGGGGGCAAATTCAGAGGAGGGGGTGGCAAATTCAGAGGAGGGGGTGGCAAATACAGAGGAGGGGTGCAAATACAGAGGAGGGAGAGGCAAATACAGAGGAGGGAGAGGCAAATACAGAGGAGGGAGAGGCAAATACAGAGGAGGGGGAGGCAAATACAGAGGAGGGGTGCAAATACAGAGGAGGGGGAGGCAAATACAGAGGAGGGGGAGGCAAATACAGAGGAGGGAGAGGCAAATACAGGAGGAGGGGGTGGCAAATACAGGAGGAGGGGGTGACAAATACAGGAGGGGGGGGTGACAAATACAGAGGAGGGGGTGGCAAATACAGAGGAGGGGGAGGCAAATACAGAGGAGGGGGAGGCAAATGCAGGAGGAGGGGGAGGCAAATTCAGAGGAGGGGGGGGGGGGGGGGGATTACAGAGAAGGGGAACAATTACAGAGAAAGGGGCACAATTACAGAGGAGGGGGTGCAAATACAGAGGAAGAGGATGCAAAGACAGAGGAGGACAGAGGAGGGGGTGACAAATACAGGAGGAGGGGGTGGCAAATACAGGAGGAGGGGGTGACAAATACAGAGGAGGGGGTGACAAATACAGAGGAGGGGTGGCAAATACAGAGGAGGGGTGCAAATACAGAGGAGGGGGTGGCAAATACAGAGGAGAGGGTGGCAAATTCAGAGGAGAGGGTGGCAAATTCAGAGGAGGGGGTGGCAAATACTGAGGGGGGGGGGGGGAACACAGAGGAGTCAAAACATAAGGGAGAGAGAGGCGACAGGCAGCTGCTGGTGCAGAAGTTTTTAATAAAATAAATGCTTAAAAACAATCCACTTACTCCCCATGTCAGAGCTGTATATGTCAGTCTGTGAAGTCGGCTGTCCCATCCTCCCCTCCAATCAACGCTGCTGTTATCACTGGAGGAAACAGAGAGCCACGGGAAACTCATGTGAACTGTCAGCCTCTGATGATGGAGGTGTGGTTAAGCCTCCTGAATGCTCTGATTGGTCACAGCATCCCAGGTGACAGCTCACTGCAATCTCCCCGCAGCTCTGTGTTATTGGCTTCCTCCTCAGAATGATAACAGCAGCGTTGATTGGAGGGGAGGATGGGACAGCCGACTTCACAGACTGACATATACAGCTCTGACATGGGGAGTAAGTGGATTGTTTTTAAGCATTTATTTTATTAAAAACGTCCGCACCAGCAGCTCTCTCCCTTATGTTTTGATTGCTCCCCCTGCTGTCCGGGACCCCCTGTGTGCTGGGGCTTGTAAAAGGTGGCCCCATGGTACCCCCTGTGAGCTGGAAATGGTGTCCGGGTGTGAGGCAGAGGGAAACCCGGGCACAGCCTCCTAAACCCGTACTGTCCGGGTCAAAACCGGACAGGTGGCAACCCTAATACACACACAGTATACAATCACACAGTATACAACCGCACAGTATACAATCACACAGTATACACACACAGTATACACACACAGTATACAATCACACAGTATACAATCACACAGTATACACACACAGTATACAATCACACAGTATACAACCGCACAGTATACAATCACACAGTATACACACACAGTATACAATCACATAGTATACACACACAGTATACAATCACACAGTATACACAGACATGTACACACAGTATACACAGACATGTACACACAGTATACACAGACATGTTTCTATTGGCTGAGAAGGTACTGGAGAGGTGGGGCAGCTATAATTTCTGGATTTTTAGACCAAAAGGATGTCAGTAAGGGACATTTAAAAAAAACACAGATTTTTACATACTGTCCCTGGTTTTACTGAGGCTGGCAACCCTGATGGGGCCCTCTAGTGGCCCGGGGCCCTCGGGAAGTGCCCGAGTGGCCAAATGGTCAGTCCGCCCCTGCCCATAGCCACTCCTTTGTTATCTTGGCTGTGTGCTTAGGGTCGTTGTCCTGTTGGAAGATGAACCTTCGCCCAAGTCTGAGGTCCAGAGCGCTCTGGAGCAGGTTTTCATCAAGAATGACTCTGTATATTGCTGCATTCATCTTTCCCTCAATCCTGACTAGTCTCCCAGTTCCTGCCGCCGAAAAACATCCCCACAGCATGATGCTGCCACCACCATGCTTCACTGTAGGGATGGTATTGGCCGGGGGATGAGCGGTGTCTGGTTTTCTCCAAACATGGTGCTTGCCATTCAGGCCAAAGAGTTCAATCTTTGTTTCATCAGAAAAGAGAATTTTGTTTCTCATGGTCTGAGAGTCCTTCAGGTGCCTTTTGGCAAACTCCAGGTGGGCTGTCATGTTCCATTTACTGAGGAGTGGCTTTTTAATGATAAAGGGTGGAGCTTTTTTCCTTTTAAATAATATTGTTACTGTATATTGAGTCATGCAGACCTTTAAGCACTTAAAGAGGAAGTAAAGCCTCTGAAAAAAATAAAAATACACCCTGCAAGACAAAGGCATAATGAGCTAGTATGCATAGCATACTAGCTCATTATGAATTACTTACCTGAGACCAAAGCCCCCGCTTCGGCCCTCGTTTGCCTCCTCCGACGCCGCCATCTATCCCGGAGTGACTTCTGGGTATGGCAGCGATGACGCCACTCCCGCGCATTCGCGCTGGTGCCGCCACTAACGGCATGATCGGCGTTAGAAACGGCATGCTCAGTGCGCTTGCGCCCGATGTCTACGGTCCTAAAAAAAAAATATGTAAAAAATAATAAAAAATAAAATGGTAAAAAATAAAATGTGTAAAAAATAAAATTAAGTGGTAAAAAATTATAAAAAAAATAATAACAACGGAAATAAAAAAACTACTGACACCAGTGGCAGAACTACCAGGGTCGCAACTGGGCTCTGGTGTTCTTCCACCGCGGGTGGGGACCCCAAGACGGCGGGAATGTGGCCCGTAATAAAGAGTCCCACAATGGGAGTATACAGCCCCGGGGATCAGTGGGAAGGGCCCTGATCGGGGGGCCAGGGGGATCCTTCATGGTTTCTGGCACTGGGGCCCTGAAGGTTCTGGTTACGCCTCTGTTCCTATCTATTTATTATTGCTAGCATTAGGATAAGGATTAAAAACAGTCAATGTTGATTGAGAGAGTGAAGTTCCACTTTAACCAATTGGCGACCAGCTCTCCTGCGTGAACCGGTGTACTCGATGTCCGCCGGCGACCCGCAATCGCTGTGTACAGATGCAGAACGGGGAGCTGCCTATGTAAACAAGGCCCCGTCACTGACCAACATAAGAGGGTATAACCGATGGTTATTTATGTTTACAATAAAATGTTTATGGTTATTTATGGTTAATTTTATATGGTTATTTATACGGTTTTATATGGTTATTTATATTTGGAGTTAAGTTTAATAAAGGCTGTTGTGGCCATTTACTCCACAAGAAGTACGGTGTGGCCCATTATTTAAGAGGGGTAGCAAAAAGGGGGTTTTGGAATAAAGGGGTCACAACAGAAGGGGTGGTCTTTACTAGGCTACACGAGTCATGCCTAATGACATGTCAGAGATCTTCTATTCCCAGTGATCTTCGTCATGTCCCTGGTAGCCCATCCCCCCTACAGTTAGAACACACCCAGGGAACACACTTAACCCCTTGATCGTCCCCTAGTGTTAACCCCTTCCCTGCCAGTGTCATTTATACATTGATCAGTGCATTTTTATAGCACTGATCAATGTAATAATGTCACTGGTCCCCAAAAAGTGTAATTTGGGGTCAGATTTGTCCGCCGCAATGTCGCAGTCCCGCTAAAAATCGCAGATTGCTGCCATTACCAGCAAAAACAATAAAAGTAATTAAATCTATTCCGTTTTTTGTGGACGTGATAACTTTTGCGCAAACCAATCAATATACGCATATTGCGTTTTTTTTTTTTTTTTTTACCAAAAATATGTAGAAGAATCGACATTGGCCTAAATTTATGAAGAAATTTGTTTAGAACACACCCAGGGAACACATTTAACCCCTTGCTCGCCCCCCTAGTGTTAACCCCCTTCCATGCCAGTGTAATTTTTACATTGATCAGTGCATTTTTTATAGCACCGATCAATGTAATAATGTCACTGGTCCCCAAAAAAGTGTAATTTGGGGTCAGATTTGTCCGCCGCAATGTCGCAGTCCCGCTAAAAATCGCAGATTGCTGCCATTGCCAGCAAAAACAATAAAAGTCATTAAATCTATTCCGTTTTTTGTAGACGTGATAACTTTTGCGCAAATATATATATATATATATATATATATATATATATATATATATATATATATATATATATATATATATAATATCAATATACGCCTATTGTGAATGTTCGGCCTAAACTGATGAATAAATTAGTTTTTTTTATATATATTTTTTTTTGGATATGTATTATGTAAAAATAATGAGGTTTTGAGAAAAATTCTGGACAGCCGCACTCCAAAAATTAGCCTTTATTCGTTAAAAGGAATCAAAAAAGTACATGCCACAGCAGAACGAACAGAAGAGCTGACGCGTTTCACGCTGTCAGCACATATACGTCGGCAGAATGGCACGGCTGGGCAAAGTAACATACCCGTACGTTACTTTGAATTTCCCGCCATGCACGCGCGCCTGCCGCGAGCTTCGTGACCGCATCCGCGGGTCCCGCAGACTCGATCGCCGCGGGGATACCCGCGATTGTGTCACGGAGCTAATGAACGGTGTAGATGACGATGTATACAGATGAGGGGAAGTGATGTCAGTCCCCGGGCACTGAAGGAGGCAGACTACAAGGGACCTCCTAGCAACAGGCATTTAGAGGTGAGTAAAATAAAAAGAAATTCCAATAATTTTTTTCGAAATTTTTTTTAAGAATTTTAAGCTATTTTTAGTTTTTTTGGTGAAAACACCACTTTAATCGCTTAAGGACCGCCTCACGCAGATATACGTCGGCAGAATGGCACGGCTGGGCACAATCACATACCTGTACGTGTCTCTTTAAGAGCCCACTCGCGACCCGGTCCTGAGCTCCGTGACCACGGCCCGGGACCAGCGGACCCGATCTCCGCTGGTGTCCTGCGATCGGGTCACAGAGCTGAAGAACGGGGAGAGGTCTGTGTAAACAAACCTCTCCCTGCGCTTCCTAGTGACGCTGTCACTGATCGGCTATTCTCGGGAAAGCCGATCAGTGATGTCGAATGTCAAGCCACGCCCCCCTACAGTAAAAAAAAACACACACACACGTCACACTTAACCCCTCCCCGCCCCCTAGTGGTTAACTCCTTCACTGCCAGTGTCATTTACACAGGAATCAGTGCATTTAAATAGCTGTATAAATGACAATGGTCCCAAAAATGTGTCAAAAATGTCTGATGTGTCCGCCATAATGTCGCAGTGACAATAAAAAATCGCTGATCGCCACCATTACTAGTAAAAAAATAATAATAATAATAATAAAAATGCTATAAAACTATCCCCAATTTTGTAAACGCTATAACTTTTGCGCAAACCAATCAATAATCGCTAATTGTGATTTTTCTTACCAAAATATGTAGAAGAATACGTATCGGCCTAAACTGAGGAAAAAAAAATTTTTTTATATATTTTTTGGGGATATTTATTATAGCAAAAAGTAAAAAATAATGCGTTTTTTTCAAAATTGTCGCTCTATTTTTGTTTATAGCGCAAAAAATAAAAACCGCAGAGGTAATCAAATATCACCAAAAGAAAGCTCTATTTGTGGGAAAAAAAGGGCGCCAATTTTGTTTGGGAGCCACGTCGCACGACCGCGCAATTGTCAGTTAAAGCGACGCAGTGCCGAATCGCAAAAAAGGGGCCTGGTCCTTTGGCTGCGAATTGGTCCGGGGCTGAAGTGGTTAAGTGCAATATAAAAATCTAAAATAAAAAAGTAAACATGGCATCTTTTTTCTATTTATCTATATATCAGAGCTGACAGCGGCATGTAGCAGTCGCGGACGGCAAATAACTTCTTCGCCATTCGTAGGTCCCCCGCTCCTGCGTTGGTATTGGCAGGGGAGTCGGTAGGGAATGTCAAAGTTTTCATTAGGTCTCTATTGGGCGCTGACAGTGGATAAGGAGCGATAACGATCGGCTTTGGTTATTATGTTAAAGAATTTTCACCTGCAGCCTATTCTGCTGATTTATCCGTCACTTATTTTGAATTAAAGTCTCTACAAGCCTCTTTCCCTCGGCCGTTTGTATCGCCGTCACGTTAAATATTAATGCTTTGACATTTACTATGTGCGTTCCTAACGCTCGCCGGGCTACGAAGGAGTATTCGGTTTTCTTATCCTCTCTTAAATTTTCTTATCTGCGGGACTAATGTAATCACAAAGGATTTTATTAACCCGTATTGGGATTTTGGCAGGGATCGGCTCTGTGATTAAAGGTGTTGTGTCAGGCATAATAGACAGTTTAACAGTTTAACTTATGATTTTATCAGGCAATGACTGTCAGATGAATATCAATGAGTGGAAAGCTCGGAGAGAAAGAAAATACCTTTTTTTTGATGTTCTGCTGTATAATGAATAACATTATTCTGCAACATATGTAACTGGGTAAAATCAGCAATGATATACAGCAGGGGTCTTCAAACTACGGCCCTCCAGTTGTTCACGAACTACAATTCCCATCATGCCCAGTCATGTCAGTGAATGTCAGAGTTGTACAATGCCTTATGGGATGTGTAGTTCTGCAACAGCTGGAGGGCCGTAGTTTGAGGATCCCTGATATACAGTATATGATGTGGCCTGTCATTGACATTAACACAGCAGTTTCTTTTTGTATAAGTCCCCTTGTAATGGTGGCGGCGGCTGGTGCTAAACTTTTTTTGGGGGGGCAGCAAACAAACCCTCCGAGGTGCACACTCACCCCCTCCCAGGGTCGCGGCGCCGCGGCTTTCCCGGTGTTCTGCCGAGATGGTTCCCCTCGGCGGATTAGTGTAGATCCGTACTGCGCATGCGCGGCTAAATGTCCGAAAATTGCCGAAGCTAAACAGATGCGAGGGAACTGTACACCGCGCACGCGCAGTCTGTGTACGAGACGATGCCGGGGAAGTCTAACTAATGCCTCGTACACACGTAGGGACTTTTGCCGGCGGACCTAGTCCAGCGGACAATCCCGCGGGACTTTCCGGCTAGGTCCGCTGGACTTTCCGAGGGTGTGGACTTGCCCACACACGCACGGACTTCTCCAGCGGATAATCCGCCGGCCAAAAGTCCGCGGGACTTTTGAAAATGAACGGACTTGCCCACACACGGAGCAGTCCGTTCATTTCGAACGTAACTTCAGGTTACGTAGCTAGCGTAGGCAGTAAATGCCGCCGCGCTAGCTCCGCAAGCTGGCATGGATTTAAAGGGAATCCCCACGCCGAAAAAACGGCATGGGGGTTCCCCCCAAATCCATGTCAGACCCTCATCCGAGCACGCAGCCTGGCAGGCCAGGAAAGGGGTGGGGACGAACGAGCGCCCCCCCCCTCCTGAGCCGTACCAGGCCGCGTGCCCTCAACATGGGGGGTGCCCTGGGGAAAGGGGGGCCGTGCGGCCCCCCCCCCCCAAAGCACCTTGTCCCCATGTTGATGAGGACAAGGGCCTCTTCCCGACAACCCTGGCCGTTGGTTGTCGGGGTCTGCGGGCGGGGGCTTATCGGAATCTGGGAGCCCCCTTTAATAAGGGGGCCCCCAGATACCGGCCCCCCACCCTATGTGAATGAGTATGGGGTACGATGTACCCCTACCCATTCACCTAAGGTGTAAAATGTAAAGTACAAAAACACACACACTTTTGAAAAAATATTTTATTGCACTGCTCCGGGGGTCTTCTTCCGTCTTGGGGGTCTTCTCGCCGGACTCCTCCGCTCTCTTCTGCTCTTTTACCTAGCTCTTTCACGAGGGGAGGAGTCCGGCTACCTTCTTCGTCGTCGCCGCCGTCGTCTGGGGGTCTCGATCCGCCTTCGGGGGTCTTCCGGGGGTCTCTTCTGTTCTTGCGGCGGTCGTCGTCTTCCGCGCCGCCGGCGCCTTCTTCTTCTTGTCCTTCTTCTTGTCCTTCTTGTTCTTCTTCTTCTTCCGATGTTGACCCGACGCTCTCTCTGCCCGGAATGCCTGTGCCGCTCTGCGCTCGGACTTATATAGGGACATGGGCGACAGGGTCACATGTTCATGTCACATGGTGACCCCGCCCCCTTGCGATGTCACAGTCCCAGCATCCTCCGGGACTGTGACAACACAAGGGGGCGGGGTCACCATGTGACATGTGCATGTGACCCTGTCGCCCATGTCCCTATATAAGTCCGAGCGCAGAGCGGCACAGGCATTCCGGGCAGAGAGAGCGTCGGGTCAACATCGGAAGAAGAAGAAGAACAAGAAGGACAAGAAGAAGGACAAGAAGAAGAAGGCGCCGGCGGCGCGGAAGACGATGACCGCCGCAAGAACAGAAGAGACCCCCGGAAGACCCCCGAAGGCGGATCGAGAACCCCAGACGACGGCGGCGACGACGAAGAAGGTAGCCGGACTTCCCCCGCTCGGTAAAAGAGCTTGGTAAATGGCGGGGGACTCCGGCGAGAAGACCCCCAAGACGGAAGAAGACCCCCGGAGCAGTGCAATAAACTATTTTTTCAAAAGTGTGGGTGTTTTTTTTTTTACTTTACATTTTACACCTTAGGTGAATGGGTAGGGGTACATCGTACCCCATACTCATTCACATAGGGTGGGGGGCCGGGATCTGGGGGCCCCCTTATTAAAGGGGGTTCCCAGATTCCGATAAGCCCCCGCCCGCAGACCCCGACAACCAACGGCCAGGGTTGTCGGGAAGAGGCCCTTGTCCTCATCAACATGGGGACAAGGTGCTTTGGGGTGGGGGGGGCCGCACGGCCCCCCTTTCCCCAGGGCACCCCCCATGTTGAGGGCACGCGGCCTGGTACGGCTCAGGAGGGGGGGGGCGCTCGTTCGTCCCCACCCCTTTCCTGGCCTGCCAGGCTGCATGCTCGGATGAGGGTCTGACATGGATTTGGGGGGAACCCCCACGCCGTTTTTTCGGCGTGGGGAGTCCCTTTAAATCCATGCCAGGTCACGGAGCTAGCGCGGCGGCAGTAACTGCCTACGCTAGCTACGTAACCTGAAGTCACGTGCTAAATGAACGGACTTGCCGATGAGCGGCAAGTCCCTTCATTTCAAAAGTCCCGCGGACTTGCCCACTAACGGCGGGATTATCCGCTGGACTTCCAAGTCCAGCGGATAATTTGAAAACAAAACTTCAAACTTTAGTCCGCCGTACTTTGGCGCCAAAAAGTCCGCCGGCGCCCACACACGAGGGGATTATCCGCTGGACTTCAGTCCAGAGGATAATCCCGCGGGATTGTCCCTTCGTGTGTACGCGGCATAAGGGGCGTATGTATTATAACTGTAAGCAAGGGGCAAAGGAAAAAGAAAAATAAATCGTTCAGCTGTGGATATAGAGGAGAGAATATAAAAGCTGTGTTTTTAGAGTGCTATCTGGGGTTTTTCTTTTGAATTAGGAGTGGATTTTTTTTAACTTTTTTTTTTTTTTTTTAAACAAACAAAATCAGCTGTGCGGTGTACACTTAACTGAATCTGTTTAGGTTCGGCAATTTCCGGAAGATGGCTAGTCGTTCGTACTGCGCCTGCGCAGTACAGAGAGGAACCAATCCGCCAGGGGAACCAACTCGGCAAGACACCGGCTTCTCCTCCCGGTTAACCCGGTTTTCTTTAGGTCCGACTCCTGTCCTGATTGGCCCGGGAGGAGAAGCCAGCAACCGATAGCGAATATTAGTTCGCTAGTGTCACAAGTGGGTGGCTCTAATCATGTGTTTTTAAAAAACAAACAAAAAAAAACTCATAGAAATCTGAGTCCGGTTCCCCCGCATGCAAACTAGGGGTGCAGTGCCCTTGCACTGCACCCCTAGTTTGCATGCGGGGCACCGGACTTTTTTTATTTGCAAAAAAAAGTAGACAAACACAGTCTCTGAGTATAGGGTAGAGGGTTTAGGTAGAAAGTTCCGGTACTCTTGGAACTGCTCAAAACGGAATATTTCCCACTATAGAATCCAGAGAATAGCCATTCACAACTGGATCCTCAAAGCTATCGGATAGACCTCCTCCCACTAGGCCTAGAAACCGATAGAGTGTTCAAATAAGACAAAGTCTCTTCCACAGACTTGATTATAGACATGTGCACAATAGAAAAATTGGTTTATTTTCGTTTAGTTTCTGTTCGTTTCCGTTAAATCGTAACGATTCCTAATTTCGTAAGTCGTCGGTGTTCGTATTCGTAACGATTCGTAAATTCGTAAGTCGTCGGTGTTCGTATTCGTAACGATTCGTATTTTCGTAAGAGTTATTTTTTCGTTGATTCGTTTTTCCGTTAGTTTAATTTTCGTTTATTCGAAATTCGGACGCATTCGTATTTTTGTAGATTTAGTTACATTCGTACTTTCGTTAGATTGATTTATTTGTACTTTCGTAACATTGTTTTCGTAGATTCGTAATTGGAACATAATTCATAATTTTATGTAATGTGTATGCTATTATTACATTGTAAGAGACACGGAAAATTACGAATCGAAAAAAAAAGTTACGAATGTACGAATTTTTTCGTTCAATCCATTGGAAGCACGTTAAGCAGCGCCATTGTAAGAGACACGTAAAAATTAAGAATCGAAAAAAAAAAGTTACGAATGTACGAATTTTTTCGTTCAATCCATTCGAAGCACGTTAAGCAGCGCCATTGTAAGGGACACGGAAAATTACGAATCGAAAAAAAAAAAAAAAGTTACCAATGTACGAATTTTTTCGTTCATCTTGATTTTCGTTGTTCCTGTTTTCGTTTTTCGGATTTTCTTCTATCGTAGTTTCGTTGTTTCTAATTTGGTTATTTCGGATTTTCGTTTTTTTTCATATTCGTTCGATTCGATAATTCGTTAAAATTTTTAGCGAATCATTCGTTCATTCGTACGATAACGAATGAACGAATTTTAATGGAAAACGAATTAAAACGAAACTAATTGCACATGTCTACTTGGTTGTAACTGAAGGATGTAGACAAATTTAAAGAACTCTCATACGGTACCAGTATCTTGCAGCTGGTCCAGCGATACCGTATGAGTGTAGATTCACTTGGTATCTTTCAACTTAGCTTCCAGGCTCTTGCCGAGCAGCCAGCCTTGTGCGTGGCCCTCTCCCGAAGAGTCCTCCCCTGGTTGCTTTCTCAATTGCTGGGCCTCTCCACAGGCGAGACTGCACCGGACCACCTTGGAATCCTCCTTCCAGTTACGTTGCCTCGGGCTAGCCAGCCCCGAGACTCGGAATTGGATGGATCCGCACCCCAGGCCATGAGGGCCCTGAGGGCTGGTCAGGAGGACCAGGACCAAACAGACAGAAAGATCCTCTGGACCGGAACCCAGAAGCATGTGATCTCAGTACCTTAAGTACCCTCTCCCAGAAGGCACAGCGAGACGACACTCTCACTGGTTGGTTCAGAGAGAGATTGGCACCCAATGCGCCCAACCAAACTGCGTTCTCATACTTGCCAGAAGTGACGGCGACACCTGTGGCCAAGCAGAACCCAGTGCAGTCCAACCAGACTGGTACTGAAACCATAATTTGGTACAATTAACCCTAAAACCCAACTGTGGTTCCAGGAACATTAAATTTACAAAACACATCAGGAGCCCAGCGCTACAATAATTATATATAATATTTATTCTTGTTTTTTTATTATTACCATTTTACTATAGATATAAAGATATATTTTTTACAACTTCATTTTTTTACAATTTTATAAAGGGGTTGTAAACCCTCAGGGTTTTTTAACTTAATGCATTCTATGCATTGAGGTGAAAACCCCCTGTTATGCAGAAGCCCCCCAGAGCCCCCCTTTTTCTTACCTGAACCCGGTCTTTCCAGTGACGGGGATGAGCACACCAGAGAGGAGGATCGGGGCCACGCTGTGCAAAACCAACTGCCCAGAGGAGGTAAGTATGACATGTTTGTTTTAAAAAACAAACCTTTAGATATCCTTTAAGAGCCCCATTGGGGGGCTTTGGTGGAATATCAGGGATCCAAACAGACCTCTGATGTTTCACCTTTGAGACAGAGAAAGAAGATTAAGGACACGGCCCTCAATCTCCATCTCTGCAGCCTCAGCTGTACAGACTGAATGGACAGGAATAGCTCTGTACAGAGGCTTCCAGTTCATTCACAAACTGAAGAATAGTAAACACGGTTTACTATGCCTTAGTTATGAATGGATAGAGTCAGTGATTGTTATGGATTGTCATTAAGACAAGGAAGGGGCCGGTAAATGTGTAATTTACCTGCCCTTTCCCCACTTTCCATCCTGACACCCCCACATTAAGAGGGGTGGGGATCCAGTGGGGGGGGGGGGGCACGGCATGGGGGATGGGGGGGGCAGGGGAGTACAAAAGTGCTCGGGCAGCAGGAGGGGGATAGGAGGTGTGGCATGTAGAGGAACTGATCCTCTCCATTTTTTTTCCTGCAGCCATTGAAAGGCAGCAGAAGGAAAATGGAGGAGGATTTGTGCTGGGGGGGAGGGGGATTTAGGGAGTTTCTGATAGAAGAGATGATATGGTAGAGGGGATAGGGGAATTGTGCTAGGAGGGGACATTTTTTGGGGGGAGGGGGGACGGGACTTGTGCTAGTAGGGATTATTGTTTTTTTTTTCGTTCTAGTGGGAGGGGTGGAGGAGGATTTGTGCTAGGGGGGGGGGATTTGGAGGAGGGGAGAGGATGTGTACTTGGAGGGGAAATTTGAGGGGTAGAGGATTTGTGCTAAGAGGGGTGATTTTTTTTTTTTTGGGAAGGGGCGCATTTGTGATGAGTATGTTTATTGGATGGGGCCCCCCCCCCCATCCAATAAACATACTCATCACAAATGCGCCCCTTCCCAAAAAAATTTTGTTCTGGGAGGGGGGATTTCGGCAGGGGGGGGATTTTGTTCTGGGAGGGGGGATTTCGGCAGGATGGGGGAATTGTACTGGGAGAAGGGGGGATTTAAGCTTAGGGGTTAGCATGCAGATTAGTGTTCAATTTTTCTTTTGAGGGTGGGGGGATTTTTTTCTAGCACATTTTGCTCATGCATCTTGGGGCTGGTAGAGGTGGCGGAGGTGGGGGTGGGGGTGGGGGTGCAGTTTGGCATGTTCGCCCTGGGCTCTATATGGCCTTGTCCCAGCACTGTTTAAAATGATAAGTCCATCTTACTCTGTCCATATGATGAGTGATAAGAGAAGACTACTACTGAGCTGAAAGCTCCCCCCCCCCCCCCTTCTTCCCTTGAGCTCCCGTTACATTGTATCTCTGCTGATATCATCTGAGAACTTTTTAGGATGTTGAAGATCTAATCTGCAGATGTGACCTTTCCTTCTAAATAGTATTGATTCCCGCCGACACTCTCAGGCTTCCTAAAAGCACGATCAAGCAGCGGGACGCGGCCCCCGGCTTCTCCATGTTGATCGCTTTCCATGTAATATCTCACCTTAATTCTACGTTGATGAATTTATAGATGTTTTTTAAAGGGGAACCGCAGTCATCTTTATTATCTTTAGATAGTTATGTGAATGAGATCAGCGATCATTTGTGATAATGTCTGTCGATGTACAGAGCATCCGGAAAGTATTCAACGCGCTTCACTTTTTGTTATGTTATGTTATGTTCAGCCTTATTCTGAAATGAAATAAACTCGTTATTTTCCTCAAAATTCTACAAACAATAATACCCCATAATGACCACGTGATAGAAGTTTGTTTAACCACTTACAGCTTTCGGTGCGCTCACACTTTGAATGACAATTACTCAGTCATGCAACACTGTACCCATATGATTTTTTTGTCCTTTTTTTCACACAAATAGAGCTTTCTTTTGGTGGTATTTAATCACCGCTGGGTTTTTTATTTTTTGCGCTATAAATTTAAAAAAAAATGAAAATTTGGTAAAAAGAAATAGAAATTTTTTTTTTTTGTTTCTATTAAAATTTATTGACAGAGTATTGGCGAGTATTGCATAGTATTGGCTGAATATTGCACAGTGTTGACAGAGTATTGCACAGTGTTGGCAGAGTATTGCACAGTGTTGGCAGAGTATTGCACAGTGTTGGCAGAGTATTGCACAGTGTTGGCAGAGTATTGCACAGTGTTGGCAGAGTATTGCACAGTGTTGGCAGAATATTGCACAGTGTTGGCAGTGTATTGCAGTGTTGGCAGAGTATTGCACAGTGTTGGCAGAGTATTGCACAGTGTTGGCAGAGTATTGCACAGTGTTGGCAGAGTATTGCACAGTGTTGGCAGAATATTGCACAGTGTTGGCAGTGTATTGCAGTGTTGGCAGAGTATTGCACAGTGTTGGCAGAGTATTGCACAGTGTTGGCAGAATATTGCACAGTGTTGACAGAGTATTGCATAGTATTGGCAGAGTATTGCACAGTGTTGGCAGAGTATTGCACAGTGTTGGCAGAGTATTGCAGTGTTGCATAGTATTGGCAGAGTATTGCACAGTGTTGACAGAATATTGCACAGTGTTGGCAGAGTATTGCACAGCGTTGGCATAGTATTGCAGTGTTGGCAGTGTATTGCACAGTGTTGCACTGTCATTGAGCAGCGCGGTGGGCACTACACATCCAGCAGACAGCGCTGCTGCCATCTCTCCCCCCCTCTCCGCTTCTCCCCTCTCACTGTACCGATCGGTATAGAGGGGGGAGGGAGGAACCGGCGTCATGACGTGACGCCGGTTTGTTTACATGTGATCGCTCTGTCATCGCGGTGATCCGTGATTACCGTGCTTCATCAAGGATGTTCCCGAGTGTGCGCCCAAGGGGGCGCACGGGAGCAAGATTCTGGGAGGACGTCCTATGGACGTCGTCAACCCAGAATAAGCCGACCGCGCTGTAGCCGTCTTTTGGCTATGGCCCGGTCGGCATGTGGTTAAAATCTTTGCAAATTTATTAAAAATAAAAAACGAAAAAATCCCATGTACATGTCACAGCCTTTGCTCAATACTTTTATGAAGCACCTTTGGCACCATTTACAGTGTCAAGTCTTGTTGGGTATGATGTATGATGAGTATGATGCTACAAGCTTGGCACACCTATTTTTGGGCAGTTTCTCCCATTCTTCTTTGCATGACCTCTCTTGCTCCATCAGGTTGGATGGGGAGCGTCGGTGCACAGCCATTTTCAGATCTCTCTAGAGACGTTCAATCGGGTTCAAGTCTGGGCTCTGGCTGGACCACTCAAAGACATTCACAGAGTTGTCCCTTAGCCACTCCTCTGTTATCTTGGCTGAGTGCTTAGGGTCGTTGTCCCAGTCTGAGGTCCAGAGTGCTCTGGAGCAGGTTTTCTTTAAGGATGTCTCTGTACATTGGTGCATTCATCCTTCCCTCGACCCTGACTAGTCTCCCAGTTCCTGCCGCTGAAAAACATCCCCATGTTGTGCCTGGTTTCCTCCAGACATGACGCTTGCCATTCAGTCCAAAGAGTTCAATCTATGTTTCATCAGAAAAGAGAATTGTGTTTCTCATGGTCTGAGAGTCCTTCAGGTGCCTTTTGGCAAACTCCAGGTGGGCCGTCATGTGCCTTTTACTGAGGAGTGGCTTCCATCTGGCCACTCTACCACACAGGCCTGATTGGTGGAGTGCTGCAGAGATTGTTGTTCTTCTGGAAGGTTCTCCTCTCTCCACAGAGAAACACTGGAGCTCTTTCAGGTCGGGGTCACCTCCGTGACTAAGGCCCTTCTCCCCCGTGCACAAAGCAAGGTCCATAAAGACATGGATGAGCGAGTTTGGGGTGGAGGAACTTGACTGGCCTGCATAGAGTAGGGTTGCCACCTGTCCAGGATTCACCCGGGCAGTTCAGGTTTTGAGTCATGTGTCCGGGTTTCAGACCACCTGAAACCCGGACACATTATTCATTTTGGTCTATGGAATCCCAACAGGGTTGCTGGCTGCAGTTCTCTAAGCTGAGAGGGTCTGTTACAATCTTTCACACTGCCCAAAGCCAGCACTAACAACACCCCCCTTCCCCACAAACACACACAGAAGGGAGAGGAGAGAGGGCTCGATCGACTCCTCTTCCTCCCGCCCCTATCCCTCTGTGTCTGCCCACACTCCAATCCATTATGAAAAGGGACGTGGGGAGGGACATTTGAAGCACAGCAGATGCAGATGCATCTGGATAGGAGGTACCCACTGCCAATGGGTGACTGCGCTCACCATCCATCCCTGTCTGTGACTGAAGTCTCCCTCTCCCCCCTTCTCTCTCCTGCCTCTGAGTGAGTACACTAAGATAAATCAGGGTTCTCAGAGCACCCTTTACATCAGAGTTCCCCTTTACACCAGAGGCCACAGTGTTCCCCCTACATCACAGTCCTCTCCGTACATCAGAGTTCTCAGTGTTCCCCCTTAAATCAGGGTTCCCAGAGCAACCCTTATGTTAGAGTCCCCAGAGTCCTCCCTTACATCAGAGTCTGCAGAGTCCCGCCTTGCAGTGTAAGGGAACTCTGCAAGTTCAGATGTAAGAGCAGACTCTGTGTATTCAGATGTAAAAGGGGAACTCTGTGGACTCTGATGTAAGAGGAGACTCTTGTGATTAACTTCATATGATTATAAATGTTATTTAATCACAAAATATACAGTATGTATTGTATAGTATACACGGTAAAGAAAATTTCTGTGCGCCGCTAAACTGTTTTGCGGCGCACACACGGTCGGAATTTATGATGGAAACAGTCCAATGGGAGCTTTTCATCTGATTTTCCGACCGTGTGTACGCCCAACGGTCTTTTTCTGTCGGAATTTCCGACGGACTTTGAATTGAGAACCTGTTCTCAATTTTTCCGATGGAAAACCTTTCTATCGGATTTTCCGATCGTGTGTATGCAATTCCGACACGCAAAATTCCAACGCATGCTCGGAAGCATTAAACTTCCCTTTTATAGTGCTGTCAAACGTGTTTTATGCCGCTGTGTTATTGACCGTCGGAATTTGGTGTGATCGTGTGTAGGCAACACTGCTTGAGCGGAATTCCGTCGGAAAAACCGTCAGAGTTTTTTCCGACGAGAATTCCGATCGTGTGTACGCGGCATTTGGGTTTGACTTGAAGAAAAGGTGGCAACCCTAGCATAGAGTCCTGACCTGAACCCGATAGAACACCTTTGGGATGAATTAGACAGGAGACTGCGAGCCAGGCCTTCTCGTTCAACATCAGTGCCTGATCCCACAAATGCGCTTCTGGAAGAACGGTCAAACATTCCCATAGACACACTCCTAAACCTTGTGGATGGCCTTCCCAGAAGAGTTGAAGCTGTTATAGCTGCAAAGGGTGGGCCAACTCAATATTGAACCCTACAGACTAAGACTGGGATGCCATTAAATTTCATGTGCGTGTAAACTTAAGGCAGGCGTCCCAATACTTGATAATATCGTGTATGTCTTTTTCGATTTTTCCCATAATTCCACTTTAACTGACACTGCCCTTGTAGTTCCCTTTATGGTGAAATGGTTTGTCGCCCCCTAATGTCCACAGCCCAGTACAGCAATGCAGCTTAGGTGTACTTGAAAAAAAAAAAAAAAATCACTTCTACAAATTGAAGTTCTTCAGCCGTACACAAGTAGCTTTTTCTGTTTTAATAAATAAAAGCGAGGAGTGTTCTATAATCAGCATCCCGGAGCACGAGAGTCGTTCTTTAGCTTTGATAAATGACCACTTTTGAGTAAGTTCGGTGGCGGGGCTCATGGCTTCTCAAAAACCACATTATTCCACAAGTGCGGCTTTAATAAATCAATTATTACAAATTGCTTCTATCATGTACAATGGCTCGGTGCCTTAAGTATGCATTTTCCTTTTTATATTGTATCTGATTAAATAACACAGCAAAGAGATTCTGTACAGAATATGGAAGGGGGAGAGGCAGCTCTGTGATAAATATTACGACTGTTATTTTCCTCCCCGGCTCTAGGAAGGTGTCTGATGTTCTGTAGGGCTGTACAGTCTGGCTTAAAGGGACTCTCCACTCCAACCTCCAAATTTAGGAGAAGAACACATGTAGGGGGCGCTGCTTTTTCTTAGTCATGCCATAGAATACTAGTTTTGTAAAACACTTTAGAAGTCACTAACTTGATGGTTAAAGAAAAACCCCACGAGTCTCCGACACAGATAAAAAGGGTCTGTTAGCTCCGCCCCCTCCGAGTTTCTAAGCCAGTGTTTCTCAACCTCTTTTTGGTCGTGGAATCCTTTAAAAGCATCAAAATTCTCTATGCATCCCTGTCTGTAAAAGACATAAATGTTACTTATCAATGGGAAACCTGAGCCTGGGACAATGAACACAACTACCTTTAGGAAATTAACCTCACCTCAGAGCCCCTCTCCACACCGGAGTCCTCCCGTCACATCAGAAGTCCCCCTATACATGAGAGCTCACCATCTTATTAGAGTACCCCCTTTACTGAGCCCCCATACATATTGTCTCCCATCACAGAGTTCCCCTATCACCACAGAGCCCCATTTACACAGTCCCCCCATTACAGAGTACCCCAATCACAGAATCCTCCATCACAGAGCCCCCCCAATCACACAGTCCTCCATCATAGAGCCCCCCCATCACACAGCCCCCAATCACACAATCCTCCATCACACAACCCCCCATCACAGAGCCCCCCACTCACACAATCCCCCCATCACAGAGCCCCCAATCACACTGTTCCTCTATCACACAGTCCTCCATCACAGAGCCCCCCAATAACAAAATCCCCCATCACAAAGCCCCCAATCACACATTCCCCATCACAGAGCCCCCCAATAACACAATCCCCCATCACAAAGCCCCCCAATCACACAATCTCCCACTCACACAGTCCCCCATCACAGAGCCCTCCCATCACAAAGCCCCCCCCCACTCACACAGTCCTCCATCACAGAGCCCCCAATAACACAGTCCTCCATCACAGAGCCCCCCAATCACACAATCCCCCATCACAAAGCCCCCCCCCCCACTTACACAGTCCTCCATCACAGAGCCACCCAATAACACAATCCCCATCACAAAGCCCCCCACTCACACAGATCCCCATCACAGAGCCCCCCAATAACAGTCCTCCATCACAAAGCCCCCCAATCACACAATCCTCCATCACCGAGCCCCCAATCACACAATCCCCATTACAGAGCCCCCCAATCACACAATCCTCCATCTCAGAGCCCCCAATCACACAATCCCCCATCACAGAGCCCCCCCATCATACAATCCTCCATCACAGAGCCCCCAATCACACAATTCCCATCACAGAGCCCCCCAATCACACAATCCCCATCACAAAGCCCCCCAATCACACAATCCCCATCACAGAGCCCCCCAATCACACAATCCTCCATCTCAGAGCCCCCAATCACACAATCCCCCATCACAGAGCCCCCCCCATCATACAATCCTCCATCACAGAGCCCCCAATCACACAATTCCCATCACAGAGCCCCCCAATCACACAATCCCCATCAAAGAGCCCCCCAATCACACAATCCCCATCACAGAGCCCCCCAATCACACAATCCTCCATCACAGAGCCCCCCAATCACACAGTCCCCCATCACAGAGCCCTCCCATCACAAAGCCCCCCAATCACACAATCCTCCATCACAGAGCCCCCCACTCACACAGTCCTCCATCACAGAGCCCCCCAATCACACATTCCCCATCACAGAGCCCCCCATCACAGAGCCACCAAATTGCACAGTCTTCCCATCACAGAGCCCCCCAATCACACATAGGACCATACCATTGGTAAGCATGTTATTGCTGTCTGTGTCCCTTTGACAGATTTCCTCTCACTTCCTGTCTGGTGAAATTGTTGTGAACAGGACAGGAAGTTGGGTTAAATCTCTCTAACAGAGCCCAAAATAGCTGTAAAAATACAACAGTGCTCCAACCCTTCCCCAAGGCTACATTCACTTTGCAGTTTAGCCGCAGATTTGCAAGTTTGCTGAGTTCAGAGGCAGCTAAATGCCACGTCTGAGTGCGCCACTCTGAGTAATTAACTGCGGCCAAAACTCAGCAGAAATCCCAACCCTGGATGTACACAGTCTACGCCCAGGGTCAGCGGAGGCTTTATTCACACGTAACCAATGTCTCCTGTAATTTTTCAGAATTGACGCAACCGGGCATGGCTCTGCCGCGCAGCCGCATCATCCATTCACAGGAAGTCCCGTCTGCCACTGCAGCAAGAGGGACTGGAGTTCTCAGTAGCCCATTGATACTTCCTCCAGCTCCAGAGTGGAAGGTCTGCACCTCCGTAGGGATCAGGAACTGGAGGAATAGGCTGCAGGGGCCAGAGCATTGCGCCTACCATCCACTAATCACAATTCGAATGCTTTGCAGGCTCAAATAAAAATAAAATTAATAAAGATGGGTGCATTATTTATTTATTTATGTATTTTAATTTTTTTTTGCAAAAAGTGAAAACTTCCTTTAATCTCATGCTACTAAGTGAACAAGACTCGCACTTGTAGTTGGATTTTCAGGCCTCTCTGTCCCGGATCTCTCAGGGCTCCTGAATTTGCAGCAGGATGCCTCATTGTTTTATGTACAGAGGAGAGCTGCTTGTTCTAATAAGGTTTGTGACTTGAGGCTGATGTTTGTTTAATAACTGCGCTGACACAAGGTCAGTCGCCTCATAAATTATTGTACAGATTAATCATGTTGCAGCTAATGGGACACTCTGTCTGAGACAGTGAGAGCTTTATTCAATACACGGCAAAAAAACAAAAAGCTTAACTGGATGTCCCTTTCCCAGACTACTGCGATTTAAAGTGGACTTGAACCTGCAAAAATGTGCTGTCTTATGCCGCGTACACACGATCGGAATTCTCGTCAGAAAAAACTCTGACGGTTTTTCCAACGGAATTCCGCTCAAGCTGTGTTGCCTACACACGATCACACCAAATTCCGACGGTCAATAACACAGCGGCATAACACATGTTCGACAGCACTATAAAAGGGAAGTTTAATGCTTCCGAGCATGTGTCGAATTGTTTCCGAGCATGCGTCGGAATTTTGCGTGTCGGAATTGCCTACACACGATCGGAAAATCCGATAGAAAGGTTTTCCGTCAGAAAAATTGAGAACAGGTTCTCAATTCAAAGTCCGTCGGAAATTCCGACAGAAAAAGACCGTTGACCATACACACGGTCGGAAAATCCGATGAAAAGCTCCCATCGGACTGTTTCCATCGGAAATTCCGACCGTGTGTACGCCGCATTATAGGGAACATTTGAGAAATGTTCATTATGTCTAAGCATCATAAATCTACCTTTTGTCTCGAGTTTTCCCTTAAAAATGGCAATGCGCTTCCTGTGCCTAAAGCCCCATACACACGGTCGGATTTTTCCGACGGAAAATGTCCTATCGGACAATGTTGTCGGAAATTCCGACCGTGTGTAGGCTCCATCGGACATTTTCCATCGGATTTTCCGACGGACAAAGTTTTATCTCCTGCTCTCAAATTTTCCGACAACAAAGTCCTATCAGACTTTTTCCGATCGTGTGTAGCGAATTCCGACGGACAAAGTGCCACGCATGCTCAGATCACATTACAAGACCAAAGCTATTGGCTACTAGCCTCTACGTAGTCCCGTCGTAGGCAACAAACGTCACCACGTTCAGAATGATCGGATTTTCCGACAACTTTGTCCGACCGTGTGTATGCAACACCAGTGTCGGACTAAATCCGTCGGAAAAAATCCGATGGATTTTGTGGTCGGATTTTCCGACCGTGTGTACGGGGCATTAGAATGCATTGGACTCATAGCTATATAACTGCAGTGTGAAATCATCTAAGGCACTTCTGCTTCCGACTGCTGGTCTCATCAGGCGATGTCCCTACCATACCTCTTTTAGGGTAGGGGCATAGAGGTGCCCACTGTAGTTCCCCAAATTGACCAGTAGAAGTTGCCATAGTTAAGAACCCTTTGGTGATGAGTAGGCAGTGTAGGTGCCTAGGAAGCCGCAAGGGGTACCCAGAGCAGAGGTGGGGAGTAAATTGGATAGTAAGGAAGTGATAGCCCTACACCTGCCAATGTGGGGCGTCTTGTACAAAAAGCATGATGGAGTTGGTCTTGGGGCATCTTAGGTATGGAAGTGATAGCCCTACCCCGGCCAATGTGGGGCGTCTTGTGTAGAGGGCTTTGTACAAATAGCCTGATGGGGTTGGTCTTGGGGCATCTTAGGTGAGGAAGTGATAGCCCTACCCCTGCCAATGTGGGGCGTCTTGTGTAGAGGGCTTTGTACAAATAGCCTGATGGAGTTGGTCATGGGGCATCTTAGGTGGAGGGCTCTGTATAAATAATCTGGTGGGAGTACACCTGGGGAGTTGGTCATGGGAAGCAGTGCAAGGACCAGGACAGTTAATTCACATATAAACCTCCTTTTCGTCATCCCATTGTTGAACTGCAGAGTTGGGAGTCGAGTCAAGGAGCAGCAACCCGTTAAGGGTTTTGCTGGAGTCCTGCATCCCAATCCAAAGGGATGTGAGTAGTCTCATTAGTCCTGCACCTCTCTTTCCTTGCTTCCATCCAAAGAGGAAGCTCTCAGAGGTTTGCTTCCATCTTTGCATTCCCTGGTCCATGCACTGTTTCCCATAACCAACTCCCCAGTTGGACTTCCATCAGCCTCTTTGTACAAACTTCTGTACCCAAGATGCCCCACACTGGCAGGGGACTCACTTGCTACTCTCTTGCAGTTACCTAGGCACCTACTTATTCTTCACTACAGGGTTACTAACTATGGTGACATCTAGTGGCCAAATTAGGGAACTACATCAGGCACATTTGAGCCTGTACTCTATGAATGAATGATTTGTATAGCGCTGCAAATGCGAACTGAATCGCCTCAAGGCGCTTGTCTGCCCTTGTTGTCCTGCTATATTAGAAGAGGTAGGTCTTGAGTTTTTTCCTGAAGGCCTGATGGTTTTCTTCCAAGCGGATGTTGTTTGGTAGAGTGTTCCATAGCCGAGGTCCCTGTACTGCGATTCTTCGTTCTCTCTTCGATTTGTAGCGGGCTTTGGGGATGAGAAGGGCGGTTTTGGTTTGTCGATCGAAGGCTGCGATTGGGTATGTATTTTTCTATTTTCTCACAAAGGTATTGAGGAGCATTTCCTTGTGTACATTTGTGGGTGAGGCAGAGGGTCTTGAATATGATCCTATCTTTTACCGTGAGCCAATGGAGGGTCCTTAGGGATGGGGAGATGGATTCCCAGGGTTTCTTTCCAGTGACTAGTCTTGCTGCTGTGTTTTGGACGACTTGTAGGCGTGCAATCTGGTAATCCGGTAATCCTATGTAGAGGGAGTTTGCGTAGTTGAGACTCTACAAGAGGTATGGTAGGGAAACCACCTCTCCCCTCATTCACAGACTTTAAAGTGGAAGTAAACCCCCCTATCGTTTTCAGCCAAGGAAGCTGCCATCTTTGCCTCTGTTTAATCTTCAACTGCCACAGTGCTGCACATGTGATCCGTTATGACACCAGCCATTGGATGGTTTGACTGTTTGGTTGAGAGCACAACCAATGTGCAGTTAGCATTCACGGCATGCCTTTTTTTTTTTAGACTGTTAAATCGATGGGTTTACTTCCGCTTTAAATATACAGTAAACCCCCCTCCATCGCTGGGGTTAGGTTCCGGACCCACCCGCGAAAAGTGAAAAACCGCGAAATAGAAAGACCCTATTTAAATACACCCTAGGCATGTTTTGTTAATTTTTTAATAGCATTTAAAGGTCTTTAAACACACTTTTATGCAATAGAAACACATTAAAGATAGAGAGAGAGATCAAGAGGATTTTTAAAACACAAAAATATTGTCTTAACTGTACAGTACAGTAAAAAATAGAGTAGATAACTGCGAAAATGGCAAAATATTACCACAATATCAGTATAACAGGTCCTAATTAAAATACCGCGATATACCGGGACCGCAATAACTGAACCGCAATATAGCGGGGGTTTACTGTAGTTCAAGTTTCACGGTCAGGTTTGGAGGCCAGTAGCTATAGCAGTAGAGAGGCTCCCACTGACCAGCTGGATAAGTATACAAGCAGGTTCTAAACACTAACCGGTGTTCACCAAATCTACTGATGGTGGAGGTTTTTCTGAGTATTAGTACCAGGTTGCGGTCCTCAAGATC
The DNA here is from genome assembly GCA_028564925.1 of Lithobates sylvaticus. Taxonomy (NCBI): domain Eukaryota; kingdom Metazoa; phylum Chordata; class Amphibia; order Anura; family Ranidae; genus Lithobates; species Lithobates sylvaticus. The sequence continues at coordinate 264,933,588 of CM053032.1, forward strand.
TCCCAATCAGGAGGTGAAAAAGTCGGGGTCCAGTAGCAGATATAGCAGGTCTGTTTCTCCCATTCTGTGGATCTGTTGTTCTTCCACTTCCCCTGCCGATTCTCCGGAAGGTGATCACCAGTCATCAGCGAAGTCGCTCTGACATAAGGAAGCTACCACCACACAGATCCTCATTGAACTGCACTCCCAAAGATTTCGTAGAGTTTGGTTTTACAGAGGAATACTCCACTACTGCAAGTCAGCAACGCTAAGGCCCCTTTCACACTGGGGCGGTTTTCAGGCGGTACAGTGCTAAAAATAGCGCCTGTTCACCGCCTGAAAAAAAACGGCCCCATTCACTCCAGTGTGAAAGCCAGAGGGCTTTCACACTGGAGCGGTGCGCTAGCAGGACGGTAAAAAAATTCCTGCTAACAGCATCTTTGGAGCGGTATAGGAGCGGTGTATTCACTGCTCCTATACCGCTCCTACCCATTGATTTCAATGGGACACCGCGGTAATACCGCGGCAATAGCGCCGCAAATTGCCGATACGGCGGCGCTTTGCAGGGGATTTTAAACCCTTTTTCGGCCGCTGGCGGTGGTTAAAACCGCACCGCTAGCGGCCGAATCCCGCGGGTAAAACGACGGTAAAGCAGCGCTAAATATAGCGCTGCTTTACCGTCGCCGCGGCTCCCGCCCCAGTGTGAAAGGGGCCTAAGCCTAGGAGGCTGGCGCTTCCTAAAATACAGTTTGCTAACTGCAACCAACATAGGAATTATCATTTAGACTAGAGTTCTGCCTTAAAGCAAAACAAAATCCTAACTAGGAGTTGCTTAGTTTGCTCTGTGCTCCATGTATCATAAGCATGTCCCCCCCCCCCTCCATAAAACACTTGACTCGTGTAGCCTAGTAAAGACCACCCACTTGTTGTGACCCCTTTAATCCAAAACCACCCTTTTGTTACTCCCCTTAAATAATGGACCACACCGTACTTCTTGTGGAGTAAATGGCCACAACAGCCTTTATTAAACTTAACTCCAATTTTCCAAATATAAATAACATATAAAACCGTATAAATAACCATATATAAATAACCATAAATAACCATAAACCTTTTTAATGTAAACATAAATAACCATCGGTTATACCCTCTTATGTTGGTCAGTGACGGGGCTAACACTTGTAACACAGCCAGTTAGTTAACCAATATATATATGACTATATATATATATAACACCAGGGGGCACTGCAGGATTTAACCGAACCAAGTAGGCCTCCATTTTAACCGCCCGGAGACAAAACCCTATCCCGCAGTGCACACAGAGTAATCATCGATCTTCGATGTACTACACCGGAGGGGCCATCTCATGACGAGCCCCCCACACACTCACCAACTACATAACTGCCACCGTCACTGACCAACCTAAAAACCGCCAACCAACTTTCTTCCAGACGTCCATTTTGAGTTCCTGAAATGATAACAAAAGCATTAAGACCTTCACAACAAACTTAACTATAGGGAGGGTGGGTGGGAAAAAACTGCCTCCTCCTGTGGATTCCGAACGACGAATGGTCCCGCTCGGCCACGCCCCCTTTTTCTAATGCCGCTCCCCTTGCTTTCTATTGGCTGCCCCTGTTAACCACTCCCTGCTGTATTCCCTTTTGTGTGTCACTAGACACACAGTCATGTCCGGCCCTCCCTATATTCCTTTTTCTCATTCCGTCCGGCCCTCTCTTGACTCGTGTAGCCTAGTAAAGACCACCCACTTGTTGTGACCCCTTTAATCCAAAACCACCCTTTTGTTACTCCCCTTAAATAATGGACCACACCGTACTTCTTGTGGAGTAAATGGCCACAACAGCCTTTATTAAACTTAACTCCAATTTTCCAAATATAAATAACATATAAAACCGTATAAATAACCATATATAAATAACCATAAATAACCATAAACCTTTTTAATGTAAACATAAATAACCATCGGTTATACCCTCTTATGTTGGTCAGTGACGGGGCTAACACTTGTAACACAGCCAGTTAGTTAACCAATATATATATGACTATATATATATATAACACCAGGGGGCACTGCAGGATTTAACCGAACCAAGTAGGCCTCCATTTTAACCGCCCGGAGACAAAACCCTATCCCGCAGTGCACACAGAGTAATCATCGATCTTCGATGTACTACACCGGAGGGGCCATCTCATGACGAGCCCCCCACACACTCACCAACTACATAACTGCCACCGTCACTGACCAACCTAAAAACCGCCACAGACTGAAAGGGTGACCCCTTACCCTTGAAGGCACCTCCACACCCGCAGGGCCGTATGTATCCCCTCCTGTAAACCCAACGACCACAGGTCGATCCCAACGTCCGTCAAATGAACCCCATCCCTCCTCAAATAGAGGCCCACGTTCTTTTCAAGTTCCCTGTGGCGAACCACTAAACCCCCTTGCCACGCCAGGAACCTCCCCACCACCTTATTTACCCGTATCCTCGCCTTGTTAAGGCGATACACTGATCTAGCCCTCCTCCAGGATGTTCTAGCGACCATATCTGACCATACCAACAGCGTGTCTGGATACGTCTCGTGCAGGTAGGACAGATCCCTCTTTATATCGGCAATAAGATCCCTCACTGTCCGCATACCCAAATCATTCCCGCCCGCGTGTATGACCAGGACCGCCGGTGGCCTGTCCAACCACGCGAAACGTTCTATTTCGGGCACCACCCTATCCCACAACATTCCCGGCCTGCCCAGCCAACGTATGGTGGCCTCTCTCCTAGACACCCCCAACTGCCTCCCACCTGGTCTGGCATCCCCTCTCCGTGCTCCCCAACACACATATGAGTGCCCCAGGATCCAGACGAGGCGCGGAAGCCCTCCATCTGAAATGACAAACGTAGTGTAATTGACCAGCACTATAACTTAACTAAGGCCACCATACTAACCAATGCAACTATAACAACACACCTATATATTTTTTTTTTTTTTTTTTTTTTTATATATCTATCCCCATTATTCCTGAATCAACAGTGGTCTCACGTAAGTCCGAAATCGTTTCGATTCCCACCTCCCCATTTTTTGCACATCCACCTCATCCAACCCACACCTGGCGGCTTCGGTGGCCGCCCCAATGCGGAAGGAGTGTGAGGCGTAGGCAGAACCTTCTAAACCCATACCATTTAGGCATTTTCGCAAAACCGCCCCAAATTGGAATCGCGACAGGTATGATCCATCACTGTGCACCAACAACGGGCCCCCAACCTCCGGTCTCACCCCCATGAACTCTCCTACTGCTTTTACGGGGCATACCGCACAGCCTTGTAACCTATGCAACGAGATCAGCACCCCCACTCCTTTTTGATCAGTCTTGGACTTTTTTAAATTCACCAACACCCTGTCCCCCAAAACTTCCACATCCCCCAACATTAAACCTCCCTCTTCCTTTTTTGATGGGCTAACCAACTCTCCAATCCGAAAAGCCCCGAAAAACGCCAAAGAAAAAGCCGCTGTAAATAATAACCCCTCGTACCCATCCTTGCATACCCCCTTTAACTGCTCCCTTAAGGCCAGAACATTGGTAAAAGTAATCGGCCGCCTCTCGTCCCTTGTCTTGTTTGCTTTGCGATACCCTTTTACTGCCTGTTTTACCCAAAATTCTTTTGTCCAATCCACAATGCCTTGTAACTTGAACAAAAAGGCCAAACCTGCTAACCGTTTTTCAATAGCGGACACCGACCTGCCTTCTTCCATATTTCTGGACACGTAATACAGCACTAACAGCCTAAATTGTGACACATCTTGCCCCACTCCCGATTCCAGCAGCAACTCACCCCACTCCTTCCAGACCTTCTGGTATGCCGACCAAGACGACATACTTACCGACTTCTGGATCCATCCTGCTGCTACCCTAGTGCCAAATCCCAGATCCAGGCCGGGCAAGGAACTCCCTCCTGCTGAGCCTCCGGTGCCAGAGTCCTGAATCTGTCCCACTGGAACCGAGACAAAGAATCAGCCAGCGTGTTCTCTACCCCCGGGATGTGTACCGCATAAAGAAAAATATTCAATTGCATGCAGCGCAACACTAGCTGTCGCATCAACCGGATGACAGGTTGTGAAGATGCCGACATACTATTGATTATTTGCACTACCCCCATATTATCACAATTCAATCTAAGCTTTAAATTTTTACAGGCCTTGCCCCACAGCTCCAATGCTACCACCACCGGAAACAACTCCAATAGTGCCAGATTCTTTGTAAACCCCGCCTCCACCCAGGATCGTGGCCATGGCTCCGCACTCCAACACCCTTGGAAGTACGCTCCGTAACCTGTGGATCCTGCCGCATCGGTGACCAGCTCGACATCGAAATTGCTAACTGGACCCGACATCCAAACCGACCTCCCATTAAACTCCTGCAAAAACCGATGCCACACCTCCAGATCCTCCCTGTGCTCCCTCCGAAGCCTAATATAATGTGTGGGAGCTTTTACCCCTGCCGTGGCCGATGACAATCGTCTACAAAAAATCCTCCCCATAGGAATGATCCTGCATGCAAAATTCAACTTTCCCAACAGGGATTGTAGCGTGCGCAACTGCACTTTCTTGCACCCATGGATCTCCCTAATTTCCTTTTGTAAATCCCTCAACTTCTCTTCGGGTAATCTGCATTCCATAGCCATGGAATCGATCACTATCCCCAAAAAACTCAATTCTGTGCGCGGGCCCTCCGTCTTGTCAGGTGCTAACGGCACCCGAAAATTCTCCGCAATGTGCTGCAACGTGGACAACAGTATCGCACACACATTGGAAGCTGGAGGGCCCACGCAGAGGAAGTCATCCAAGTAATGGATTATGGAATCAATGCCTGTCACATCCCTAACTACCCATTCTAAAAACGAACTGAACGCCTCAAACATGGCGCACGATATGGAACACCCCATGGGCAAACAACGATCTACATAAAATTGGTCTTGCCAACTGCAACCCAACAAATGAAAACTGTCTGGGTGCACCGGCAGCAATCGAAATGCGGATTCCACGTCTGACTTAGCCATCAGTGCCCCTCGGCCATATCGCCGTACCCACCGCACCGCAGCATCGAATGACGTATACGATACCGTGCATGCCTCTGGGTCAATAAAATCATTTACCGATCCCCCTTTTGGGAACGATAAATGATGTATTAAACGAAACTTGTTGGGTTCCTTCTTGGGAACCACCCCAAGCGGTGACACTACCAAGTCCTTTAACGGCTTGGCCACGTACGGCCCCGCCATCCTTCCCAACGCAACCTCCTTGGCTAACTTCTCCGACACAACCTCTGGGTGCAACAATGCTGACCTCAGATTCTTTGCCACCGGAGGAATCTCCGTCAATGTGCACGGAATCCTGAAACCTTCCCTGAACCCCGCACTGAGCAAACCCGCCGCCGCCCTGTCGGGATACCTATTTAGAAAAGGCTGCATTCTTACCCACATCACCGGCGTCGTCCCTCTTATTGCCAGGCTCTCCGGCGCGCTTTCCTTTTTTGAAGCATCGCGACAAAGAGTGTCCCCCCCCCCCGCAACCTGAACACTCGTGCTTAAACTTGCACGTGTTTCCAAATTTGCAGGCTCCCTCGTTGAACTGCCAACATATTCCAAATTTCTTTCCGGCTGGGGATCCCGAGGAGTGGCTACCCCCAGCCCCCCCGTGAAATGTCTGTGCCGGCGTCTTTGCCGAGGCCATCAATCTCATCCATAAGCTAATGTCCTTATGGTCCCATCTCAACGCTGGGCGAACCGCCCTGCGTTGTCTAAACTGCTCGTCATATCGCAGCCAAGCCGTCCCTCCATAGACCCTATACGCCTCCCCTATAGCGTCCATATAACAGAATAACGCCGAGCAGTGCTCGGGGTTCTTCTCCCCAATTACCCCGGCCAATATGGCGAACGCCTGCAGCCAGTTTGCAAACGTCCGTGGGATTAGCCGATACCGCCTCTTCTCCTCATCAGCTTTTTTGGTGTCATCCGGTTTCACCCTGTCTAAATTGAATTTTTCCAATGGCAACAGGGAAAAAATCTCCACATACTCACCTTTCCAGATTTTTTCCCTCACTTCCTGTTTTAAATGGGCCCCCAGTGGCCCCTCGAAGCAAACGTAGACTTCACATTTTGCTGCATCTGCCATCCGGACAATGTCGGCCCTTACCACTTGCTCCTCCCCGCTCTTCTCTGGCGTACTCACCTGCACTCCTGCTCCCACCGCAGTCGATGCCTCTCCAGCTGTTGTGACCGAAGCCCCGCTTGGGGGGTTCGCTATCCCCCCCGCCTTCTCAAAACGTCCCACCAGGGCCCTCAGGCCCTCCAGCAACTCCTGTACCTGACCCCCCAATGGAGACTCACTCCTAGCCCGCGGTTGGTCATGGCTTGCCACCAGCGGAGCCGGAGGCCCTGATTCACTCCCCCCCACTGGTACAATTCCCAACAAATTCTGTAAAGCAGTTGTAAAAGAACTATTACTACTGGACTTACCGGGCCGTCTTGGCACCTCCGCCGGGATTACCGGCCTGACCTCCACCGATGCTTGTGGGCGGCTGGGCACCTCCTCTTCTTCGGACAGCTCCCCTTCCGACCTGCTGAACTCCTCCTGCTGGGAAAAAGACGCTGTTCCCCTCGGGGAGGGACTCCTGGCCAATTCCCGGCTCCTTCCATTCACCACCCCCGATGTGGACGCACCCCCCGCCACCCCGCTACCCTGGATCCCCGAGTCCTGGGCAGACAGGCCGGGCCCGGCACTGCTCCTGCCCACTGTCATTCTCCCTTCTCCTCCTGGTGGCGTCCGCCTACCCTCCGCTGCGTTGGCCCTTCCTGCGGCCCGTCGTGCTGTGCCAGCGGACATGTGTACCCTGCTGTCCTCCCCCCTCGGCTCGTGCAGAGCTGCTGAGGGTTTTGATGACGCACTCCTCCGGGGTGTATTACCCCCCATCCTGGCTGTAGTTGCTGTTTGAGCTGACCGCCCCCCCCCCCAACTCGTGCAGAGCTGCTGGGGAGGACGCCGCTGCGGAAGGGGCTGCTGTGCTTCCTCCTAGCCCCCTCTTCCCGGCTCCTGCTCGCTGCGACCTCCTTTCTGTCCCTTGACCCCCCTGGCTGTGCTGAAAAACTGGGGCTGGTGGATCCTGTGCAGGCCTTCCCCGTGGCGCTGGTGATGTAGGTCCCTGTAGTCCTGAGGCCCCGCCCCCCGCATTGCGCCCACGCCGTGTGCTCTTCTTGGGGCCTAGTGGGGTCTCCATCTGGGCCCTTTTTGCTGGTGGTGGTGACTGGTCCCCCCTGGGGCTTCTGGCTAACCTGGATGGGCCTGCCACCCCCCCCGGAGAGTACCTCGATGGTGCCCTGGCCACCCGGCCCCGTGATCGCTCCGAACGTCCATCCGGTCGCTCGATTTGTCCTCCTCCGTCCTGCGCTGACACACTGGCTAGAATTGAGGCTACCTGGTCCTGTAGCCACTCCGCTCCGTTCGCCGCTGCCGCGGCCCTCAGCCTCTCCACGAGGTCGCGGTCCGCCATCTTGAGAGTGTTGCAGAGGAGCAGTGTAAAAAACTGCCTCCTCCTGTGGATTCCGAACGACGAATGGTCCCGCTCGGCCACGCCCCCTTTTTCTAATGCCGCTCCCCTTGCTTTCTATTGGCTGCCCCTGTTAACCACTCCCTGCTGTATTCCCTTTTGTGTGTCACTAGACACACAGTCATGTCCGGCCCTCCCTATATTCCTTTTTCTCATTCCGTCCGGCCCTCTCTGTTTACCTTTATTCCATCCTTTTTCCCCATCTCATTGCTGTTGATCTCCTCCTGGCTATTTCATCAACTTCCTGTCTTCCTGCACTCACTCCAGCCTCACTTCACTGCTCTGGACCGGCTTCCTAACAGTGACAATGGCAGACCGTACCCGAGCAACGTGCGTAGGAGCAGCAGGGGATGTTTTAATGAAATTTGCAGATTTAAAAAGAAAGATCATAACAACTTTTGAAATGATATTAATATGTGAAAGATTATATGAGATTTTAGTGATTATGTTTTGAAACAATGTTACAATGAAGTTTCTCTAAAGGAAATCTACAACATCAAAAATTGGAGAGGGTTGCACCAATAATAGCATTATTTAAAAAAAAAAAAAGGGTTACTGTCATAGAAATTGTTTTCAGTATACATGTAATTACCTGGTTACCAGAGCAACATACCGTCAGGAAGGAGAAGCGGGCGCTTTTTATTCAGCGGAAAATAAACAGGCTGATCTACTCACATCAAGCAGTATTGTGGGTTTGTTATCTATACATAATGCGGAACAGGTAAGATAAATGCTGGAGATGATGGCAGTAAGAGGAACCGAAGAGCGATGGAGTTATATTGTGTCTATCGCTCTTCATTAGAGAATTTTAGTTATAAAGGTCCAGGGACATCCCAGGTAATGAGGCTTTCATAAGTATCCTCTATAAAGTTCTGTAATGACAATGTGGGTTTTATGCATTTTTAAAATCTATGGTCACATCAGCTTAAATTCCCTTCTTTCTAATGACACATACAGTATAGTAACCTTTCCTCTAGTCTCTCGTCCCATCCCCTCCTCTCTTCTCCTCCTCTTTTCTCCCTCTCCCTATTCCCTCTATCTCCTCCTCCTCTCTTCTCCTCCTCTCTTCTCCCTCTCCTCTCTATCTCCTCCTCCTCTCTTCTCCCTCTCCCTATTCCCTCTATCTCCTCTTCCTCTCTTCTCCTCTCCTCCTCTCTTCTCCCTCTCCCCTCTATCGCCTCCTCCTCTCTTCTCCTCTCCTCCTCTCTTCTCCCTCTCCCCGCTATCTCCTCCTCCTCTCTTCTCCCTCTCCCTTTCCCCTCTATCGCCTCCTCCTTTCTTCTCCTCCTCTCTTCTCCCTCTCACTCTCCCCTCTATATCCTCCTCCTCTCTTCTCCCTCTCACTCTCCCCTCTATATCCTCGTCCTCTCTTCTCCTCCTCTCTTCTCCCTCTCCCCTCTATCGCCTCCTTCTCTCTTCTCCTCTCCTCCTCTCTTCTCCCTCTCCCTCTCCCCTCTATCTCCTCCTCCTCTCTTCTCCCTCTCCCTCTCCTCTCCCCTCTATCTCCTCCTCCTCTCTTCTCCTCTCCTCCTCTCTTCTCCTTCTCCCCTCTATCGCCTCCTCCTCTCTTCTTCTCTCCTCCTCTCTTTCCCTCTCCCTCTCCCCTTTATCTCCTCCTCCTCTCTTCTCCCTCTCCCCTCTAGCTCCTCCTCCTCTCTTCCGTTCCCCTTCCCTCCTCTCTATCGCCTCCTCCTCTCCTCTCTACTCCCTCTCTATCTCCTCTCACCTTCCCTCCCCTCCTCTCTATCGCCTCCTCCTCTCCTCGCCTTCCCCCTCTCCATCTCCTCCTCTCTTCTCCCTCTCCTCTCCACTCCCTCTCCATTTCCTCGCCCTCTCCTCTCTCTCACCTCTTCCTCTCCTTCTCCTCCTCTCCCTCTCTTCTCTTTCTCTCTCCTCTTCTCTCCCACTCCTTCTCCCCTTCCACGCTTTCTCTTCTTTTTCTCTTCCTCTGTTCTTATCCTCTCTTCTCTCCCTCTCTTCTCTCCCTCTCTTCTCTCCCTCTCTTCTTTTCCTCTCCTCTCTTCTCTTCCTCTCTTCTCTTCCTCTTTCTCTCTTCTCTTCCACTCTTCTCTTCCTCTTTCTCTCTTCTCTTCCACTCTTCTCTTTCTCCCTTCTCCCTCTCCTCTTCCTATTCCTCTTTCTCTTCCTCTCCTCTTCCTCCTCCTCTCCTTTTTGTTTCAATATTTTTATTGAAGTTTTTCACAAAGAGTAGGTACTTGAGTAATGTATAGTTTGCACAATCTGGAGTGCTTGTATACCAAGAAAGGAAAAGGTTTGCATTATCAGTGGAAGAGAGGCCTCCTCTCCTTTCTTGCTCTCTGTCCCTTACTTTCTCTCTTTCTTCTTCTTATACTCTCTTTTTCTTTCCCTCTCCTTCACTCTTTCTTACTCATTCTCTTATTTTTTCTCATTGTCTCTTTCTCTGTCTCTCTTTTAATCTCCCCTTATTTTCCATGTCCTCTTTTTGCCCTCCTTCCTTCCTTCTTCACAACACTACAGAGTGTATAAAGTTGTAAAAAGATATTTGGCCATCTAGTTAAAAAAATTCCTCGCACCCTCAAAATTTGAGGAATGTCCTTCCTGATCCCAAAGGCCCGACCAGACACTCCAGATCAGCCGTTCTCCACTTTCTTTAGCCCAGAGGAACCCTTCAAATAATTTTCAGATCTTGATGGAACTCTTACTACCAAGACTGGCTACTAACAGACCCCTGACATCTCCCCTTTGAGACATGGAAAGGGACTGAGGATAGAGATTCCCCACCCCCTTTCTCAGCTGCACTGAACATGAATAAACAGGAGACAGAGGTTCCTCTCACCATTCATAAACGAAAGCACCGTAAACACAGTTTATGATGCTCAGTTATGTGAATGGACAGAGTCAGTGATCACTGACTCTGTTCATTCAGAAAAGGAAGGAGCCGGTAAACGACATATTTACCGGCTCCTTCCTCCGCTCTCCATCCTGAAAGATCTGGGACAGGGGGGGGGGGGGCAGAAGAGGATGGGGGGGTCGGAGGAGCACACGGAGACCGGAGGAGCACATGGAGGGGGACCAGAGGAGGACGGGGGGGGGGGGGGGCGGAACCGGAGGAGCACACAGAGGGGGACCGGAGGAGCACACAGAGGGGGACTGGAGGAGCACACAGAGGGGGACTGGAGGAGCACACGGCAGGGGACCGGAGGAGGATGGGGGGGACCAGAGGAGCACATGGAGGGGGACCAGAGGAGGACAGGGGGGGGCGGGACCGGAGGAGCACACAGAGGGGGACCGGAGGAGGATGGGGGGGACCAGAGGAGTACATGGAGGGGGACCAGAGGAGGACGGGGGGGGGGGAAAGGAAGAGGACAAGGAGGGGGACTGGAGGAGCACACGGCAGGGGACCGGAGGAGCACACAGAGGGGGACCAGAGGAGGACGGGGGGGCCGGAGGAGCACACGAAGGGGGACCGGAGGAGGATGGGGAGGACCAGAGGAGCACACAGAGGGGGACCAGAGGAGGATGGGGGGAGACCGGAGGAGCACATGGAGGGAGACCAGAGGAGGACGGGGGGGGGGGACCGGAGGAGCACACAGAGGGGGACCGGAGGAGCACACGGCAGGGGACCGGAGGAGGATGGGGGGGACCAGAGGAGCACATGGAGGGGGAACAGAGGAGGACGGGGGGGGGGGGAAAGGAAGAGAACAAGGAGGGGGACTGGAGGAGCACACGGCAGGGGACCGGAGGAGGATGGGGGGACCGGAGGAGCACACAGAGGGGGACCAGAGGAGGACGGGGGGGCCGGAGGAGCACACGAAGGGGGACCGGAGGAGGATGGGGAGGACCAGAGGAGGATGGGGGGAGACCGGAGGAGCACATGGAGGGAGACCAGAGGAGGACGGGGGGGGGGACCGGAGGAGCACACAGAGGGGGACCGGAGGAGGACGGGGGGGCCAGAGGGGCACACGAAGGGGGACTGGAGGAGGATGGGGGAGGACCAGAGGAGCACACGAAGGGGGACCGGAGGAGGATGGGGGGACCGGAGGAGGACGGGGGAGACCGGAGGAGGATGGGGGAGGACCAGAGGAGCACACGGAGGGGGACCGGAGGAGGATGGGGGTGGGGCCGGAGGACGGGGGGGACTGGAGGAGCACACAGAGGGGGACCAGAGGAGGATGGGGGGGGGGCGGGACTGGAGGACAGGGGGGAACTGGAAGAGCACACAGAGGGGGACCAGAGGAGGGGGGGCTGGAGGAGCAAACGGAGGGGGACTGGAGGAGGATACGGGCGGGACCGGAGGAGCACATGGTGGGGGACTGGAGGAGGATGGGGGGGCAGAGGAACACACAGAGGGGGACCAGAGGAGGACAGGGGGGGGACCGAAGGAGCCCATGGAGGAGCACAGAGGAGCCGGAGAAGGATACAGAGGACACTCAGGGATGATCAGTGCGACCGTGGGGGAAGTTATAATCACTGAACTCCGTGGAAGGGAGGAGAAGCAGTTGTCAGATGCTTTATTGAAAGCCACCCAGGGAGATCGGTGATTATAACTTCCCCCGCCGCCGCACCGATCATCCTTGAAAGTCCAGGTATCAGACTAGGCATCGGGAGCATTTGCACGAGTACTCCTGCAAATACTTGGCATCGGCACCGATACCCATACTAGTATGGGTATCGGTGCACCCCTATTTTTTAGTATTAGAAATGGGGAACAAGTAACACGCAATCGATAGGAGTGCCTTTGGCATATATAACAATAATCTAAACTATACATAACATGTGGCTCCCGCTTTCTTCACATTCCTATTTTGCTTATTTAAGATCTGGATACATCCAGAGCTGCTGAAGTCGTGAAATATATCACAGGAGCTATAAACCTCAAAGAAGGTCGCGCATCCCCCCAAGCCACTAAAAAAATAAAAATAAAAAAATATATCAGGAGAAATAAACGTCATAAAAGTGAGATTATACCTGACACATTAGTTGTTCGTATTTAAAGTTAAATAACCAATACGAGCGGTAAGGCCGGGGAAATTCGTCAGAAGTCCAATAATCTCTTGGAACGAGCTCACGCGCTTCATGCAAACACAGTTATTTGCACAATAAATATCTTTTTTATTGTCCTGCTTTTTCCATTTTCCTTTTTTACTCATTTGCTTTTTAATTTAGAGGCGAGTTCCTGACGCTTTTCGGTAGCTGTGAAAGCGTCACTGGATGGAAAACTTTGAAAACTTATGAGGCAATACTGCGGATTTCAACGGCTTTCCCTAAAGACATTCGCCGCGGTGCATAATACGGGTGCTTTATGTCTGCAAACACAGCGAATCCACACTGTTCCTTCCTTATTGGTATCTGGAAAGAATACAATTACAATACGCTTTCCGCTCCGAAAGCCACCCCCCCCCCAATACCGCAACTCTAAAGCCCCATACACACGGTCGGACTTTTTCATGGATTCTGTCCGATCGGACAATGTTGTTGAAAAATCAGACCGTGTGTATGCACCATCGGACAGTGTACGTCGGATTGTCCGACGGACAAAGTCTTATCTCCTGCTGGATAGATTTGCCGACAACCCGGTCCGATCACACCAAATCCGATCGTGTGTACGGTTGTCCGACCGGACAAAGTGCTACGCATGCTCAGATCACATTACAAGACCAAAGCTATTGGCTACTAGCCTCTACGTAGTCCCGTCGTAGGCAACAAACGTCACCACGTTCAGAATGATCGGATTTTCCGACAACTTTGTCCGACCGTGTGTACGCAAAACCAACATCAGACAAAGTATGACGGACAGGATCCGACCGACCTGGTCCTCGGATAATCCGAGCGTGTGTATGGGGCTTAAGACACGTTAAAGGAAACCTTGACATAAAAACCTTGACAACCTTGACATAAGAGAAATGCATGGGCGAGCACCGCTGACCAATTTCTCAAAATTCTCCATGGTACCTTGTGCCCGGCGCCCGACAAGGGGTTGGACACTTGAATAGGGGGCGGCAGCGCCGACCATAGATAGAGTCATGCAATGCATGACTCTATCTATGGTGAGAGAGAGGTGACAGGAGAGACGGGGCGGCGCTCCTGCGCCCTTTATGGATGCACCGCCACTGGTCCAAAGCTTGATTCCGTGGGCACATGATAAATATATAGCAATGTTTCGGAGCCATGCAGGGCCACGTTGCCAGACCTGATGACTGGCTGTATATTTATTAATGTGTTGTCTATGGAAAATACAGTTTTGCATTGAAGTCAATAGGGGGCGTTTTTTGCAGGAAAGTCAATGGGATGCGAATTTGCATTGAAGTCAACACAACGTGATTTTGCATTTGAAGTCATTAGGGGCGTTTTTGCATTGAAGTCAATGGGAATGCGATTTTGCAAGTTAATGGGATGAAGCATGTCATTCTCAGCACTTATTTTTCTATCAGCGCACCAATAACCCTATTTTTGCCCAATAATTTTTGACGGTAGATATATCGGTGCATCCCTAGAAAATATCATGGGACATGATTGACCAACCACTTTTTTACTCTTCGGGGTCTCTGTTTTCAGAAAATATATAATGTTTGGGGGTTTTACGTAATCTTCAGACCCAAAAAGATTTTTTTAAATATAGTATATTACCAAAAGTATTGGGACACCTGCCTTTACACACATGAACTTTAATGGCATCCCAGTCTTAGTCCGTAGGGTTCAATATTGAGTTAGCCCACCCTTTGCAGCTATAACAGCTTCATCTCTTCTGGGAAGGCCGTCCACAAGGTTTAGGAGGGTGTCTATGGGAAGGTTTGACCATTCTTCCAGAAGCACATTTGTGAGGTCAGGCACTGATGTTGGAGGAGAAGGTCTGGCTCGCAGTCTCCACTGTAATTAATCTCAAAGGTGTTCTATTGGGTTGAGGTCAGGACTCTGTGCAGGCCAGTCAAGTTCCTCCACCCCAAACTCGCTCACCCATGTCTTTATGGACCTTGCTTTGTGCACTGGTGGGCAGTCATGTTGGAACATGAAGGGGCCGTCCCCAAACTGTTCCCACAAAGTTGGGAGCATGAAATTGTCCAAAATGTCTTGGTATGCTGACGACTTAAGAGTTTTCTTCACTGGAACTAAGAGGCCAAACCCAACCCCTGAAAAACAACCCCCCACACCATAACCTCCCCTCCACCAAATGATCTAGACCAGTGCACAAAGCAAGGTCCATAAAGACATGGAGGAGCGAGTTTGGGGTGGAGGAACGTGACTGGCCTTCACAGAGTCCTAAATTCAAACAGATAGAACACCTTTGGGATGAATTAAAGTGGAGACTGTGAGCCAGGCCTTCTCATCCAACATCAGTGTCTGACCTCACAAATGTGCTTCTGGAAGAATGGTCAAACATTCCCATAGACACACTCCTAAACCTTGTGGACAGCCTTCCCAGAAGAGTTGAAGCTGTTATAGCTGCAAAGGGTGGGCCAACTCAATATTGAACCCTGCGGACTAATGCCCCGTACACACGGTCGGATTTTCCGTCGGAAAATGTCCTATCGGACAATGTTGTTGGAAATTCCGACCGTGTGTGGGCTCCATCGGACATTTTCCGACGGACAAAGTTTTATCTCCTGCTCTCAAAATTTTCCGACAACAAAATCCGATCGGACTTTTTCCGATCGCGTGTAGCGAATTCCGACGGACAAAGTGCCACGCATGCTCAGATCACATTACAAGACCAAAGCTATTGGCTACTAGCCTCTACGTAGTCCCGTCGTACGCAACGAATGTCACCGCGTTCAGGATGATCGGATTTTCCGACAACTTTGTCCGACCGTGTGTATGCAACACCAGTGTCGGACAAAATCCGTCGGAAAAAATCAGACGGATTTTGTGGTCGGAATTTCCGACAGTGTGTACGGGGCATAAGACTGGGATGCCATTAAAGTTCATGTGCGTGTAAAGGCAGGCGTCCCAATACTTTTGGTAATACAGTGCATGTATGCAAAAGAAAAAACACAAAAAGTGCCTCTAGCGGAAAAAAGATTAATGTATGAGAATTTTTTATTTTTTTTATAAGGTTTTAATTCATTTATTTAAATGTTGTATAAGGCCAGAGTGCTCTCTCTGTGTATTGCAGTGTAAGACGTTCCAATAAGGAGTATTTGCTGATCCCTCCCATGACGCGGCATTTTTTTTAATGTCAATTCACAAAATAATCTGCGCTTTTTCACTGACATTTTACCGGGTTAACACTTAATATATTTCATTAGGAGATGAAATCATATCATGCTTGTTTTGAGTTGCCATCTTATAGCACTTAATATACCAAAGAAAATGCATATTACATTTAATCTTCCCAATTGATTAGAATGCAATACTTGACACCGGGACGGTTTTCTCACTTCCGCGGTTCAGAAGCATCCAATGCCTCGTATACAGGCCGCTTCCGTCATGGTGTAATCAGGTTTTCTACACTTTGTAAATTAAAACTTAATTTCAGTTTCTTATGATTGTCCATGCAGAGAGCTGCCCTTCGTTCCGGAGCTCGCTGAATATTCATACATCGCCCGGAGAGTACGACAGCGGCTTATGCAAATTTATACAAATGTATTGTTCCGTATGTAAGTACCCCCCGACATACATCAATATCACATTCCTGTTTAATATTAAAGGCTTAAACTAGGCAATTGTGATCAGGGATGAGCAAAGTGATTACAGGAATTTTTTAATTTTTTTTTACAAAATTATCAATTTTGCCCAAATTTGCTCATTCATCTACTTGAATTTTGATATATATATATATATATATATATATATATATATATATATATATATATATATATATATATATACCTGTGTATATACTGTATACCAGGGCTCAAAATTTCAAGTCCTGAGCTACTAGCCAGGCCTCAAGGGTTACTCGCCACCAGTTGTCCCGCCCAACCCCTGCCCTGCCCCGCCCCTAATTCCACCTCTAAACACGGCCTCATAAATTATATCATTAAAATTGCTCTTAAATGTTTTATGAAAATTAAGCAACTTTATCCATGCTCATCAATGCAGCCTCACCCGTGTCCACCAATGCAGCCTCACCCGTGTCCACCAATGCAGCCTCACCCTTGTCCACCAATGCAGCCTCACCGTTGTCCACCAATGCAGCCTCACCCGTGTCCAGCAATGCAGCCTCACCCGTGTCCACCAATGCAGCCTCACCCGTGTCCACCAATGCAGCCTCACCCGTGTCCACCAATGCAGCCTCACCCGTGTCCACCAATGCAGCCTCACCCGTGTCCACCAATGCAGCCTCACCCATGTCCACCAATGCAGCCTCACCCTTGTCCACCAATGCAGCCTCACCGTTGTCCACCAATGCAGCCTCACCCGTGTCCAGCAATGCAGCCTCACCCGTGTCCACCAATGCAGCCTCACCCGTGTCCACCAATGCAGCCTCACCCGTGTCCACCAATGCAGCCTCACCCGTGTCCACCAATGCAGCCTCACCCATGTCCACCAATGCAGCCTCACCGTTGTCCACCAATGCAGCCTTACCCGTGTCCACCAATGCAGCCTCACCCGTGTCCACCAATGCAGCCTCACCCGTGTCCACCAATGCAGCCTCACCCGTGTCCACCAATGCAGCCTCACCCGTGTCCACCAATGCAGCCTAACACTTTAACACCAGTGCAGCCTCACACTTTAACACCAATGCAGCCTCACACTTTAACACCAATGCAGCCTCACCCGTGTCCACCAATGCAGCCTCACCCGTGTCCACCAATGCAGCCTCACCCGTGTCCACCAATGCAGCCTAACACTTTAACACCAGTGCAGCCTAACACTTGTCCACCATTGCTGCCTAACACTTGTCCACCAATGCTGCCTACCTGTGTCCTGAATGAAGGGGAGCAGAGAAGAAGAGCATTAGACATGTGCAATTCGTTTTGTTTTTTTTTGTTTTTCGTTTTTTTTCATTATTTTCGTTCATTCGTTATCGTACGAATGAACGAACGATTCGCTAAAAATTTTAACGAATAACGAATCGTTCAAATCGAACGAATCCGAAAACAACGAAAATCCAAAAAAACTAATTAGAAACAACGAATGTACGAAAGAAGAAAATCCGAAAAACGAAAACAGGAACAACGAAAATCAAAATGAACGAAAAAATTCGTACATTCGTAACTTTTTTTTTTTTTGTTAAATTTGGTAATTTTCCGTGTCCCTTACAATGGCGCTGCTTAACGTGCTTCGAATGGATTGAACGAAAAAATTCGTACATTCGTAACTTTTTTTTTTTTTTCGATTCGTAATTTTCCGTGTCTCTTACAATGGCGCTGCTTAACGTGCTTCGAATGGATTGAACGAAAAAATTCGTACATTCGTAACTTTTTTTTTCGATTCGTAATTTTCCGTCTCTTACAATGTAATAATAGCATACACATTACATAACATTATGAATTATGCTCCGATTTACGAATCTACGAAAACAATGTTACGAAAGTACAAATAAGTCAATCTAACGAAAGTACGAATGTAACTAAATCTACGAAAATACGGATGCGTCCGAATTTCGAATAAACGAAAATTAAACGGAAAAACGAATCAACGAAAAAATAACTCTTACGAAAATACGAATCGTTACGAATACGAACACCGACGACTTACGAATTTACGAATCGTTACGAATCAACGGAAACAAAAGAAACAAAACAAAAATAATTTATTTTTCTATTGTGCGCATGTCTACTGCACATCTATATCTATCTCTTACTAACACTACCTTATAGGTACAGGTATGCCTTACAGGCATATCTTTTTTAAGGTTGCTCTCACTTTCACCCGTTCACTTCCTTTTTTGTCTATTCATACTTTGTCACAATCTTCACTTGCTTCTCCTACACTTAATTCCTATCTCTTATTTATTTCACTTTCTCTTACCTGCTTTTTTTCATGTATCTTTATTTCTCTGTGCTTGACAGTGCTGCCGGGCGCATCATATACAACATTTCTTAATTATTTTACAGATTTACTTGTCAATTTTGGCACAATACTCAATATACTATTTGTTGCTTGGTTGGGGACTTTCCGGCGTGGGCCTGTTATCTGGGGGCAGACTTGTATACCTCAGCTCCCGGGGAGGCCTGATGTGGTGACTCCTGCATATCGGGACTATTTGAAGTTCAGTGTTCCAATGGGATGTAAGTTTGTGGACTTTAAAATCTCTTCGTTCCATATATACCTCTCTACATATATTTTCCATATCATGGGCTTTTTCCCACCCCCTCTTTGATTGAGAATTTTTTATTATTTACAGATATTCATTATCCGCTCCTGATGAGTTGGTTAACCGACGAAACGCGTCGAGCTTGTGAGGATATACCCCCTCATACTCCCATCAATATTTTTATGAATTTTACTGTACATTACTAGTCGCATCTACGAATTATGTAAAATTGTTATGGCAATTATGTCTTTACACCCCATTTATATGTATACTATGTATTCCTCAAGATGTCTGTACATGCATTGAGTAACTATTTGACATATACAACGTTGTGCAATTTGACACTTATGTACATTAAAACTACAATTTTTTACTCCCAAATTTTTGTTTGAATCTGCCTCATTTAAAGTCCCACACTCTTTAATTGTTTTTGAATTGTCACGTGGAGCTGAGTTAACTGGAGAACAGTTGAAGTGCAAGTGTACATGGTGTACATTCAGGAAAGTAGAGGTCCGCCTTAAGGTCAAGTATTCACCCAAGGCAGCCTCAGCCTGGTCCCAGGGCGTTGATGAAGATGGCACAAAGCAAAGGTACACCATGGGGGTTATTAACTAAAGGCAAATCCACTTTGCACTACAAGTGCAAACTACAAGCGCACTTGGAAGTGCAGTCACTGTAGATCCGAGGGGGACATGCAAGGAGGATTAAAAAACAGCATTTTAGCTTGCACATGATTGGATAATAAAATCAGCAGAGCTTCCCCTCATTTCAGATCTACCCCTCAGATTTACAGCGACTGCACTTCCAAGTGCACTTGCAGTGCAATTTTCGAGTACACTTTGCACATGTAGTTTGCACTTGTACTGCAAAATGGATTTGTCTTTCTTAAATAACCCCCCATGTGTAGTAAAGACCATGTGTAGTAAAGTGACCCTGTATAAAGTGCCTAGCATAGCCCAGAAGAACCCACTCCGGGATAGACTTCTCATGTGACCCTTGCTTGTTGCCCAATGAGGAGGGAAAAATGGAGGATGTGATGACCACCTGCCTACTCTAAAGCCTCGTACACACGATCGGACTTCAAACAAACTTTCCCGTGGATTTCTGTCCAAAGGGCGTCGGCCGTGAACTTGTATTGCATACAAACGGCAGGACTTTTTCAGCCAACTTTCACCAAATCACGTGTTTTTTTTCTGCTCTTTACCGCCACCCTTTGGTCAACTTGTGTATTGTTGTCTGATCTTTTGCATTGGTTCTGAGCATGTGTGTTTGTACTTTGGACTTAAGTCCGATGGATTTCTGTACACACGATCGGACTTTGCTCCATCGGACTTTTGTTGCCGAAAAGTTTGTCTGTTTGCAGAGCGAAAGTTTGTCCGATGAAACCCGAAAAAGTTTGTCCGGTGGAGCGTACACACGGTCAGATGTT
This sequence comes from Lithobates sylvaticus, assembly GCA_028564925.1. NCBI lineage: Eukaryota > Metazoa > Chordata > Amphibia > Anura > Ranidae > Lithobates > Lithobates sylvaticus. The sequence goes on from CM053032.1 coordinate 264,953,793, forward strand.
GCCTTATAACAGCTAATTTGCATGTTTGTTGTCAAAAAGTCAGATTGTGTGTACGGGCCTTTAGATTAGGTAAGTATACACAGCTTTTCTTTACAGGCTAGTTAGTATAGGACTTGTAATACGCAGGTTTGAGCTTAGGTTTAGACCGGATTTTTACTTTTATATTCAAGAATAAAGCAATGCCCATATATGAAATATATTTTCCGCACTCTACTGTAACTTCTCTAATGCCGCGTACACACGAGAGGACTTTTTGACAGCAAAAGGTCAGACGGAACGAATCCGTCGGACAATTCGATCGTGCGTGGGCTCCATCGGACTTTTGCTGTCCGACAGACTTTACAAATAGAACATGTTTTAAATTTCCCCGCCGGCACTCTGTTGGACCCAGTTCCTATCTAAAAATCCGCTCGTCTGTGTGCTAGTCCGACGGACAAACAACGACGCTAGGTCAGCTATTGGCTACTGGCTACGAACTTCCTTATTCTAGTCCAGTCGTACGTCATCACGTTCAAATCTGTCAGAATTTAGTGTGATTGTGTGTGGCCAAGTCCGTTCATTCGAAAAGTTCGGCGGAACTCCGTCGAAAGTCCGTCAGAAAGACCGTCGGACCTAGTCCGTCGAAAAGTACGCTTGTGTGTACGCGGCATTAAAGGCCTTTTGTATCAAGCTTACAGCCTGCAGAAGACCATAAAGCAGTCAGGACAACTATAACTGTTCCTACTGAGTGTTTAACCGCTTAATGACCGCCTCCTGTAGATTTACGTCAACAGAATGGCACGGCTGGGCAGAAGCACGTACCGGTATGTCCTCCTCTAAGTGCCCAGCCGTGGGTCACGCGCGCGCCGCCAGCGGCTCACTCGCGACCCGGTAATGAGCACCGTGACCGCGGCCGCAGGACCAGCGGACCCGATCGCCGCTGGTGTCCCGCGATCGGGTCACAGAGCTGAAGAACGGGGAGAGGTCTGTGTAAACAAACCTCTCCCCGTGCTTCCTACACTGCCTGTCACTGATCGGCTGTTCCCTGTCATCGGGAAAGCCGATCAGTGACATCAGACGTAAAGCCACGCCCCCTACTGTAAAAAAAACACACATGTAACCCCTCCCGCCCCCTAGTGGTTAATTCCTTCACTGCCAGTGTCATTTACATAGGAATCAGTGCATTTAAATAGCACTGATTGCTGTATAAATGACAATGGTCCCAAAAATTTGTCAAAAATGTCCGATGTGTCCGCCATAATGTCGCAGTCACAATAAAAATCACTGTTCACCGCCATTACTAGTAAAAAAAAATATTTTAATAAAAATGCTATAAAACTATCCCCTATTTTGTAGACGCTATAACTTTTGCTCAAACCAATCAATAATCACTAATTGCAATTTTTTTTTACCAAAAATATGTAGAAGAATACGTATCGGCCTGAACTGAGGAAATATAATGTTTTGTTATATATTTTTTGGGGATATTTATTATAGCAAAAAGTTAAAAATATTGCATTTTTTTCAAAATTGTCGCTCTATTTTTGTTTATAGCGCAAAAAAAAAAAACGCAGGGGCGATCAAATACCACCAAAAGAAAGCTCTATTTGTGGGAAAAAAAGGACACCAATTTTGTTTGGAAGCCATGTCGCAATTCTCAGTTAAAGCGACGCAGTGCCGAATCGCAAAAAGGGGCCTGGTCCTTTGGCTGCAAATTGGTCCGGGGCTTAAGTGGTTAACCTCCTCACCTGGGGCTTTAGACTTGTTAAGGGCCCTTGGCAGTAGCTGACTACATCCAAATAGCTCTGGCGTGTTTGGCTCATCTCACATGGCCTCTGCCATCCTGCCATATATATGGGCACTAACTCCTCCCGTAAAATCACTAGAAGAAGGAGTTCTCTAAAAGGGACCTAACACCCAGTTACCTCTTTCCCTATATCATATTATATTTGGATATAACATTTGGATATAACAGAGCCATCTGGTGGGAAGCTAGCTAACTGCACCTGCTAACAAAACGGTAATGCTGAATACACACGGTCGGAATTTCCGATGGAAACAGTCCGATGGGAGCTTTTCATCGGATTTTCAGACGGCGTGTATGCCCATCGGTCTTTTTCTGTCGTAATTTCCGACGGACTTTGGATTGAGAACCTGTTCTTAATTTTTTCCGACGGAAAACCTTTCTATCGGATTTTACAATAGTGTGTATGCAATTCCGACACGCAAATTTCCGACGCATGCTCGGAAACAATTCGATGCATGCTCAGAAGCATTAAACTTCCCTTTTATAGTGCAGTCGAACGTTTTTTAAGGCGTGGTGTTATTGACCGTCGGAATTTGGTGTGACCGTGTGTAGGCAAGACAGTTTGAGCGAAATTCCGACAGGAAAACCATCAGAGCTTTTTCCGACCGTGTGTACGCGGCATTAGGCTTATTTTTGCAGAAAGGACCACAGTCTCCCAAATGTTCTAAAGTTATTATGTTTTGTGTCTAGCTCTGTTCCCCACATCTCTGAATGAAGTTCCTTTAATGAATAGCACACCGGGATCAATTTTCTACAAAGACTTTTTTTTCGGACCAGAAATAATACCTCTAAGCAGGGCACTTATAGCTGCTAAAAATCTGATTAGGTATTAAAGAAGTAACGGAAAAATATTTTACTGCCATAAAATGGATTTTCCTTTATGACTTCAGAATCCCGCGGTTTATTCACAAGGACTTGTTTTTTACGGCATTTGTCAAAATCTTAAATAATAGAAATAAATTTGCCTTCGTCTAACCTTCAGCTAAGGTTCTCTACTCCGGCTACACGGTAAAATAGACAGACTCCAGATTTTTTTTACTGAAGGGAGAAAATTCTGAGAATTTTAAATTCAGTTTTTTATCTAACAGGAAATATCTAAGTATAATTCTAGGAGGAAATAGGGAGCAGAGGGGAAAAAAAATGTTGTCTACATTTAAGTGAAACAAGGCTGAAGAGACGCAAAAATAAAATGTCAATATCTGGAAGGGTTGGAATGTTGCCCCCTAGGGGCACCTCAAGAGTAGTATAATCCCTATCACTCGCCATGATCTCAGCTCGGTGTGGGTTGGGGCCACCAACAGGCCTTGACCATACTGTACTTCTGGGCCAGTCACTTAAAGAACGACAGCATTTTCCTCCTCAGTCGGTGGCATGGTCTGTTCCTACCTTCCCCAACATACGATTACAAAGCCATTTTAAGAAAGTTGCGTGAAGCACACACTACTCACTAAAGCACCAGCTTGCTTTTCTCCCAAAACATTGCACCGTACGGTATTTATTGTGCCCGAAGGCCCAGAGATAAGGTCTCATGTTTTGGATCGCAAGGCCTTGCACAACGTGGCCTCCAGGCTTGGTCCATAGGGGTGCCTGACCTCACAAATGCTCTTGTGGAAGAATGGTCAAACATTCCCATAGACACACTCCTAAACCTTGTGGACGGCCTTCCCAGAAGAGTTTTAGCTGTAATAGCTGTAAAGGTTGGGCCAACTCAATATTGAACCCTGGGATGCCATTAAAGTTCATGTGCGTGTAAAGGCAGGCGTCCCAATACTTTTGGTAATATTGGGTACCTCTGGTAATGAAGAGGTTAAGCCACGTCATTGCCAGCAGTAAGGCTAGCCAGATATCAGCCTTGGGATGGCCAAGTATGCAAAACTTTGTAGAGGATAAAACCATGGACACTAAATAGTAAAACACACATCTCTGGTCATGCTATTAACTGTTATGCCACGTACACGCGATCTGACTTTCCGGCGGACCCAGTTCCTGTCAGGAAGTCCGCTCGTCTATATGCAGGTCCGACGGACTTTCCAAATGAATGGACTTGCCCACACACGGACTAAAGTCCGTTCATTTTGAACGTGACTCCAGGTACGACGGGACTAGAGAAGGAAGTCAATCTCGCCACTTTCATAGGTGAGATTGACACCTTGTGAGTCCTGTCGCCTGGTATGGATTTTGAAGGTACCCCCCTACGCTAAAAAAACGTTGTGGGGGTCTCCCCAAAGTCCATACCAGACCCTTATCCGAGCACGCAGCCTGGCCGGTCAGGAAAGGGGGTGGGGACGAGCGAGTGCCCCCCTCCTGAGCCGTACCAGGACGCATATCCTCAAAATGGGGGGTGGGTGCTTTGGGGAAGGGGGGCGCCCTGCAGCCCCCCACCCCAAAGCACCTTGTCCCCATGTTGATGAGGTCTAGGGGCTCTTCCCGACAACACTGGCCGTTGGTTGTCGGGGTCTGCGGGTGGGGGGGCTTATCGGAATCGGGGAGCTCCCTTTAATAAGGGGGCCCCCAGATCCCGGCCCCCCACCCTATGTGAATGAGTATGGGGTACATGGTAGACTAGACAGGTTTTTAAAGTAGTTTATTAGGCAGCTCCGGGGGTCTTCTTCCGACTTCGGGGGGTCTCTCCGCGCTTTCTGGCCTCTTCTCCCGCTCTCCAATTTTTCTGCCAGGCTCCTCCGCTATCTTCTTCCAGCTCTTTTACTAGCGTTGGCCCTGTCTTCTCGTTCGTCGCTGCCGCCGTCTTCTTTTTCTTCCTTCTTCCCTTCTTCCGATGTTGACATGACGCCCTTTGGCCACTAGGGGCACGCGGCAGGCGCGATGACCGCTGGGCTCCCGCGATCGCTCGTGACAGAGCGAGAACTGGGATCTGTGTGTGTAAACCACAAATCCCGGTTCTTTCAGGGGAGAAAGATCGTGTGTTCATACTGAGTATTTCTCTCTCCTCCTAGACTGTACCATCACCCCACAGTTATTAACACAGACAGGGAACACAGTTAACCCCTTGATTGCCTCCTAGTGTTAACCCCTTCTCTGCCAGTGACATTTACACAGTAATCAGTGCATTTTTATAGCACTGATCGCTCTAAAATTGTCAATGGTTTCAAAAATGTGTCAGAGGTGTCCGATGTGTCCGCCATAATGTCACAGCCCCGATAAAAATCGTAGATCACCGCCATTACTAGCAAAATAATAAAAAATAATAATAAAAAATGCCATAAATCTATCCCCTATCTTGTAGATACTATAACTTTTGGGCAAACCAATCAATATACACTTATTGAGATTTTTTTTTACCAAAAATATGTAGAAGAATTCATATCGGCCTAAACTGAGGAAAAAATTACTGTATTTATCGGCATATAACACGCACCGGCGTATTACACAATTTCAGAATTTCTTTTCTTTTAAATAAGGGTCAGTGCCCATCAATGCAGCCTCACCAGTGCCCATCATTGCAGCCTCACCAGTGTCCATCAATGCAGCCTCACCAGTGCCCATCATTGCAGCCTCACCAATGCCCATCAATGCAGCCTCACCATTGCCCATCAATGCAGCATGATCTATGCCCATCTGCAGCCTCTAATATTCCCATTATTGCAGCCTGTTTAGTGCCCATCTGAAGCCTCTAGCATGCTCCATCATTGCAGCCTGTTTTGTACACATCTGCAGATTCGCCTTTGCCGATGATTGCAGCCGCGCCAGTGCTGGATGACACAGATCCGCAATCTCCTGTGTATCCGGCGCTCAGTCACTCACAGTCCCACCCGGCTCATATGATGGACAGAACAGTGGTCCAATGCCAGGTCAGGGGGGCGGGACTGTGTGTGACCGAGCGCAGGAGACACAGGAGATCGCGGCTGTGTATATAATCCAGCGGCGCCCTCCTTCCACTCCGGGGCAGCAGGAATCGGCATATAACAGGCACATCCGATTTCCCCCTGATTTTCAGGGGGAAAAAAGTGCGTGTTATACGCCGATAAATACGTTTTTTTTTTATAAAAACGGTGGGATATTTATTATAGCAAAAAGTAAAAGATATCACGTTATTTTCAAAATTGTCGCTGTTTCTTTGTTTATAGTGCAAAAAATAAAAACCGCAGAGGTTATCAAATACCACCAAAAGAAAGCTCTATTTGTGGGAAAAAAAGGACGTCAATTTTGTTTGGGTACCACGTCGCACGACCGCGCAATTGTCAGTTAAAACGACGCAGTGCCGAATCGCAAAAAATGACCCGGTCATTGAGCAGCCAAATCTTCCGGGGCTGCAGCGGTTAAACACCGCAGTCGAGTTATACTGTAAGCCCCTGTACACACGGTCGGACATTCCGATCCCCAAATCCGTCGGATCATTTCCGACGGATTTTGTCCGAAACTTGTGTTGCGTACACACACGGTCGGACAAAGTTGTCGGAAAATCCGATCATTCCGAACGAGGTGACGTACAAAACGTACGACGGGACTACGTACAGGGCAGTGGCCAATAGCTTTCGTCTCCAAATTTCTTCTGAGCATGCGTGGCACTTTGTGCGTCGGAATTCTCTATACACGATCGGAAAAAGTCCGATCGGATTTTGTTTTCGGAAAATGTTGCTCACATGTTTTCCGTCGGAAATTCCAATGGAAAAAGTCCGCTAGAGCCCACACTTGATCGGATTTTCCAACAACATAATCCGATCGGACTTTTTCCATTGGAATATCCGACCGTGTGTACGGGGCATAAGAACTGTCCGTATCTGTCTGTTCTATTTCTGTTTGTGACACCCACATACGGGGAAACTGTAGCTAAAGTACAGGATGGGAAGGTGGAATTTCACGTCTGAGAATTTGGCCGTATCATTAGACCAGAAATAACGGCCTTTTAAGACTTTGAAACTGTTATCCGAAGGCAACAAATAATTTATTGGAAAAAATAAAAGCCAACAACATCGGCGGGCAGCGGACTCCTCCAGTATCTTGTATTTTATTTTATAAAAGCGAGTGTCTTCTTCTTCAATCCCTACACAGGACCCAGAAAACAGGTGTCGCATACCAAAAAATGTCTTCCCCCCCGCCGAAGTCCTATATCACCGCGCAGCCGAGGAGAGCGCAAAACAGTGTCATTCTATTTAGTGAGCTCTAAATGAGTTATCCCAGCCTCAGATCCGCGCAGTCGGCGGTTTACTCGAAGGCTTCAAAAGAAGCAAATTGAGATTTAATAGAAGCGATGCGAAACCTAAATTCACATTACTGAAATGTTCTTTAACGTACTCCAGTTGGGCGCTCCATAAATATTTAGTAAACGTCTCGCCTTTTTTTTTGGACGCGGGTGGGTTGAAAGCTCAGCAGCGGCTTGCGTTCCTGTGAGCCGCGCGGTTTGCGTGATATTGCCGCGGGTGAAATGCATTCTAAGTCGGGCGCGGGGTATGACTATTGATTTTTGCGTTTGGCAATGAAAGTCAAAATGCGACTTAATGATTTCCTTTTACGTTCGCTGGGTGGTTAAAATGTTTTTTTTTTTTTTTTCATTATTTTCTTGTTACGATAAAATATAGAACGGCGTTAAAGTTTTATGGCGAGATTACAACGGTGACGCTTTTCTTTGTTAGAGCTCAAGGAAACTTTCAGATAAAATCAGCCCAATATATTCCAAATGCCGCAAAGTCTTACCAAAACAGGTCAAAGTACAGATAAGCAGGGGCGTTGCTTACAAAAGATCTGGGAGCCCATAGCAGCGAAGTAAAGAAAGTCATACGTTTGGGCGGGCATACACATATATATAATATACATGTGTGTATGTATCTGTGTGTGTGTGTGTGTCTATATATATATATATATATATATATATATATATATATATATGTGATTGTTTGTTACTTTATTTTTCTTGGAATTTTTTTTTTTTTTTTTTTTATATTACTGTTTTTCATGGGGGGATTCCCTTAGACCCTTGAAGAGTGGGGGATTTTTATAATATTGGTCTTTTCTCTGTAGCGCTCCTGGTGAAATCTTTTATACCTTTTCAAATGCCATTTTGTGGATTATTTTATCCAGTCTCCCTGTATGAGATGTTAGAAGGGATGTGGGTGGACCTGCCTGAATGAGGTGAAGACTCCCTCTCTCCTTCGGCTATAGGGGAAATGCATGCGCTGAAGTGAACCAATGTTATGTAGTAAGTTGTTGCATCTTTAAAAAGCAAATTGTATATTTGTAAAATAATGTCTTTGATATATATGTAATGGAGTCTTTTTAAATCTATTATAGAGAATGTTACAATATTTCATCCCTGAAGAAGATTATATTGCTTTAAATATCGAAACGCGTTGGATGACCCGCTCATTCCGTTACCACCAGTCATCTGGAGGTCCTGGGACCAACAAGTGGACAGTATCATTCTTTCATTAATATTGTTTATAGATTATATTCAGATCATATTTTGTCTTGTCTTTTGATATATATTTTTTCAATTATTGTGTAAAGATTTTGTACAATAAATTACATTTTTATAAATTTCCTTTTTTTCTTATTGTTGCCTGTAAAATCTCACCCACTAGAGGTTTTTCCAATCTGACTTTATTTTTCTTAACCACTTGCCGTCCGCGCTATAGCCGAAAGACGGCTGCAGAGCAGATTTAATTTCCCGGGAGGGCGTCCATGGATGTCCTCCCATGCTTGAGCGGCCTGTGCGCCCCCTTCGGGGGTGTGCGCGGCGTTTTCTGTTAACAGGGAGTCTATGAGACTCGGCTGATCACAGATCGGAGTAGGGGTCGATCCCGAACACTTTGAGATGCGCGCTGTGCTGTACATCAGGGGTCTTCAAACTATGGCCCTTCAGTTGTTCAGGAACTACAATTCCCATCATGCCTAGTCATGTCTGTGAATGTCAGAGTTTTGCAATGCCTCATGGGATGTGTAGTTCTGCAACAGCTGGAGGGCCGTAGTTTGAGGATCCCTGCTGTACATAATCCACTGGCACTAACTGGTGAGGCGGCAATGATTGGCACGGTAAGACAGCAATGATGGGCACAGTAAGGCTACACTGATTGGCACAGTAAGGCGGCAATGATGGGCACAGTAAGGCTACATTGATTTGCACGGTAAGGCGGCAATGATTGGCACAGTGAGGCGGCAATGATGGGCACGTTGATGCTACATTGATTGGCACGGTGAGGCGGCAATGATTGGCATTGTAAGGTGACAATGATGGGCAAAGTAAGGCTGCAATGATGGGCACAGTGAAGCTACATTGATTGGCACGGTGAGGCGGCAATGATTGGCACGGTGAGGCTACATTGATTGGCACGGTGAGGCAGCAATGATGGGCACGGTGAGGCTACATTGATTGGAACGGTGAGATGGCAATGATTGGCACGGTAAGGTGGCAATGATGAGCACAGTGAGGCTGCATGGATGGGCACAGTGAGGCTGCATGGATGGGCACAGTGAGGCTGCATGGTTGGGCACAGTGAAGCTGCATTGTTTTCAACATTTTTTACAAATAGAGTCAATACTTTGTAGAACCTCCTTTCTCTTCAATTACAGCTGCAAGTCTTTTTGGGGATGTCTCTACCAGCTTTGCACATCTAGAGAGGACATTTTTGCCCATTCTTCTTTGCAAAATAACTCACTACTTGTTTTTTTAGAAGCAGTGGGGTCCTCGGTGAAGGGGGATGGTATGTAGTTTCTTAAAACAGACTTTTGCTTTAAATTTTAACAATAAGCTATTGAGATAAAAAATACAATTTCATGAGAGACAGAAGCTTCCAACTGTCAAATGTTGATTTCATGTGCAAAAATAACTGTATTTACCTTTTTGAGATTTAAACATTTTGATGCAAAAAATGCGATGAGATAAACCAATGAACTTAAAAAAACAACTCGCATGGCTTTGTGAATAAATGCCATTGTTATTAGTATATCCTCCTGCGGCTGTGAGTACATGCTGGGTCTTGTAGTTCCCCCACTTTCCTTTTTGGATAAGCTGGCTTGCAGCTCGCTCCTGGCAGGACACAAGTCTGTCCTATCGACTTAGCATTTCCTAAGGGAGAAGCAGCAGAGTTATGCCATGACTGAGCTTCCTATCCACACATCAGATTGCGGCACATCAAAGCAAATAATGGATTTTTCATCCACCCCGGACCTCTACTGCAGCCTCATTTAATCAATCAGTGTGAAGGCTGAACTCCGACCTCCATGCTCCCAAGGGGGCGCCTCCCATCAAATGAGTCCAGTGACTTCCGCGCTTGGGTTTAATATTGGTCACAGCATAGAAAGGATTTGTCTAGGGCTATAAATGAAGCCTTGTGTGTGACCTCTGTGTTTAACATGGATGAGATTATTCGGCCAAATTTAATGTGTTTCTAAATTGAAAAAAAAAAAATAAAGCCTTTTTTCTACAACTAAAGTAGCCAAAGCAGCCCAAAGTGGGGTACCTTATGCCCATCACAGAAGAAAAATGGCGAAGTGGGGCACCTTGAGCCCATCACAGAATAAAGTTGTGAGGGTGGGTATCTAGTGCCCATCACAGAAGAAGGGTGCAAGGGTGGGGGACCTAGTGTCCATGACAGAAGAAGGGTGCAAGGGTGGGGGACCTAGTGTCCATGACAGAAGAAGGGTGCAAGGGTGGGGGACCTAGTGTCCATCACAGAATAAGAGATCAAGGGTGGGGTACCTAGTGTCTATCACAGAAGAAGGGTGGGGTATCTAGCATCCATCACTGAAAAAGAGTGCAAGGGTGGGGTATCTAGTGTCCACCACAGAATAAGGCTTCAAGGGTGAAGTATCTGGTGTCCACCACAGAATAAGGCTTCAAGGGTGGGGTATCTAGTGGCCATCACAGAAGAAGGGTGCAAGGGTGGGGTACCTAGTGTTCATAGCAGAAGAAGGGTGTGAGAGTCGGGTACCTAACGTTCATCACAGAATAAGAGAGCGAGGGTGGGGTACCTAGTGTCCATCACAGAAGAAGGGTGCAAGGGTGGGGTACCTAGTGTCCATCACAGAAGAAGGGTGCAAGGGTGGCGTATCTTGTGGCCATCACAGAAGAAGGGTGCAAAGGTGAGGTACCTAGTGTCAATCACAGAAGAAGGGTGCAAGGGTGGGGTACCTAGTGTCCATCATAGAAGTAGGGTGGGGTGCCTAGCATCCATCACAGAATAAGAGTGCAAGGGCGGGGTACCTAGTGCCCATCACTGAATAAGAGTGCGAGGGTAGGGTATCTAGTATCCATCACAGAAGAAAGCTGCAAGGGTGGGGTATCTAGTGGCCATCACAGAAGAAGGGTGCAAGGGTGGGGTACCTAGTGTGCATAGCAGAAGAAGGGTGTGAGGGTCGGGTACCTAACGTTCATCACAGAATAAGAGAGCGAGGGTGGGGTACCTAGTGTCCATCACAGAAGAAGGGTGCAAGGGTGGGGTACCTAGTGTCCATCACAGAAGAAGGGTGCAAGAGTAGGGTTTCTTGTTGACATCACAGAAGAAGGGTGCAAAAGTGAGGTACCTAGTGTCAATCACAGAAGAAGGGTGCAAGGGTGGGGTACCTAGTGTCCATCATAGAAGAAGGGTGGGGTGCCTAGCATCCATCACAGAATAAGAGTGCAAGGGTGGGGTACCTAGTGCCCTTTACTGAATAAGAGTGCGAGGGTAGGGTATCTAGTATCCATCACAGAAGAAAGCTGCAAGGGTGGGGTATCTAGTGGCCATCACAGAAGAAGAGTGCAAGGGTGGGGTATCTAGTGTTCATAGCAGAAGAAGGGTGCAAGGGTGGGGTACCTAGTGTTCATAGCAGAAGAAGGGTGCAAGGGTCGGGTACCTAGTGTTCATCACAGAATAAGAGAGCGAGGGTGGGGTATTTTACTATAGTGCCGATTAATGATCCTGCAGTCCCAGAAAATAGCGCCAAATTAAAGCCAAGTAAAACTTCAGAAACTGGGTGCTAATGCAAATGGAAGGCAGCGCTATTACCGGCAAACATGCCTGTTAGATTACATATGCGGGAATAGTGGAAGTCAATGGGGCTCGACCTGCAAAATCCAAATTTCTCACTGAAGGCTTATATGAAAGTTATTTGCCATAAAAAGTGTATGGGGGCCCGGGTCCTGCCCCAGGGGACATGTATCAATTGGAATTTTTTTTTTAAAACAGCTGTTTTTTCAGGAGCAGTGATTTTAATAATGCCTGGGGATATCTATAGTATGCCTGTAAAATAGCGCACCTTTCCCGTGTTTATTACAGTACCACAGCAAAATTACATTCCTTTATTAAAAATGTCTTGTTATTTCCCCCGCAGTAAGTGGGCTTAAGCATCATGTAGCAATATGGTGTGACCAAATCCCCATATTTTTTTTAAATGTTTTTTTAAAATGTTTAGGTGTTTTAATTAGCTTTGCAGGAGGTAAATGTCCTTTTTGCATGTAATATTTTGTTCTGTTGTATGGTCTTATGACTGCACCGTCTTTAATGCATCTTTTAGGGTGTGCCCCCCAAATATCTTGTTTGTTTGTTTCAATTTGGTGTTATCGCTCTCACTCTCTCATACTGGTCACTGGAAGCTCAACATGGCACCTCATGGCAAAGAACTCTCTGAGGATCTGAAAAAAAGAATTGTTGCTCTACATAAAGATGGTCTAGGCTATAAGATAATTGCCAAGACCCTGAAACTGAGCTGCAGCACGGTGGCCAAGACCATACAGCGGTATAACAGGACAGGTTCCACTCAGAACAGGCCTCGCCATGGTCCACCAAAGAGGTTGAGTGCACGTGCTCAGCTTCATATCCAGAGGTCGTCTTTGGGAAATAGACATATAAGTGCTACCAGCATTGCTACAGAGGTTGAAGGGGTGGGAGGTCAGCCTGTCAGCCTGTCAGTGCTCAGACCATACGCTGCACACTGCAATCAAATTGGTCTGCATGGCTGTCATCCCAAAAGGAAGCCTCTTCTAAAGATGATCCACAAGAAAGCCCGCAAACAGTTTGCTGAAGACAAGCAGACTAAGGACATGGATTACTGGAACCATGTCCTGTGGTCTGATGAGACCAAGATAAACGTATTTGGTGTCAGGTGGTGTCAGGCATGTGTGGGGGCAACCAGGTGAGGAGGACAAAGACAAGTGTGTCTTGTCTACAGTCAAGCATGGTGGTGGGAGTGTCATGGTCTGGGGCTGCATGAGTGCTGCCGGCACTGGGGAGCTACAGAGCATTGGGGGAACCATGAATGCCAACATGTACTGTGACATACTGAAGCAGAGCTGATCCCCTCCCTTCAGAGACTGGGCCGCAGGGCGGTATTCCAACATAACGACCCCAAACACACCTCCAAGATGACCACTGCCTTGCTAAATAAGCTGAGGGTAAAGGTGATGGACTGGCCAAGCATGTCTCCAGACCTAAACCCTATTGATCATCTGTGGGACATCCTCAAACGGAAGGTGGAGGAGCGCAAGGTCTCTAACATCCACCAGCTCTGTGATGTCATCATGGAGGAGGGGAAGAGGACTCCAGTGGCAACCTGTGAAGCTCTGGTGACCTCCCTGCCCAAGAGGGTTAAGTCAGTGCTGGAAAATAATGGTGGCCACACAAAATATTGACACTTTGCACCCAATTTGGACATTTTCACTTAGGGGTGTACTCACTTTTCTTGCCAGCGGTTTAGACATTAATGGCTGTGTGTTGAGTTATTTTGAGGGGACAGAAAATGTACACTGTTATACAAGCTGTACACTCACTACTTTACATTGTAGACAAGTGTCATTTCTTTAGACCCCTTTCACACTGAGCCGCCCTGGGCGTCGACGGTAAAGCGGCGCTAAAATTTCTTAGCGCCGCTTTACCGTAGTCTTAGCGGCGCTATTCGGCCGCTAGAGGGCGGTTTAAAACCCCCCCCCCGCTAGTCGCCGAAAAGGGGTTAAATCTGCCCGTAAAAATGCTGCTGCAGAGGCGCTTTGCCGGCGGTATGGTGGCGCTGCCCCATTGTTTCCAATGGGCAGGAGCGGTGGAGGAGCGGTGAAGGAGTGGTGTATTCACCGCTCCTCCACCGCTGCAAAGAAGCTGCTGGCAGGACTTTTTGTGACGCCCTGCCAGTGCAGCGCCTCAGTGTTCACACTGGGTTTGCAGCTGAGCATTTTTTCAGGCACTATTTTTAGCGATGTAGCGCCTGAAAAATGCCTCCAGTGTGAAAGTTGTCACATGAAAAAATATAATAAAATATTTGCAAAAATGTGAGGGGTGTACTTACTTTTGTGAGATACTGTGTGTGTGTGTATATATATATATATATATTGGCATCAAATATATGTAGCCTTCTCTGCTACAGTATTATTTTCTAGACAGCTGACCTAACAGAACCTCTGCAATGTTATCCCAGCGGTATACAACTGCTGTACAGACTTCTCCTGTGCGCTGTGCCCTGACATGTACAATCCCGGCTGTCTGGAGCTTTGACATATTGAACCTGTTGGTGACTGGGCTGCAGGCTCCGAACACAACTCATAATCCCCGGCTGCACTGCGATAATTCATGCACAACCCTGTACTCCGTCCTGCTCCCCCGTCCAACTGCTCCTGGAAGAAAAAACAAAAACATATAAAAAGATGTATTATATATTTATGCGTTGTTGTCACCAGTAAATAACACAACGGCGCATTTGTTAGTCTTGAAATCTTGCTATCCCAAACAAGATGTGCGTATTTTTAGCATCTTTTGCAGATGTAACGGGTTCCGTTATCAGAATATTTGCAGCATCTGCTCGCTGTCCAACCTTCATCTGTGAACTGCTGACACTGTCCAGGAAACGCGGCATCTGTGCTAAAGTGGAAATCGATTTAGTTTAAGGGCTCATGCACACAGGACGTTTTAAAAACGCCAGCATTACAGCAGTGCTAAAAACTCAATTTTTCGCATTTAGACACATTTTTACATTAGCGTTATTGCGTGTTTTCCCACGTTTTTGCGTGTTTTCCTGTGTTTTTTGGCGGTAGCGTTTTTGCGCGTTTGTCGTTTTTTCCCTGTTGGATTTTTAAATTTATTTTACATGATGGAAAATGTAACAGGAAGAGCAGGAACACCCAAACCTCACAGTAGGGCAAGATCAGAGGCTGTTGGTGTATTCAACACAAGTAGCTGAGGACACACTCAGCCCATAACTAAAATATTAATTATCAATGGACTGCCCCTTTACATTATATTATGGAGAGTGTAACAGGAAGACTTGGAACACACAAAGGTGGGTGAGAACATCTGAACCTCCCAGATGGGCAATAACAGAATCAGGAATTGAGGCAGGAAGATCTCCCTGTTGGTGTATCCAAGACATAGGGAGCACTCGGCACACCGAACTTCAACCATAACTAAAATATGAATTTTTAATGGCCCTTTATTTTTTGTTATAGAGAATGTAACAAGAAGATCCAGAACACACTGAGGTGGGCAGGAACACCTAAACCACTCAACGGAGTCAGGAATTTTATCAAGGAGGTGTTGCTGTTAGTAAAGCCAAGACATCTAAGAAACTAAGGGTTCACTCAGCCCAATAAGCTTCACCCATAACTAAAATATGACTGACTGTTATTTTATATTATGTAGAATGCAACAGGAAGATCCAGAGCACATAAAGATGGACAGGAACAACTGGGCCCCCAAGTTGGGCAAGAACAGAGTTCGAAATTATGGCAAGGATGTCCCACTGTTGGTGTACCCAAGACATATAACAAACCAAGGGCTCACTAGTCAGCCATAACTAAAATATGAATTTTCAATGAACCGGCTGTTATTTTATATTATGTAGAATGTAACAGGACGACCCAGAGCACATAAAGTGTCAGAGATTATGACAGATCTCCCTGTTGGTGTATCCAAGACATTTAGACATATAAGAAGCCCACTCAGCCCATCAAGCTGAACCCATAACTAAAATATGAATTTTCAATGAACTGAATAACCGAA
Organism: Lithobates sylvaticus; assembly: GCA_028564925.1. Classification (NCBI taxonomy): domain Eukaryota; kingdom Metazoa; phylum Chordata; class Amphibia; order Anura; family Ranidae; genus Lithobates; species Lithobates sylvaticus. The sequence goes on from CM053032.1 coordinate 264,969,495, forward strand.
TCACACAAAGTTGGCCAGGTACACTTAGAGAATGTAACAGGAAGATCCAGATCACACAAAGGTAGACAGGAACATCTAAAAACCCCAGTTTGGTATAAACAGAGTTAGGTATTATGGTAGGGAGGTCTTGCTATTGGTGAATCCAAGACATATAAGAAGCCAAGGGCTCACTCAGCCCACTAAGCTTCACCCATAACTAAAGTATAAATTTCCAATGGACTGGCCCTTTATATTATATTATATAAAAGGTAACATGAAGATCAGGAACATAAAAAGATGGGCAGGAACACCTGAACCTCCCAGTTGGGCCAGAACAGAGTCATAGATTATGGCAGATAGATGCGCCTGTTGGTGTATCCAAGACATATAGATGAATAGGAAGCCAAGGGCTCACTCAGTCAACCAAGCTGAAACCATAACTAAAATATGAATTTAAAATATGACTGGCCATTTATTTTATAAGATGGAGAATATAACAAGAGGATCCAAAACACACAAAGGTGGCCAGGAACACCACAATCTCCCAGCTGGATAAGAACAGAGTTGGGAATTAGGTCAGGAAGATCTTTCTGTTGGACATCAGCTGTTTCTACTTACTCTCTCCTGGCCATAAAGTGGAGATTCCACTCTCTCTCCTGGATTTTTAATTATTTTATATGATGGAGAATGTAACAGGTGGAGTCCAAACACCCCAACCTCCAAGGTGGGCCAGAACAGAATCAGGATTTAGGACAGGGAGGTCTCGCTGTTGGTGTATCCAAGACATACAGATGAATAGGAAGCCAAGGGCTCACTCAGTCAACCAAGCTGAAAGCATAACTAAAATATGAATTTTCAGTGGACTGGCCATTTATTTTTATATAACAAGAGGATCCAAAACACACAAAGGTGGCCAGGAACAACAGAATCTCCCAGCTGCATAAGAACAGAGTTGGGAATTAGGTCAGGAAGATCTTTCTGTTGGACATCAGCTGCTTCTACTAAAGGCCCATACACACGATCTGACTTTTTGACAACCAACATGCAAATTAGCTCGTTTGGACCAACATCCGAACGTGTGTACGCTCCATCGGACCAATTTTTTCCAGGTTTCATCTGACTTTTGTTGGCTGTGCGAACGGACCAACTTTCTGCCAACAAAAGTCCGATGGACCAAAGTCTGACCGTGTGTACACAAAACCAACGGACTTTTGTACAAACCAATGCAGAACCAATGCAAAAGATCAGACAACAATACAGAAGTTGACCAAAGGTGGCGGTAAAGAGCAGAAAAACCAAGTGATTTGGTGAAAGTTGGCTGAAAAAGTCCTGCCGTGTGTATGCAATACCAACTTGGGGCCAAAGCCCTTTGGATAAAAGTCCACGGGAAAGTTGGTCCACGGTCCGATCGTGTGTATGAGGCTTTACGCTCTCCTGGCCATAACGTGTAGATTCCACTCTCTCTGCTGGATTTTGAATTATTTTATATGATGGAGAATGTAACAGGTGGACTCCAAACACCCCAACCTCCAAGGTGGGCCAGAAAAGAATCAGGATTTGGGACAGGGAGTTCTCGCTGTTGGTGTATCCACGACATATAAGAATCCAAGGGCTCAATCAGTCCACCAAGCCTCAGTTATAATTAAAACATTAATTTTCAATGGACTGGCCCTTTGTTCTATATTATGGAGCATGTACCAGAAGGATCTGGAACACACGAGGGTGGGTGGGAACCACTGAACCTCCCAGTTGGGCAAGAACAGAGTCAGTAATTATGGAGGAATGATCTTCCTGTTGGTGTATCCAAGATAGATAGACCCACCAAAGGTGGCCAGGAACACTTGGAGAATGTAACAGGAAGATCCAGATCACACCCCCCAGTTGGGTAAGAACAGAGTCAGGAATTATTGCAGTGAGGTCTCGCTGTTGGTGAATCCAAGACATATACGAAGCTAAGGATTCACTCAGCCCACGGAACTTTACCAATAACTAAAATATGACTTTTCAATGGACTGGCCCTTTAAAGGAGACAGAATCCCCCATTGACACTTGACGAAGTAAAAGTAAAACTTACACTTTATACTATATAGAATAGAATAGAATAAGATTACTATTATTACTACTATAGACTTTTTTTATACCCAAATTCCAATTTCTGCTATCTCAGGGCACTTTTTAATGGGGCTTTTAAATTATTAATAAAAATATTTTTTATTACATTACGGTATGTTATTTCTAAAGCTCAGTTTAAAAGGTGCACCTTTATATAAAAATTTTGAAAAAATAAATAAAAACCACAATAGTGTAATATTATACCCTAATTCATATTCTTGCTATCTTAAGGCACCTTTTAACAGTTTTTAAAAAAAATAAAATTAGATTATAATCAAACGTGTAGTGAATAAAGTGTTTGAAAGAAATAATCAAGTGGCGCTCATAATATCCTTAAACAAAAATATATAAAAAATGAAATAATGAAAATAATAAAATTAAACTCTATGAGTATATAACACCACGTGAAATAATGTTATAGTGAACACACATAAAAGTCCATTAATATCTGTGCTAGAAAAAAAATCGATCTTCAAAAGAAATATGTCCACCAAAATATATCCAATAAATGATCTCTTTTATCTTCCACCACACCGACGTGCCTTGTGATCCCTCTCCCAATGAGACCGCACTCACCAGATGATGTTGCCTCCCACTCTCGTGGTTGGCAAAAGAGCAATTTAACCACACCTGGGTTAATGGTACGATCACTCCAAAGTATATACCTCCATATGTGAAAATAGAAAATAAACAGTGCTCCACATAGCTTGATTCTGCTATAAAACGGTTTATTTCAACAAATGCCACACTCACACTTCAGTAATTGAACTCACATGTTTCACAGTGAAAATCAGCAAAATCACAGCAAATATCCACAGCAAACTGGAATGAAGGATAAACTGGCAGTACGCAAAATGGTCACATAGGATGCCAAACTATGTTGCATAGGATCTCACCAGCTTTCCAAAGACTGCTCCTAGTGTAGACCGTCCTGGATAAATCCCCAACAGCAAAGGTGGAGAGCAGTGAATGGGATTGATCAGTATATTCAAGACCGCCAGAAATACAAATGGTTGTTTAGTGTACGTGTAGCCACGCTCCTGACATGTTTCGTCATTAGACTTCTTCCTGAGGGATTTTTTTTAAATGTTTAAAATAATAATTATATTGATTATTATGTTATTATAAAGGCATGTTAAAAGGGGAATTATTTACAATTTTGAATATAAAAAAATAATAATAATTATAATGATCATATTATTTATTATTTTTATTATTATTACTATTATTGTTATTATTATTATTATTATTATAATCATATATTTTTTTTACAAAAGGGAAACATTTATTTCAAAATTCTCCAATCTATTTCTGAGGAACAGATGTGTTGTTTGAAGCTTAAGTGATTCTGGATCTCCTGGCGGATTACTTTGCAAATTCAGGTCTATATTTCTCTGAATTCCCCATAGGCTGAAACAATTACAAACTGTGTACATGTTCCAGAGCGGCAAAATAAGGAATTGGGATAAATTAGAGGTTTGTTTTTGCAGCCAGTCCCTTTTCGTCTCCCCCTACCCCCACACCTCCCTGTGTACGGTCAATTATGCTCCTTTTCTGTGAAAAATACGTACGATTGCCGCACTGAAGCCTTAATGACTTATGCAATCAGGGGAGCACTAACAAGAAACAATGCTCAATAAAAAGAGAAAGATACCTAGAAAATAAAATTCACATAATTACATATATTTCCAATTCGGGTTAAAAATCTCCCAGGATGAAAAGGTTGAAGCTGCGCTCATTTAATCAGTTATTGCTCGTGAACCTGCACAAAATAAAACTAAAAATACATTTAACTGGAATAAAAATGCAGAGGCGGATGGGGCCAAGGTTAAAGATGCTGAACGTTGTTTGGTGTGAAAGCTAATGAGAATGGTCACTGTCAATTTGCAGCATAAATATTTGTTCATGGGTTATGTACAGAGGGGACTGTGTCAGGAAGACTTGTGGAAGGTGGAAAAATAACGCTGGGCCTGTAGAGTTATTTCAGTGGTATTGCTGTCTTAAAGTATTTATGCTGATGAAAATCATCTAGTTCCCGGGCAGGCAGCTTCTTTACTCCAGAAGCTGTTAATCAAGTCCTGGATCCACGAAACATGTCCTGATGAAGGGGGCATTCATGGATTGTCCCCCTGACTTTTAGTGAAATAAAGTTGTACCTGGACCCAGTGGCATCTCCAGCTTTCATATTTAGGGGGGGGGGCACATGGGGGGACAGGGACAAAAGTAGGGGGGCAACTATAAAATGCAATATATCCTGGGGCCCTTTACTACGATCCCACACATCCCCTTTCACATGTTCTGCAGTGAGCTCCCTTCCTACTGTATTGGGGCTCACGGGGGTGGCAGAAAACAAGAGATGCTGTATATGATACCAGCATAACCAAGAAAATATAAGGGTCCAAAGCAGTGGGAGAACTATCAGTGTTGCAAAGGTTGTCTTGCCACCGGGCCCTGGTTTTCTGCCACTGTGGGGTTTCCCAGCCTCCTCTTGCTGTCCTGCCCCTGCTATTGCGCTGGTCTGGCATCTCTTGGAATTTACAGGCTGGTTCTCCTGTCCTAAGGACGGGAGAAATCAGGCTGTTTTTTCAGTAACTGAGAGTCCTGGTGGAGTCCTTCCTGCAACTCGCTCCTCTCCCTGCCAATGAGGATGCAGGGGAAGGAGCAGATCAGGCGGCCGTGGTTGTGTGAGCACTTGCATTATGCAGAGGGAGGGGGGAGGAATCACCCGCAGGAGCTGACTGGGGATGCTCTCCCTCTCAATAGAGACTGTGTTAAGATGCGGCGGGTGTTGGGGCACAGCATAATGTTGGGGGTGGTCAGGGCCCCCTCTGGCCCCCCCTAGTGACGCCATTGCCTGGACCTCTTAGCAGTGGTGTGGTGCTTCAATTTTCATTTTTGTCAGGAAGATGACCATTTTATTACAGTGAACCTACCTACCAATGTAAAAAAAAATGCCCATGTGCCTGTTGCCTTTGGTGTTGTTACGCTAGCTAAATATACTCAGAAGCTCAGGGCATGCAGTGATATCCTTTTTCTTTTACACCTCTTGCCTACTACAAGTCCCATATAGTGGCGCCATCTTACTATTGTACGCCATTGCGAGCTCGCTGTCTTCTTCTGGCACGTGGGGCTGGCCACTAATTTCATGGCACCAGATCTTGCACAGATCTTGTTTATATGATATATATATATATATATATCATTGTCACATGGTCACATGATCGGAAGCCAGTCTTGCAGGCTACCGCTCTTTACTTTCACTTCCTGTTTTAGCAAGAAGTGAAGAGAAATTTCCCCAACTGGACACAGATTCCAAAAAAAATTGAATAAAAACCTGACAGGGGTTATAACCATCCCTTAACCTATCCAAAAAAAAATATATGTTTTGCCTTTAGGGCCGGTTCACACTGGTCCGACATGCGCTCCAACTTCCAGAGCACAAGTCGCATGACATGTCAAAATCAATGGTTCCCTACGAGGACCGTCTTAACTGGTCCAACTTGAAAATGCTCCCTGCACTACTTTGGTCCGACTTGGGCACAATTTCAGCCCATTGATTTGAATGTAAGTCGCATAAGAAGGATCATCATCTTAACTGATCCCACTTGTGGCATGCGACTTATGCTCTGAGGATTTGAGGGAAACCCCACGCCCCAATAAAACAAAAAACTACTTGTGGTCCCTCCCAAAATCCGTACTAGACCCTTATCAGATCATGCAGCCCAGCTGCTCAGGAAAGGGGGGGCAGAAGAGCGAGCACCCCCCCCCCTTCCTGGACCATACCAGGCCACATGCCCTCAACATGGAGGGTTGGGTGTTTTGGGGCAGAGGGGCTCTGTGCCCTCCACCCAAAAGCACCTTGTCCCCATGTTGATGGGGGCAAAGGCCTCTGCTGGACAACCCTGGGCGGTGGTTGTGGGGGTCTGCAGGCAGGGGACTTATCGGAATCTGTAAGCCCACTTTAACAAGGAGGCCCCCAGATCCCGACCCCCTCCCCTATGTGAATGAGTATGGGGTACATTTTACCCCTACCCATTCACCAAAAAAAAATTTTTTTTTAATAATGTCCCCCATCGTAGCTCTGTGTCTTCTTCCTCCGCTTCTTCTCCGTCTGCTTTTTTCTCCCTCCACTTCTTCTCCCGGTTTTTCTCCCTCCGCCGATGACTTCTTCCTCCGCTGGCACAGTCTTGCTCCAACGCTGGCTTCCACTTTTATGTCAGGTCTGGTGTCTACCATTTCTTATATAGCCATGGGGTGGGGCCATCTGGGGGATGTCACGGAGTGACCCCGCCCCCTTGTGACACAAGGGAGGGAGAAGACCAGAGGAAGAAGACACAGAGCTATGACGGGAGGACATTCTTCATTTTTAATAAAGGACTTTCCAAAACCATCTCTTGTTTTTTTGTAACACTACACTTTTTTTGGCGAATGGATATGGGTACAATATACCCCATACCCATTCACATAGGGAGGGGGGGTCGGGATCTGGGGACCCCCTTGTTAAAGGGGGCTTCCAGATTCCGACAAGCCCCCTGCCCGCAGACCCCCTCAACCACCACCCAAGGTTGTCGGGAAGAGGCCCTTGTGCTCAACATGGGGACAAGGTGCTTTGCGGTGGGGGCGCAGAGCCCTCCCTGCCCCAAAGCACCCACCCCCCCCCCCCCCCCCCATGTTGAGGGCATGGGGCCTGGTATGGTCCAGGAGGGAAGGGGGGAGGGGGCCGCTCGCTCATCCCCCTTTCCTGACCTGCTGGGCTGCAAGTTCAGATAAGGGTCTAGTATGGATTTTGGAGTTGGATCCCACACCATTTTTATTTTTACATTTTGGCAAGGGGGCTCCCCTTAAAACCAATACCAGAACGAAGGGTCCGGTATGGTCTTGGAGGGGGACCCCACGCCATTTTTTTTTTTTCCGATTTTGGCATGAGGTTCCCCCCTCAAGATCCATGGTATGGTTGGATCAAAGTCGGATTCCGTTTATTGAAGTTGCATGGAATATGGACATGAAGTTGTAGGGCAAAGTCAGGTCAGAAGTCGTATGACTTTCGTGTCGGATCAGTGTGAACATAGCCTTATGCCGCGTACACACGGTCGGAATTCTTGTCGGAAAAAGCTCTGATGGTTTCAGCTGTCTTGCCTACACACGGTCACACCAAATTCCGACGGTCTGTAACACAGCAGCATAAAACACGTTCGACAGCACTATAGAAGGGAAGTTTAATGCTTCCGAGCATGCGTCGGAATTTTACGTGTCGGAATTGCATACACACGATCGGAAAATCCGACAGAAAGGTTTTCCGTCGGAAAAATTGAGAACAGGTTCTCAATCCAAAGTCCGTCGGAAATTCCGACAGAAAAAGACCGATGGGCATACACACGGTCGGAAAATCCGTTGAAAAGCTCCCATCGGACTGTTTCCATCGGAAATTCCGACCGTGTGTATGCCGCATTAGTTCCACTTTAAGCCGGGATGCTGTCTGGCACACAGGTGGCTGTTCAAAAGCTCATGCAGGCAAAATGATCAGGAAAATAGTGCAGAGGAGGTAAATAAAAATATTAAAACTGTGTGGAAAACGATAGAACATCAGAATAAGCACTCGGTGAAAATACGTTGCGGCTCCTTTTAAGCATTTGTTTTGCAACAGCATTCAAAGGACTTAATTTGCAGCGTGCAAACAAATTTCCAAAGCATAATAGCTCATTGTTAAAACCGCAAAAGTTCATCGGAGCGAGCAAATGGAGCTGTTATTGGACCGAGCAAACACAGCGGAGAGCGTAAAAAGACACTTAATAAGCTGGCTGGGCGAAGAACGCTGACGCTGCACCCAACACATCGCATTGAAACGGTCCGCCGTGATAACATCCACCTTCTGCTCCTTCAAAGAGAAACACAATGGTATCTCAGAGGCGGATGATGAAATAGAATTGTGCGCCCGCAATTAATCTAACGCGTTTAAGAAAGCAAATAAGACCAGGCGAGTCATGTGACCCCCCCCCCGGTTTAATTATTGGGCAAATAAAAGGAATAAAAAAAAACGTTTTCCCATCGATTTTGTTAATAACCTGCGCTGGAAAACACAAACACGGAACGTTCTCATTTGAATTCTTGTTTCAGTCGAGTAATTATTCCACAAAAACCTGTTATTGCCGGCTTCTGCGCCGCCACAATTAACCGCGGAGCATACATTGTCTATATGACCGAGTTAATGAACTATTTATGCTGCTTTTTTGTGTAAGAAGGGAATAATGGACGTGTCTTGGGTTCTGGCACGCTCTGCGTTAATTAGGAATTGAGTTGTAGTGCGCAATTCACCTCTTAGCGGTGAAAAAAGTTATAAAGCGGCAAAAAAGCGGTCGGATTTCAAGTATATCCTTCCATGGGCTGCATTTGCAGCACTGCAGATCTTTCTGGATGGAAAGTTCCATGAACATTATACAAAGTAGATGTGAACCCAATCGCTAATATCCTATATAAGCATGAACGCATTAAAGGGGAACTCCGGCTTTACCTTCAGTATTGCACGGTTGTACCGGCTCCTCTCCTGTACTGAAATGGCTTCCTCTGATTTCATTGCACACTGTGAGCTACAGCAAACAGAACCTGACCCCAACCCTGCCCCGCCCCTAAACCCGCCCTCATAAATTATCTCATTAAATGACACTTTAATGTTTTATGCAATTAAGTTATAAAAATATTAACAACTTTATCCATGCCTGCCAATGCAGCCTGTGTCCCCCATGTGCAGCCTGTGTCCCCCCTATGTGCAGCCTGTGTCCCCCCCATGTGCAGCCTGTGTCCCCCATGTGCAGCCTGTGTCCCCCCCCGTGCACCCTTTGTCCCCCCCATGGTGCTGCCTGTGTCCCCCCATGGTGCTGCCTGTGTCCCACCATGGTGCAGCCTGTGTCCCCCCATGTGCAGCCTGTGTCCCCCCTATGTGCAGCCTGTGTCCCCCCATGTGCAGCCTGTGTCCCCCCCCCCATGTGCAGCCTGTGTCCCCCCATGGTGCAGCCTGTGTCCCCCCCCACTGTGCAGCCTGTGTCCCCCCCCCCATGGTGCAGCCTGTGTCCCCCCCATGGTGCAGCCTGTGTCCCCCCTCATGGTGCAGCTTGTGTCCCCCCCTATGGTGCAGCCTGTGTCCCCCCCATGGTGCAGCCTGTGTCCCCCCCCATGGTGCAGCCTGTGCCCCCCCCATGGTACTGCCTGTGTCCCCCCCCCGTGCACCCTTTGTCCCCCCCATGGTGCTGCCTGTGTCCCCCCATGGTGCAGCCTGTGTCCCCCCATAGTGCTGCCTGTGTCCCCCATGTGCTGCCTACCCGTGGAGGGGAAGAGAGGAGAGCCGCCACTGGGTGATCACAGCAGGGAACATCACAGCTTTCGTTTCAATAGCTGTGTGTTCCCCCGCCGCGTGCCGTCCCATAAGCCCCTCCCCTTGTCCTGGGAACTTTGATACATGTCACCCGTTCTAGAATTGGACGGGTGATCTGAAACGAAAGCTGTGATGTTTCCTGCTGTGATCACCCAGTGGCGGCTCTCCTCTCTTCTCCTCGCCAGCCCTCAAAAATCACTTGCAAAATGCGAGTGTGCGAGTGTAATTTTTGAGGGCTGATACAGCCATTTCCTCCCCCGCCTGACTGTCCTTGGCCTGCCCCTTTCATTTATTGGATTTCAGTTCTGTCAATCATGGAGGCTCAGCATCACATGTGGGTGTTACCTAGGGTGGTCTGCATGCAAATACAGTCTGCCTAGGAATGCCCACTCCTCTAGATTGACAGCCACCCATAAAGGTTTTTTTAAATATTAGCATAACTCCTCCCAAGATCCAGCCCACTGCTTGCATTAGGACCAATCCCGGGACAAGGCCATCCAGTGCCCAGGGCAAAGATGACAAACTGACCCCCCCCCCTCCTCTCCCCATTCATGATGTGCAAGCTTAGAGGATCCTACCCCCAGCAGTCTCTCACTTGTCAAAATCACTGGATACATGCTTGTGTTGATGACTCTCTCCTCCACTCCCGACTCTACCCTGGACACTTCTACACTGACAGGAGTAGTGACAACGACATCACTACTCCTGTTAGCCCAGCTCTTGGAGCAGTGATCAGAGGAAGAGAGAGCTAGGACGTGGTGCAGTCTGTGCTCACTCAATGCTCCTTCTAATGCAGCTCCTATATTTCTGTGACCAGGAATGAGGAGGGGGAGCAAGAACACAGACCGTGACATGTCCCGGCTCTCTCCTCCTCTCCTTGCTGCTCCCAGAGCTGAGCTAACAGGAATAGTGATGCCGCTGTCACTACTCCTGTCAGCCTTGTAACAAGGTCTTGCCCCCACATCCCATAGGGGCAAGACCTAAACTCTGCTTCTTCTCTGTTTCAACTATGCGCTCAAACTCCCTACAGTAAACCATTGTAAACTATTGTCCCAGCCCTGATTAGCACTGAGGGCTCTTGAGTGGAGTATTGAAACAGGAAGCTGTGATTTTTTTTCAGTTCTTCTTCCGGTTCTAGTCCTAAACCTAACTAAGGGAACTAGGACTCATAAAGCATTCCCTGGGGAACATCAATTTCTTGGTGGACTACATGGCTTGAAGAAATACCCCACCATATCCCATGGGGGCAAGACCTAAACTCTGCTTCTTCTCTGCTTCAAATATGCGCTCAAACTCCCCACTTCTGACACAACTCCAAAATATATATCCTAGGGAAGGGTAACTCCAATGGGCAAAAAAAGAATGCCTAACACCTCCTTACCCATTTACGCAACAGTACACAGGATATTGATGTACTGTATCTCCCTATGGTTTTACAGGTCTCCAGCCACGTGCACTCAACCTTAATAAAAGTTTGAAGTTACAATTTTCTCTGCATAACTCCTTAGAATTCACTATTTTTGAGTGTGTCTGATGACAGAGGGCATGTTCCTGGTGGTGGTGCAGTAACAAATGTGTAAAAAAATGTGAGAGCCTGTAATGTGATGGGGTCTCTGACCTGAAGGAGTGACTCTGGTGAGATGGAAGGACCTCTGAAGTGACAGGGACCTCTAATGTGATAGTGGTGACTCTGATGGGATGCTGGGCCTCTAACACGATTGGGGATCTATGATGTGAACGGGGGCTCTGATGACCTGGAGGGACCTCTGATGTGATGGTGTCTCTGATGTGAAGGAGTGACTCTGGTGAGATGGAAGGGCCTCTGAAGTGACGGAGACCTCTGGTGTGATGGGGGGGGGGGGGGGGGGTTATTGATGTGATGGGGGTCTCTGGTGTGATGCTGGGCCTCTGACATGATGGGGGATCTTTGATGTGAACGGGGGCTCTGATGAAATGGAGGGACCTCTGATGTGATGGGGTCTCTGACGTGAAGGAGTGACTCTGGTGACATAGAAGGACCTCTGAAATGACAGGGACCTCTAATGTGATAGTGGTGACTCTGATGTGATGCTGGGCCTCTAACATGATGGGGGATCTTTGATGTAAAGGGGGGCTCTGATGAAATGTAGGGACCTCTGATGTGATGGAGTCTCTGACGTGAAGGAGTGACTCTGGTGAGATGGAAGGACCTCTGAAGTGACGGAGACCTCTGGTGTGATGGGGGGGGGGGGGGTCTTTGATGTGATGAGGGTCTCTGGTGTGATGCGGGACCTCTGACATGATGGGGAGCCTTTATTGTAAAGGGGGGCTCTGATGTAATGGAGGGACCTATGATGTGATGGGGAACCTTTGATGTAGGGGGGACTTATGATATGAAGGGGGGCTTCTAAAGCTAAGTGAATTTAATCAAGGTCGTTGTGTGCATTGCCCCAGGCTCAGGTTTCCCATTGATCAGTAACATTTTTTTATTTTTACATTTTAGACTGGGATGCCTCAAGATTTTGCATACTTTTAAAGGGTGAAAAAAGATTGAGGAACGCTGGTCTAGAGTTCGAAGGATAACGATGACCCCTCTTTCTTAGCAAACTTCTCATACATCTTGTCTTCATCTTCCTTTCGTTGAACCCGTGCCATTTAAAGCACATAATACTGAATAATTGGTTCTTTCAAACAGATTTATTATGCAGGTGGCAGGCTGAGAACGTATGGTTCCTCATTACTCTCTGCATCAATTTCAGCAATGCCCCTTTCCATTAGCGAAATATATTTTATATTCGGGAAAAACAAACCCGCGAATGGCAAAACCTGCGGAAGTTTATCCGGCTAATTGCAACTATTAGCAATTCATTTTTCGTTATGCATCTTGCACGCAGAGTTTGACAAAAAAGCGATTTTCTCTCATAGGTTTGTGATTTATTATTTGTATTTATTTGCAAATGGTTCTGCCGCATATTTTTTTTTTTTTCAGGGCACCTGATAGGATTCATTTATATGCAATCAAAAATGCACAAATCAAGTTGACAGCATATTTCCTACCTTGGGTTACCTTAAGTTTAATTTTCAGTAAACGCAGAGCAATCATTTAAACAGGGCAGCGTAACGTCATTTGTTTCCATATAGCGTTCACCTTCAGATTCATTTTCCCTCTCCATGAGCAGATCTCAAGTTTAAAGTGTAAGTCCAGAGAAAACTTTTCCTAGGGTTCGGTTTCAAATCAGCTTCCAGTTTTTATTGTCGAAGCTTAAATAAACAAGCGGAAGTTAGAGGCTGATTAGCTATGGGAGTAAGTTAACAATATCTCAGGCTTAGTAGGCAGTGGGGGTAGTAGGGGAGAAATAGTGCCCCATAATTGGTAATAGTAGAAGGAATAGTACCCCATTGTTTGGCTCAGTGGAAGGGAGAATACTGCATAATTGGGCTTAATGGAAGGAATACTGCCCCACTGTTGGCATCAGTAGAAGGAATAAAGCCCCATCGTTGGTGTCAGTGGGAGGAATAGTGCCCCATAATTTGTGCCAGTGGGAGGGATAGTTGCCCATCGTTGGTGTGAGTGAGAGGGATACTGATCCATCGTTGGTGTCAGTGAGAGGAATAGTGCCCCATCATTGGTGTCAGTGGGAGGGATAGTGATCCATCATTGATGTTAGTGAGAGTAATAGTGCCTCATCATTTGTGTCAGTGGGAGAAATAGTGCTCCATCATTGGTGCCAGTGGGAGGGCCAGTGACCCACCGTTTGTGTCAGTGGGAGGAATAGTAACCCATTGTTGGTGCCAGTTGGAGGGATAGTGATCCATCTTTGATGTCAGTGGGAGGGATAGTGACCCATCATTGGTGTCAGTGGGAGGGATAGTGACCCATCATTGGTGTCAGTGGGAGGGATAGTGACCCATCGTAGGTGTCAGTGGGAGGAATAGTAATCCATCTTTGATGTCAGTGGGAGGGATAATGACCCATCTTTGATGTCAGTGGGAGGGATAGTGACCCATTGTTGGTCTCAGTGGGAGGGATAGTGCCCCATCGTTGGTGTCAGTGGGATGAAGAGTGACTCATTGTTGGTGTCAGTAGAAGGAATAGTGTCCCATCATTGGTGTCAGTAGGGGGGATAGTGACCCATCGTTGGTGTCAGTAAGAGGGATAGTGCTCCATTATTGGTGTCAGTGAGAGAAATAGTGCCCTATCATTGGTTCAGTGGGAGGGATATTGACCCATCATTGGTGTCAGTGGGAGGGATATTGACCTATAGTGGGAGGGATAGTGCTCAATTTTTGGTGTCAGTGGAAAAAATCGTGCCCCATCATTGGTTCAGTGGGAGGGGTAGTGATCTATCTTTGATGTAAGTGGGAGGGATAGTGACCCATCGTTGGTGTCAGCGGGAGGGATAGTGCTCCATTATTAAATAGTGCCCCATCATTGGTTCAGTGGGAGGGATATTGACTCATCGTTGGTGTCAGTGGGGGGGATAGTGACCCATTGTAGGTGTCAGTGGGAGAAATAGTATCCCATCATTGGTGTCAGTGTAAGAAGTAGTTCCCCATCATTGGTGCCAGTGGGGGGTATAGTGACCCATCGTTGGTGTCAGTGGGAGGGATAGTGACCCATCGTTGGTGTCAGTAGGAGGGATAGTGCTCCATTATTGGTGTCAGTGGGAGAAATTGTGCCCGATCATTGGCTCAATGGGAGGGATATTGGCCCATCGTTGGTGTCTGTGGGAGGGAAATAGACTCATTGTTGGTGTCAGTGGGAGGGAAATAGACTCATTGTTGGTGTCAGTGGGAGGGATAGTGCCCCATTGTTTGTGCCAGTGGAAGGAAAAATGCCTTAGGCCCCTTTCACACTGTCGGACTGTTCAGTTTTGACGGCGGACCTAAACAGGCGCTCCATGCTAGTCTGTGACATGTCCGCTGACATCCGACCGGTCCGATACGCTAAAAGCAGACGGATGGCAATGCTGCAGCTACTGACTTTTAAAATAAGGACACTCACCTGTCCAGGGCGCCCACGATGTCGGCACCCGAGGCCGAACCGTCCCTTGGTCCTTGGATGCTGCCGCTGCCATCTTCGGTAAGGGAATCAGGAAGTGAAGGCTTGCAGCTTCACAGCATGGTTCCCTACTGCTCATGCGCAAGTCGCGCTGTGCAATCCGGATCATCCCTGCTGTCTTTGGGATCCGTGTGTTTCTCAGCAGACAGCGGGGGGACGGGAAGAGGCGTAGACTCCCGTGGGAGTCTATGCCGGAAGTGGGTGCAAATAGCTGTATTATACAGGTATCTGCACCCCCCTCCCCCTGAAAGGTGCCAAATGTGACACCGGGGGGGGGGGGGGGTTCCAAAATGCGGAGGTTCCATTTTTGTGTGAACCTCCGCTTTAAGGGCCGGATAAAGGTAAGCAAAGGGCCACGTCTGGCCCGTGTGCTACAAGTTTTAAGACCATTTTTGGACACAGTTTGAAGAGGAAGAGTTACTCTACCAACGTGTAAGTTTTAAAAAATTATACCCACTTTTGCATTACTTTCAACACAGCCCTCATATTGTAGAGCTTTTTTTTTAGGTCCTTGCTTAGCAATAAAGACATATCAGGGAGTCCAAATTGTTTCCTACTCTATTCAAAACAACAAAAAAAACAAAAAAGGGCTTTATATAAACTGTAACTTTAGCCTTTTAGCCCTTTTAGGTTTTCCATTGGCAACACTGTGACCCAATCTGCCCAAAAATGGCCAGGTCTGGCTGTGGGATCGAATGATGGTGTCAGTCTTTTCAGGGTAAAGCAACCCTATAAGAAATATATAAATTGCGCTAATTCAGTAACCACTCTAAATCCCATGTGACATGAAAAAAATTAAGTGACATATGATAAAAAAACATATATATATATATATATATGTGAACCGAATACAATGAAATTAATCAAAATAAATGTGTACTCAGTGGCACAAGTTCATATATTGAATAAAACCATATATATGTGAAAAAAATGAATATTTAAATGTTAAATAAGGACCATCAACAGTCCAAATCAAAAAATGGAGACACAATAGTATCCAACAGGAAATCCGAAGTTTGAGAAGAAGACCATCACCAGAGCTTGTAGATGGAAGGGAGATGGAAATGAAAGGCGAGATGGGAATAGGACAAAATAATATACGCCCTTACCAGATGAGATGGACCCCCTTAATAGCGAGGTCTGACGCGCAAGCAGATATGACCCTCTGCGCGGGTAGATTGGCTATCCGACCGGTCACTTGGCTGTTCACTAAGCTCGTCTGTCAGCAGGGATCAGCAATACAGGAACCAGGATTCCACTCAATCATGGCCACACATACACCAACAGGACCATAGATGGGAGATAAAAAATAACTGTGTAGTATGGTGTAGTATCGTAAAAAAAACTTTTATTACTTAAAAAGGGAGAACACAAAAGCGGAGACCAGCGTCACTCGCTCAATTTAAAAATTGCCGGCAAACAATAAGATCAAACACCTGTGTTCCAAAAAAACACATGGGTGGCGTCAGTACATAGCACCGCCCTACATGTTTCGTCAGAGCTGACGTCTTCAATGGGGCACTCCTATACCACATGGGACACAGAAAACTAACAGAAATAGCCAAGTGGGACACTTGGTAAAAAGAGAAGTTGGATACTCATTAAAAAAAAAAAAATAAAATTGTAGTTGCCGCTAAACTGTTTCCTTTTTTTTTTCCCCACTGAAGAGTCTCTTTAATGTGCGCGGTGATATTTATCTCAGTTAAAAGAGCCTTTGATAAATATGAATGTCAGTCTTTGGCAGACTTGTTACAGAAAGTGAACCTGACTTTGTCTTCTGTCAGTTTTGTAATGAACTTAGACAAAACTGTTGTAAATACACGGGAAATAATTACTCTCCTGAATATTCAGCTCTTTCAGCTTTTCCGCTGCTGGCAAACCGCAATATCCCAAAATACCAGCCCTGGCGTTAGCCAGCGGACCGTGTATAAATCAATCGGCTAGCTCCTGCGATGAGATTACGTTTTTTTTTTTTTTTTTAATGTTTCACTTAGAAAGAAAATAAATTACTTTTCTCCAACCAAATGCTAAAAACATATTAGTACTGCCTAAAATACATTCGGATTTTGAATCCAATATCTATATTTTTTGCATCATAAACTCTCTCCGTTTAAGGCATATTGCCTATCGGTTCTGAGCCTTGGATGACTTCGTAAATTGGGTGATGGACCAAGAACTTGTCCTGATTTTTTTATATCCTCCCCCAGGATCTAGGAAAATGGACGTCCAAATAATAAAGAATAAACTCTCGGTAATCTGCTGGAGTAATCAGTATGCAAGTTTTGGCTCTGCCACTCCCCATCCCCCCTTCCCAAGACTTTAGAGCCCAACACCACCATATTGAAGATTTACAATCAAGAGCCCAGCAGTGGTACTTTAACTGCAATACAGAAACAATAATCAAGTGGCACACCTCAATTATGAATGCCAATATCTCCGAATCTATAAATACACATTACTATGTTATGCTCACTTTTATTCCTATTACACGGAATGTAAACATCCCTTTTAATAGAAAAAAAAGCATGACAGGTCCTCTTAAAATATGAGATCTGAGGTCAAAATGTCCTCAGATCTCATATTTGGACTTGAATGCAAAAAAAAAAAAAAAATGTCATTTAAATTTTTTTTCCTTTAAGAGGTATGGGCGGAAGTGACGTTTTGACGTCGCTTCCGCCCTGCTATGGTATAGAGACGGGTGGCGGCCATCTTAGCCTCACTCGTCTCTATACCCAGCACGGAATAGGACGCGCTGCCGGCGGCTCCGGTAAGCGGCGGAAGGCGCGGGAGAGCGGCAGGTGGAGGGGGGCCTCTCCCACCGCCGATAACGGTGATCTCGCGGCGAATCCGCCGCGATGACCACCATTATCGGAATGCCAACCTGCGCCTGAAGAGATGGATATCTCAGTTGTGGCAGCAGCTGCTGCCGTTACCGAGATACCCCTCTTCAAAAAAGGGACGTACATCGTTGTGCGCCGGTCGGAAAGTGGTTAACATACTTTTTCTAAAAGAAAACCATTAGCTCAATGCATATATAACATGTAAATTATTACTCATTAATTATTATTATTATTTTGATTAATCATTTATGTGACTCTATAACTGCTATGTCAAGAGGTTGACGCGGTTGACGCGTTTCACAATTATAGCTTCCTCAGGACCTCTATATCCTCTTGACCCCAGATAGAGATGGCTTATCCAAAGAGAAAGGCATGGCTGTTAATTATACTGTTAATTATACTGTTTTAAAACATCAGCATAATACACATATTAACCTGCTTTTGGAGTTCCCTTATAGGAGTTCCCATATTCTCTTTGGATAAGCCATCTCTATCTGGGGTCAAGATATATAGAGGTCCTGAGGAAGCTATAATTGTGAAACACGTCAACCTCTTGACATAGCAGTAATAGAGTCACATATTATATATGCATTGAGCTAATGGTTTTCTTTTAGAAAAAGTATGTTAAACTATTTTAACTATTGTAGTAAAGACAATATTTTATTTATTGGATTTTCATTGTCCTCTTCTGGTACCTCTAAAGGCCATCAGCTGTTCTTTTCCAAATTTCTAAATGCTCTGATCATTATCATGGGCTGATATATTGTACAGTATTACAATTCTGCTTTTGTATTTAACCACTTGCCGACCGCAAGAGGGCTAAAGCGTGGTCGTCCAGTTCTGGGAGGGTGTCTATTGACATCCTCCCAGGACCTGTCCCCCTGTGCACCCCTGGGGCACGCATTGGGTGCACTCTGTGATCGCTGTGTCCTTCAGAAACAGCTGATCCCCGACCGAGGTAAAGGGCTAATCACAGTGGCCCTTTACCATGTGATCAGCTGTGTCCAATTACAGCTGATTGCAAGTAAACAAATGCTGGTTATCGGCGCTTCTTTTCCCCAGCGCTGTCACTGCGTGAGGAAAGGAAAGGCCATAACCAGATATCCGGTGACAGCACACATATACACTGATTATCAGTCCAGCCCCATCAGTGCCAATCAGTGTCCATCACTGCAGCATTTCAGGGTGCATCTGTGCAACAAATCAGTGCCCTTCAGTGCAGTCCCAGCAGTGCCCACAAGTGTTGCCAATCAGTGCCCACCAGCGCTTCCTCCTTAGTGCCACCTACCAATGCCAATCAGTGCCACCTATCAGTGCCATCTATCAGTGCCCATCAGTGCCACCTTTCAGTGCCTACTGCCCTTCAGTGCTGCCTATCAGAGACCACCAGTGCCCATAATTGCTGCCTATCAGTGCCCACCAGTGCGGCCTCATTGTCGCCCATTAGTGTCACCTTTAGGTCCCCCACAGTGCCACCTATCAGTTCCCATTAGTGCCGCCTCATCAGTGCCCATCAGTGCAGGCTCATCAGCACACATCAGTGAAGGAGAAAAATTACCTGTCTGCAAAATCTTATTACAAATTATAAAAAATGTTTGTTGGTTTTTCCAAAATTTTCGATCTTTTTCGTTTGTTTAGCAAAAAATAAAAAACCCAGTGGTGATTAAATACCACCAAAATAAAGATCCATTTGTGTGAAAAAATTTATAAAAATGTCATTCGGGTACAGTGTAGCATGACGGCGCAATTGTCAAAGTGTGACAGCGCTGAAGACAGTTTTTAGGCATTTTAGCGCTACAAAAAGTGCCTGAAAAGCACCTGAAAACTGCCTCCCATTCATTTGAACAGGTGCTTTCACACTGGGGCGGTGTGCTTGCGGGGCAAGAAAAAAGCGCTCCAAAAACGTCCATGCCCCTTGAAACGAATGGGCAGCGCTTCCTTAAAAGCACTTTAAAAGCATTGCAAAACGGTTGTTTTTTTTTTTTTTTTTCAGGTCACGTGACCTTAAAAAAAGCGACCAGCTAGCAACCAAAGAGCGTTGCAAAAGTGCCGCTAACACGCAGCTAAAGCACCGCAAAAACGACTGGCGCTTTAGCGGCTGTTTTAACAGCGCTTTAGTGTGAAAGGAGTCTAAAAGTGCCTGGTAGGCAAGTGGTTAAAGATCTCCCGGATATAACGTCCTCTCTAACCAACCTTATACATACTATTTGTGTAGCTGCACACTGGGCAATCGCCCCCTTCATTGGAAAACTACTGGAAAATATTTGTTTGTGTACCCTATATTGTATTTTTTTTTTCCCACCTAAATCGAGAAGTAACATAATTGTATACAATTTTGATACTTTATACAACTACAAATTTTATATGGAAGCCTATGTATATCTATTGATATAGTATGTACTATAAATGTTACTTTGTAAACTTTTTTCCAAAAAAAAAGTTTGTAATTAAAAAAAACTTTAAACTTTACATGTTGCAAATTAAAACAAAAAAACAAAAAAACAACATATGCATTAGTTTATGTTCCTGACCCTAACAATAAAGGAAGGTAAGAATGTTGACATTGGTCAAGGTGTTACATTAAAGGTACGTTTACTTAATACATAATGGATAATGTATCGGTGTAATCATCGGATCTGATAAAAGAACAGCGACTCCTGAATCTTCATTGCAGGAGGTGAGAGGAAGAGCAGGCCCGAGGTGTGACTCAGCTTTGCAGAATATTTTACTTGCAGAGCTAATGACTTTATCACAATTAGTAAAAGTGCTATTGTCACCTCACTAATTATGGCAATCAGGCTTTCACTTCCCTCCCTGTGGAGACATCTTTGTATGAAGGTGAAGGAAACACAGAAGAGTCACAGCAGATTATGGAGCTGATGATGAAGTCCGTGATTAAGAGCAGGGGGGCTACAAATAGATGACAATTCTGTACTGTCCTCCAATCAGCTACCCAGATACAGCACAGAAAATCTTGTTCAAGAGATGTCACCTCGTCTGTCTGGATAGGCTGAATTCCCAGTGATGTCACCGGTCTCTAATGAATGGATAGGCTGCATTCTCAGTGATGTCACCGGTCTCTAGTGAATTGATAGGCTGCATTCTCAGTGATGTCACAGGTCTCTAGTGAATGGATAGGCTGCATTCTCAGTGATGTCACCAGTCCCTAGCGAATGGATAGGCTGCATTCCCAGTGATGTCACCAGTCTCTAAGGAATGGATAGGCTGCATTATCAGTGATGTCACCAGTTTCTAGTGAATGGATAGGCTGCATTCTCAGTGATGTCACTGGTCTCTAGTGAATGGATAGGCTGCATTCTCAGTGATGTCACTAGTCTCTAATGAATGGATAGGCTGCATTCTCAGTGATGTCACTGGTCTCTAGTGAATGGATAGGCTGCATTCTCAGTGATGTCACTGGTCTCTAGTGAATGGATAGGCTGCATTCTCAATGATGTCACCGATCTCTAGTGAATGGATAGTAGACATGGGAGCCGTCAAAAAATTTGTTCCGTTCCGTTCCATTTCGTATAAAAAAAAATGTGTTATTATTCGTAGAGTGTCGATATTCGTTATACTGAATCTCGAAATTCATTCGAATCATTCGTTATATCCTCTATAATTTCTTTCGTATTAGTTGAAATTCATTATTTGGTAGTTTGAAATCAGATAATTTGGATCCGAAATTCGTAAACGAAATTTGTATTTCGTACAGAATTCGTATTCGTAAAAATTTGTAATTCGGATTCGTACGAAACTAACCGCACATGTCTAATGGATAGGCTGAATTCCCAGTGATGTCACCAGTCTCTAGCAAATGGATAGGATGCATTCTCAGTGATGTCACCGGTCTCTAGTAAATTGATAGGCTGCATTCTCAGTGATGTCATGAGTCTCTAGTGAATGGATAGGCTGCATTCTCAGTGATGTCACTGGTCTCTAGTGAATGGATAGGCTGCATTCTCAGTGATGTCACCAGTCCGTAGCGAATGGATAGGATGCATTCTCAGTGATGTCTTCGGTCTCCAGTGAATGGATAGGCTGCATTCTCAGTGATGTCACTGGTCTCTAGTGAATGGATAGGCTGCATTCTCAGTGATGTCACCAGTTTCTAAGGAATGGATAGGCTGCATTCTCAGTGATGTCACTGGTCTACTAGTAAATGGATATGCTGCATTCTCAGTGATGTCACCAGTCCCTAGCTAATGGATAGGATGCATTCCCAGTGATGTCACCAGTCTCTAGTGAATGGATAGGCTGCATTCTCAGTGATGTCACTGGTCTCTAGTGAATGGATAGGCTGCATTCTCAGTGATGTCACCGGTTTCTAGTAAATGGATAGGCTGCATTCTCAGTGATGTCACTGGTCTCTAGCGAATGGATAGGCTGCATTCTCAGTGATGTCACCAGTCTCTAATGAATGGATAGGCTGCATTCTCAGTGATGTCACCGGTCTCTAGTGAATGGATAGGCTGCATTCTCAGTGATGTCA
Source organism: Lithobates sylvaticus (assembly GCA_028564925.1). Classification (NCBI taxonomy): domain Eukaryota; kingdom Metazoa; phylum Chordata; class Amphibia; order Anura; family Ranidae; genus Lithobates; species Lithobates sylvaticus. Next base: position 264,991,325 of record CM053032.1, read on the forward strand.
GCGGTCTCTAGTGAATGGATAGGCTGCATTCTCAGTGATGTCACCGGTCTCTAGTGAATGGATAGGCTGCATTCTCAGTGATGTCACCGGTCTCTAGTGAATGGATAGTAGACATGGGAGCCGTCAAAAAATTTGTTCCGTTCCATTTCGTATAAAAAAAAATGTGTTATTATTCGTAGAGTGTCGATATTCGTTATACTGAATCTCGAATTCATTCGAATCATTCGTTATATCCGCTATAATTTCTTTCGTATTAGTTGAAATTCATTATTTGGTAGTTTGAAATCGGATAATTTGGATCCGAAATTTGTAAATGAAATTTCGTATTTCATACAGAATTCGTATTCGTAAAAATTTGTAATTCGGATTCGTACAAAACTAACCGCACATGTCTAATGGATAGGCTGAATTCCCAGTGATGTCACCGGTCTCTAGCGAATGGATAGGATGCATTCTCAGTGATGTCACCGGTCTCTAGTAAATGGATAGGCTGCATTCTCAGTGATGTCACCGGTCTCTAGCGAATGGATAGGCTACATTCTCAGTGATGTCATCAGTCTCTAGTGAATGGATAGGCTGCATTCTCAGTGATGTCACCGGTCTCTAGTGAATGGATAGGCTGCATTCTCAGTGATGTCTTCGGTCTCTAGTGAATGGATAGGCTGCATTCTCAGTGATGTCATCAGTCTCTAGTGAATGGATAGGCTGCATTCTCAGTGATGTCACCGGTCTCTAGTAAATGGATAGGCTGCATTCTCAGTGATGTCACCAGTTTCTAAGGAATGGATAGGCTGCATTCTCAGTGATGTCACTGGTATCTAGTAAATGGATAGGCTGCATTCTCAGTGATGTCACCGGTCTCTAGTGAATGGATAGGCTGCATTCTCAGTGATGTCACCAGTTTCTAAGGAATGGATAGGCTGCATTCTCAGTAATGTCACTGGTATCTAGTAAATGGATAGGCTGCATTCTCAGTGATGTCACCGGTCTCTAGTGAATGGATAGGCTGCATTCTCAGTGATGTCACTGGTCTCTAGTGAATGGATAGGCTGCATTCTCAGTGATGTCACCGTCTGCATTCTCAGTTATGTCACCAGTTTCTAAGGAATGGATAGGCTGCATTCTCAGTGATGTCACTGGTCTCTAGTAAATGGATAGGCTTCATTCTCAGTGATGTCACCAGTCCCTAGCGAATGGATAGGATGCATTCCCAGTGATGTCACCGGTCTCTAGTGAATGGATAGGCTGCATTCTCAGTGATGTCACTAGTCTCTAGTGAATGGATAGGCTGCATTCTCAGTGATGTCACTGGTCTCTAGTAAATGGATAGGCTGCATTCTCAGTGATGTCACCGGTCTCTAGTAAATGGATAGGCTGCATTCTCAGTGATGTCACTGGTCTCTAGTAAATGGATAGGCTGCATTCTCAGTGATGTCACCAATCTCTAGTGAATGGATAGGCTGCATTCTCAGTGATGTCTCTGGTCTCTAGTGAATGGATAGGCTGCATTCTCAGAGATGTCACCAGTCTCTAGTGAATGGATAGGCTGCATTCTCAGTGATGTCACCAGTCTCTAGTGAATGGATAGGCTTCGTTCTCAGTGATGTCACCAGTCTCTAGCGAATGGATAGGCTGCATTCTCAGTGATGTCACCACTTTGCCTTGTTTGCAATATCACTTGTCTACAGTAATTGGCAAGTTGCATTCTCAACAGTTGAAATAAGTAAAATAAAAATACTTGTTGAGAGTTTTCTGATTGCATCTGTCAAGCGCAGTAACGAGAGACTTCTTCCCATTCCAGATAAATGTGCCAGATCGTTAATCGGAGACGTAAACAGAACAATCCTTTTCTCATCTGTCAAGTATCTGGTATTTGCTAGCGCTCGGCAGCTCCATCTAATTGGTACCTTCTGCTCCGACCCGCCGCTGTGAAGTACTCAGCTCACACGCACTGCGGCGGTTCCAAAGCTAATGCTGAGCAGAAACATTCACGGGCAACTGGATGACAGTCCAGGAAGGTGAGTATATCCCGGATAGGTCAGAACCATTAGAGATAGAGAGAGAGGAGGAAGAATTTCACAACTACGTTCATTTTATTACACCTTAACCCCCTAATGCTGGGGGTTGGGGGGGGGGGGGGGTGAGGCTTAAATGTGCAGAACAACATTTAGCAGCATCAGTATGCATTAACTTAGCAATAGTTGTAACTTATTTGCTTACTTTAATCCCTTCTTGCCCAGCCCCAGCATACCTTTGACTGGGCTATTACACCCGGGGGTGGGAACTGCCTGATTACGGTGATTGCTGTCACAGTGGTCACATGATCAGGACAGCTCTCAATGTTCTTGGTGAAGGGATTCATCACTTACCCATCATTCTTTGATTGATTTATAAAATATTACTTTTTCGATTGTTATCTGTGCCTAGGGTGGCACATGGGACATTTGACCTCACTGCGCTGTGTCTACTTACCTGTCTTTTTTGCACATCATGCTTTTCACCCATTTACTGCAAATTTCACGCATATTGTGTTTGTAATTACTTCCTTGTGGGATTATTTACACATCTTTACACATTAATGCTATTTGCACTTTAAACAGAAGATTTTTATTTATTAGTTAGTAATAGGGTTGCCACCTCATCCCTTTAACCACTTCGCACCCAGGCCAATTCTGAGATTTCTCTCCTACATGTAAAATTCATAATTTTTTTTTGCTCGAAAATTACATAGAACCCCGAAACATTATATATGTTTTTTTAGCAAAGACCCTAGAGAATAGAATGACGCTCGTTGCAACTTTTTATCTCGCACTGTATTTGCGCAGCAATTTTTCGAACACGTTTTTTTCAGAAAAAAAACAATTTCATGCTTAAAAAAAAACAAAACAGTAAAGTTAGCCCAATTTTTTTTGCATAATGTGAAAGATGAAGATACGCTGAGTAAATAGATACCCAACATGTCACGTTTCAAAATTGCACGCGCTCGTGGAATGGCGCCAAACTTTGGTATTTAAAAATCCCCATAGGCGAAGTTTAACATTTTTTACTGGTTACATGTTTTGAGTTACAGAGGAGGTCTAGGGCTAGAATTATTGCTATCGCTCTAACGTTCGCGGCGATACCTCACATGTGTGGTTTGAACACCGTTTTCATATGTGGGCGGGGCTTACGTATGCGTTCACTTCTGCGTACGAGCTCACGGGGACAGTTGTTAATTTGACTTTTATTTTTTAAATTTGACAGTTTAAAAAAAAAAAAAAAAAATTGATTACTTTTATTCCTATTACAAGGAATGTAAACATCCCTTGTAATAGGAATATTACCTGATCGGACCTATTTACAGTGAGATATGGAGGTCAATAAGACCCCACATCTCACCTCTAGGCTGGGAAGCCTAAAATAAAAAAATAAAAAAAAACGATCACCGCTTCCCAGCGGAGGCGGCGCCGTTATTCGAATGCAGAGGCTGGGCGTGACGTCATCACATCGCGCCCGGCCTCCGAACGATCATAGAGACTCCGGCGACCATCTGGTCCGCCGGAAATCTCTATAGTGATCATCCGGGGCCGGCGGTTCCTGTGTCCGACTCACCGATGGAAGCGGTGAGTCGGTAGAAGCACCGGAGGGCGGCGGGAGGTGGGGGCGTCCCCTCCCGCCGCCCATAAGAACGATTAAGCGGCGGAACAGCCGCTATGATCGTTCTTATGGTGCAGGGAATCGCCGGCTGAAACCGGCAATATCTGAATGATGTCTGTAGCTACACCCATCATTCAGATATACCCCCGCAAACTGGAGGCCGTCATATGACGGCCGACGGTCGGGAAGTGGTTAAACCTGAACACATATGCATTACGAAGGTTCTGGAGCTAATTTAATGCAGATAAGGCACCAAGTGAGTTTAATTATCACCTTAATCAGCCTCAGAACCTGTGTAATTAATATGTGTTCGGGTTTAAAGAGATGAGGTGGCAACCCTATTTTCACCAGTCATCCAAGAGCGCAGCACCACCGTACTTCCTGTAGGGAGTTACTGCTTCTATCATTTGGGAACTCATGATGCAGCGCCCCCCTCCCTCACATGAGATCACTGCACCTGACCCCCTCCCTTTCTGCTTGTCTCGACCCTGCCTACATGTACTTGGTTGCCCTCAGGTCTTACAACATAATGCTGTAGTTCCTGGCCAGGCAACACCGGGACTTAACCACTGAGAAGGAAAGGCAATTGTAGTCCCAAGGCTGGCTAGGCAGTAGACAGTGTCTGATTGTGGAATGGAATACTACAACCATCCAAGGTCAGGGCAGATAGGGAGCAAACATAGCTAGCAACGATAGGTGATGCTATCACAAGCACAGAGGCACAGGCCGACAAGGATCAAATCAGCCAGAGGTGTATGACCAGACTCCTTACCCCACAGCTGATGGGAGCAGCTAGAAGACTGAGAAGACTCGTTAAACTTCAGCCGATGGTAGCCAATCAGTCTCTGATTCAATGGTGAACTAGACATGTGCACAACAGAAAAATTTGTTTATTTTCGTTTCGTTTCTTTCGTTTCCGTTGATTCGTAACGATTCGTAAATTCGTAAGTCGTCGGTGTTCGTATTTGTAATGATTCGTATTTTCGTAAGAGTTATTTTTTCGTTGATTCGTTTTTCCGTTAGTTTAATTTTCGTTTATTCGAAGTTCGGACGCATTCGTATTTATTCGTACTTTCGCAACATTCGTAGATTCGTAATGGGAGCATAATTCATAATTTTATGTAATGTGTATGCTATTATTACATTTTAAGAGACACGGAAAATTACGAATCGAAAAAAAAAGTTTTACGAATGTACGAATTTTTTCGTTCAATCCATTCGAAGTGCGTTAAGCAGCGCCATTGTAAGAGACACGGAAATTTACGAATCGAAAAAAAAAAAAAAAAAAAAAAAAGTTACGAATGTAGGAATTTTTTCATTCAATCCATTCAAAGCACGTTAAGCAGCGCCATTGTAAAGCCCCATACACACGCGCGGATTATCCGAAGACCAGGTCCGTCGGACCATGTCCATCATACTTTGTCTGATGTTGGTTTTGCGTACACACGGTCAAAGTTGTCGGAAAATCCGATCATTCTGAACGCGGTGACGTTTGTTGCCTACGACGGGACTACGTAGAGGCTAGTAGCCAATAGCTTTGGTCTTGTAATGTGATCTGAGCATGCGTAGCACTTTGTCCGGTCGGACAACCGTACACACGATCGGATTTGGTGTGATCTGACCGTGTTGTCGGCAAATCTTTCCAGCAGGAGATAAGACTTTGTCCGTCGGACAATCCGACGTACACTGTTCGATGGTGCATACACACGGTCTGATTTTTCAACAACATTGTCCGATCGGACAGAATCCATGAAAAAGTCCGACCGTGTGTATGGGGCTTAAGAGACACGGAAAATTACTAATCGAGAAAAAAAAAAAAAAGTTATGAATGTACAAATTTTTTCGTTCATTTTGATTTTCGTTGTTCCTGTTTTCGTTTTTCGGATTTTCTTCTTTCGTAGATTCGTTGTTTCTAATTTGTTTTTTCGGATTTTCGTTGTTTTTCGGATTCGTTCGATTCGAACGATTTGTTATTCGTTAAAATTTTTAGCGAATCGTTCGTTGATTCGTACGATAACGAATGAACGAATATAACGAAAAAAATCGAAAAACGAAAAAAAAACTAAACGAATTGCACATGTCTATGGTGAACTGCTGACAGGAGGAGAGGGAGCAGAGTGATGACCCCCTTTAAGGTTCTGATGCTCCTTCTTTGTCCAATCAGCAAGTGAAGGGATTGTTCCTGGCCAAGGTCTACTACTTCTGCAGTGGAGGTCAGGGATCTAACTGTGCTAACTCATGCCTTTGAAGTTCTCAAGTACTGTTCCCCTTTTTCCTTTCTCCCACTGTTCATGTAGAGCAGGCATTCTCGAACAGGGTTTTCGTGGATCCTTAGATTTCCTTGTAAGGTTGCTAGGGGTTCCTTGAGCTTTGGCTGATTGACCTCCCATCTGGTGGTACCTGCATAGCTCCAGAGCCAATGCCACTTTGCAAAGCCAGCGCCATGACACCAATGGTCTTTTTAGCCATCTGTAAAAGTGACATTCTGACCACCACTGTAATGCCCCCGTACACACGGTCGGACATTCCGACCACAAAATCCGTCTGATTTTTTCCGATGGATTTTGTCCGAAACTGGTGTTGCACACACACTTTCGAACAAAGTTGTCGGAAAATCCGATCGCTCCGAACGAGGTGACGTATAAAACATACGGCGCGACTACGTAGAGGCCAGTAGCCAATAGCTTTCATCTCCAAATTTTTTCTGAGCATGCGTGGCACTTTGTGCATTGGAATTCTCTACACACGATCGGAAAAAGTCAGATCGGATTTTGTTTAGATTGTTGTTTAGATCATGCACTTAAATTTTTTCCGTCGCAAATCCGAAAAAGCCCGCTAGAGCCCACACATGATCGGATTTTCCGACAACATAATCCGATCGGACTTTTTCCATCGGAATATCCGACCGCGTGTACGGGGCATTAGGGTTTCAGTCTACTTATTGACCACAAATGTCATTGACCTCTAATGAATTGGTTTTGGTAAGGGTCCCCAGAGATGTGAAAATTACTTTAAAGCGGAGTTCCATACAAAAATGGAACTTCCACTTTTTGAAACCCTCCCCCCCTCCGGTGTCACATTTGGCACCTTTCGGGGGGGGGGGGGTGAAGATACCTGTATAATACATGTATTTGCACCCACTTCCGGGCATAGATCACTGTGGTGATCACAGTGACCTACGCCACTTCCCGTCTTCCCACCCTGCGCTGTCTGCTGGGACACACACGGGTTCCAGAGACAGCAGGAACCATCCGGATTGCGCAGCGCGACTCGCGCACTATGGAACCGGGAAGTGAAGCCGCAAGGCTTAATTTCCTGATTCCCTTACCGAAGATGGCAGCGGCAGCATCCGAGGACCGAGGGACGGTTCGGCCTCGGGTGCCGACATTGTGGGAGCCCTGGACAGGTAAGTGTCCTTATTTTAAAAGTCAGCAGCTGCAGTATTTGTAGCTGCTGACTTTTAAAAATAAATATTTCAGCGGACCTCCGCTCTAAGTAGAGATGCGCTGATATATCGTCCGCCAAAAATGATTGGCCAAAAATAGGGTTATCTGCGTTTTACAGATATAGATAAAAAGGTGCAGATAACGGAATGCTGCGTCCTATTGATTTCAATGCAAAAACACCCCCTATTGACTTCATTGCAAAAACGCCCCCCTATTGATTTCAATGCAAAAACACCCCCTATTGACTTCATTGCAAAAACACCCCCTATTGACTTCATTGCAAAAACACCCCCTATTGACTTCAATGCAAAATTGCGTTCCATTGACTTGAATACAAAATCGCACCACGTTGTCTTCAATGCAAAAACGCTCCCTATTGATTTCAATGTAAAATCACATCTCATTGACTTCAATGCAAAATTGCGTCCCATCTACTGCAATGCAAGAACGTCCCTTATTGACTTCAATACAAAATCATGCCCCATTGACTTTAAAAAAAAAAATGCCAGCCACATTAATTAAATTAAAATAAAAAAAAAAATAAAAAAACTGTCCGGTTTTGGTTTTCGGGTAATCCTGAATTTTCAGTATCTTTTTCGGTTCAAGAATTTTTATTTCGGTGCACCACTAATTTTAGGGGTTCCTCTGGGGTAAAAGGGACCCCTTTTACGCCCGGCACACCCCCTGTGCACGCCTATGGTGGAGCTTTTATGCCCTGTACACACGGTCGGACTTTCTGATGGAAAATGTGCGATCGGATCGTGTTCTCGGAAAATCCGACCGTGTGTGGGCTCCATTGGACTTTTTCCGTCGGAATTTCCGACACACAAAGTTTGAGAGTTGGATCAAAAATTTTCCGACAACAAAATCTGATCGTTCAAATTCCGGTTGTGTTTAGACAATTCCAACGGACAAAGTGCCACGCATGCTCAGAATAAATTAGGAGACGAAAGCTATTGGCTACTGGCCTCTTTATAGTCCCGTCGTACGTGTTATACGTCACCTCGTTCTGAACGATCAGATTTTCCGACAACTTTGTGCGACCGCGAGTATGCAAGACAAGTTTGGGCCAAAATCCGTCGGAAAAAATCTGACGGATTTTGACGTCGGAATGTCCGACCGTGTGTAGGGGGCATTAGAGTTCTGCTGGAAACCTTGAATGTCTGAGAGAGTTATTTATTCATACACAGGAGCAGTTGTATCTGAGAAAGCGTCTACCTTGTAAATGCCGTGAGTGTAAGCTCTGAAGAAGAGTCAGGGCTTGTGTGTGGCGTGATGTGACACCAGTTTCTTTTGGATATTAGGCCTTGGAGTTGGAATCATTTCACCTTCAAAGAGCAAACAATTCATATATTATATTAAAAGGTCTAAATGTCCCACAAGAACCATAGGAACCAATAAGAATGAATATATTTAAAGCATTGACTGCATTAGAATTCTGTCAGTAACCGCGCTATGTATCATCAATATTGATTTTTGCATTGCCGTACGAAGTCCCCGTGGCTCCTAACAATATTGTGATTTTGCATCCTTTATGGATGAATTCTTAATTACCCTGCAGAATCCCCTATCTTATCACATTGAGATAAACAAAAATCAGCAAGTATATTCAAACTGCAATAACTGAAAAGAGTACCTGTCAGAAAACAAGTCAACAATCCCATACATATAGTTGGGGAGGTAAACTGCCCAGGGAATTATGTAAAGGAGTTATCCTGAAAACACTGCTCTATGCTTTTTTTCAATAAATACACCTAGCATGTATGCTACCTGTGTAAGCAGGTTGAAATGCTGGTTAGTGAGATAGCTGCTGCCCCAGCCTGGAGCTCTGCCTCTCTCCCGTGCTGATAATAAAAGGGGGGAGGGCTCTGCCCAGTCAGTCTGCATGGGAGAGAAGACACAGACAGGACACAGCGTGTAATCTCCAGCCACATCACAGCTGCTGCAGCTGCAGCAACCAGAGAGCCTTGCTTGCCTCTAGGAACCTTCCACATGTAGGGAGATTGCTGGGACCTGCAGTCCTCCTTGAAGAACACCAGCTCTGAAGATCTGCCACTGTGGACTCTGCTGTGTATGGACTCTTGCATGTGCAAGTATGCAGCCACAATCCAGAGTTAGGGATTAGTTTAAAGCGGTTCTGCACACATTTCATTTAGTAAATCTCTTTGCCTTCCAAATCAGGCAAAGAGTACTAAATGAAATGTGTTTTTTTTTTTTTTTCACTTACCTTGTAATCAATGACTTCCTGTCCTCTGTCTCTGCGGGGGTGGGCGGGGTCTGTGCGGGGATCCTCGTCACGCCGCACTGTCTCCTGGGATCTGGTGTCATTGATCCCAGGAGTCTGTGCGGGCATCTTCCGAAATCTCGCGAGATTTCGGTCACATCTTCCGAAATCTCGCGAGATTTCGGTCACATCTTCCAAAATCTCGCGAGATGTCGGCATTGTGGGCCAGCAACCCGGAAGAAAGGGGCCTGTGTGGTTTCAGGTGCCCACACGGAAGATGGAAGCCGGCATGAAGTCGTTTTAAAACTTCATATTGCGGAAGAAAAACGGCAGCATTAACATCAAGAAGTACTACAAGTGAGTGATGAAGATGCAAAGCGCATTACTGCACATTAGGCCCCCCAAAAAAAACATCCAAGACAGTGTAGAACCGCTTTAAGGAAAAGACTGTGCACTTTGTTTTGGAACTGTTATGCTGAGAGTTTCCAGTAAAGCTTTGTCATGCCTGAATTTACTTAAAGGGGTGCATGGGTGGTAAGGGTGTATGGAAGAGCAAGACCTGTAATGCACACACACAGGGTGAAGTGGGGACATGCCTTTTCTAGGGGCAACAAGAACCAGCAAAGGATGATATGACTGTCAGCCAGTGGGAGATTGGTACGGCAGGGCTGAGGAGTCTCATGCATAGTGAAGAAATCGGTCTGTGCCACAGCAAACGGGACCAGACCTATGTGGTGGAGACCCTAGGGACCTAGCTGCATGGTACTGAACAGAAAAGAGTTAATTATACGAGCATGGGATCTGTGTTGGTGCCCAGCGGGCACCAACCTGCGAACGGACCGAAAATTTGCGCGAACTTTAGAACCCCATTAAAGTCTATGGGACTCGAATGTTCAAAATCAAAAGTGCTAATTTTAAAGGCTAATATGCAAGTTATTGTCCTAAAAAGGGTTTGGGGACCCGGGTCCTTCCCCAGGGGGGATCAATGCAAAAAAAAGTTTTAAAAACTGACGTTTTTTCGGGAGCAGTGATTTTAATGACGCTTAAAGTGAAAAAAAAATATTCCTTTAAATATCATGCCTGGGGGGTGTCTATACTATGCCTGTGAAGTGGCGTGTGTTTCCCGTGTTTAGAACTGTCCCTGCACAAAATGAAATTTCTAATGGAAAAAACGTCATTTAAAACTGCTTGCGGTTTTAATGTAATGTCTGGTCCCGGCAATATGGATGAAAATCATTGAGAAAAATGGCCCCCCTGCACATTTTTTTTTGTGCTGAAACTGCCCCCCTCGGCTTATACTCGAGTCAAGCACTTTTCTGCAGCAGAGAATGACATTTTCCGAACTGACTTTGGGGCCCCGTATTTCGGGGTCACTTGGTGCTAGGAACCCCAAATTTGGTGTGCAAACCCAGTGGAACAAACAACATATCCAAAGCTGGGATTCCTAGCACCAAGTGGCCCCCGAGATACGATATATGAAAAGTGCTTGACATTTTCCGAACCGATTTTGGGGCCCAGTATCTCGGGGCCACTTGGTGCTAGGAACCCCAGCTTTGGATATGTTGTAGTGCTGGTTCCACTGGGGTTCCTAGCACCAAGTGGCCCCCGAGATACGGGGCCCCAAAGTCGATCAATTGTGTCCACCTGCAGCAATGTCATTTCGGGACCCCTTGGGTCCAGAGACCCCAAATTGTGGCTGCAGCTAGGGGGCATCTAGGAACCCTTAACTACCAAGTTTGAAGTTCGGGGGACCTATGGCTGCAAAAGGGCACAGTGAGGCATGCAAATGGGCATTGTTGACCCTCTTTTCCACTTACAGTAGCTGCGCATTTCTCACCCTAGGCTTATTCTCTAGTCAATTTCGTTTTCACATTTTTTTGTAGTAAAATTAGGTGCCTTGACTTATATTTGGGTCGGCTTATACTCGAGTATATAAGGTATATATAATTAATTTTCTTTAAATAGGGGTATTTGAATAGAAATAAAACCTATTTCTTTCATTTTTTTTTTTTAAATCTCCCTTTGATAGCAACTCGTGGATGGCCTGGAGTGGTCGGTTGTATTTTTAGCAAGAGCCTGTGAGTGGGAGTCATATCAATCAATGTCGAGCTAATGGGCTCAGATTACAGCCAGGGATACTATTAATATTAATGGTGTTTGCTAAGCCGCACTGGAGAGGCATCAACATGCATGAGAGAGGCACTCCGCTTCCAGATGTAATCAAGTCTCATTTACATGTTTTAAATATCATCAATAAAAGATAGCAAGTTCTTTCTTTGGCCACCGTATGTAACAAACAGGCAGGAGATTGGTTCGCCTTGACTTCCCTATGATCTGGAGCCAATTTATAAAGGCCAACTCTAGCCAAGCAAGCTAAATACACAGCTGAAACACACACAGAGGTTGGACAAAATATATAAAACATAAATAAAATAAAAATTAAGTGAACTAAATTAAATGGCATGTACAAACAGGTTTGGAAAGGTAAATCATAGGAGGGTGTTCGCCTCTTGGCGCAGTGCGTCCGCGGTAAGGGAGGGCAGCCAATTAGCACTTTGATTTGTGAGATTTCAAAAGCAACACGAGGCACCTAACAGAGTCCTGAAGAGGTCAAACAGTCATTGCCCAGTTTGAAATGCTCTGGTACAGGAATAAGCGGGCTGATTTCTTCAAAATTGGTTTTGCTGTGAAATTTTTAAGTTGACAAAAATATCACAGAATAGAAAGCTCTCAATTTTGCATGGCGAGCTACTTGGGGAAAACTTGCTAAAGAAAAACGTGTTTTTTTTGTTTTGTTTTTAATTTAAAGAGATTTTTTTTTTTTGTTGTTGTTTTGGGGGTAGTTATTTTATTTAATTTAGTTTTTCTGTATTTGTGCTTTTTCCATTTTTGTGTGTTCTGTTCCTGTGCGGGGATCTATAGATTGCTGGGACCCTTGCTGACTGCCCTGCTCCTCCTGGATAGTAAGGAGCAACCTATTGATCTATTCTCTGGCTCTGACAGGTTATATGTTAAGACAGTGATTCTCAACCCTGTCCTCAAGTACCCCCAACATGCCATGTTTGCAGATTTTCCTTTATCTTGCACAGGTGCTTTAAAACAGAGTCAATGGCTTGGTGTTTTGGACAGCTATTCTATCTAAGAGAAATTTCCAAAGCATGACCTGTTGAGGGTACTTGAGGACAGGGCTGACAATGAGAACCAATGTGTTAAGTGACAGAACTCAGCTGTGACCAGGGACAAGAGCACTTCCAGCAGGGACAGGGTGGGGGAATGGGGTAGGGTTCATGCCACCTGCACCCATCGGTGTCCCTTCCTCTGATGGGGTGTCCCTGCCTCTGATCCAACTTATAGGGTCACTAGATCCCTTTTCAGGAAGTGATCATTTTTATTTGCTGTGCACAGGCTGGTAACGCTATAGGGTGAGTCTTGCATAACTCAAGGGGGGTCCCTGCTGTGCTGGTGGACCATGGAAGTCCTTGCAGGTTGGGCCCAGCATGGAGGAGGTGGTGCCGGGCATCATCCGGAAGAGGAAACAGGCGCTGGACCAGGTCTTCTTCTCCTCCCAGGCCAACCTCTGCTGCTCCGAGGCTGACTCCTTACCCTCCAGCAGCCCCTGTAGTAGCCCTGGCAGCATCGCCAGTACCCCAGGGCCCGGCCCCACTCTGCGCCGCCTCCAGGATGACCTCCTATCCTACAACCGGAGCCAGGACACCCAGGATAGAGACAGACAGCAAGGCCCAGGAAAAGTGGCATTAAAGGGTTTAGTGTTATGCCGCGTACACACGGTCGGAATTCTCGTCGGAAAAAGCTCTGATGGTTATCCCGTCGTAATTTCGCTCAAACTGTCTTGCCTACACACGGTCACACCAAATTCCGACGGTCAATAACACCACGCCTTAAAAAACGTTTGACTTCACTATAAAAGGGAATTGTTTCCGAGCATGCGTCGGAATTTTGAGTGTCGGAATTGCATACACATGATCGGTAAATCCGATAGAAAGGTTTTCCGTCTGAAAAATTAAGAACAGGTTCTCAATCCAAAGTCCGTCGGAAATTCCAACAGAAAAAGACCGATGGGTATACACATGGTCGGAAAATCCGATGAAAAGCTCCCATCGGACTGTTTCCATCGTAAATTCCGACCGTGTGTAAGCGGCATTACTGTTTTTAAAAAATGTGTGCCACCCCTGGTACATATCTGCCCCCCCACCTTCTAGTACAGGCCTTCTCCCCTCCCAAAGCACCCCCCACCCCACCTTCTAGTAAAGGTCTTCTCCCCTCCCAAAGCACCCCCCCCAGTATATATCTGTCCCCCACTCTACCCCACATTCTAGAACATGTCCTCTACCTCTCAAAGCGACCCCCCCCCCCCCCCCCCCCCCCCCCCAGCACATACATAAAGCCTGGGGTTTAACCATGCCCTTAGGCCCCTCCACTGTAAAGATTGGCCACGTTTTTTTCCGCAGTGCGCTTTGCGCGACGCAGGCTTCTACCTCCCTCAAGCGTCCCTTATTCTCAAGTTTGAAAGTTCAGAGGTATGGATGTACAGTGTGTGGTTGGCAATTGCATCAAAAATGCATTTTTTTGAGTCACATGTCCAAGTTCACAGGTGCAAGATTGGAGTCAGGAGTCCAAACATTGTAGCAAAACGCATCAAAAAAAATGTGTTTTTTACTTTTTTTTTTTTTTTTTAACAAACCAGCGTGAAAAGGGCCCTTAATGGCGGAGTTCCTTTAGTTCTGGTTCTTCCACAAAGAAAAGTGCAGCAGAGAATCAGATCAGCATCTGTCACTTAGCATACAGCATGCTGATACCTAACCTACCCGGGTAACTCCATTGTGCTGTAGCATGCCGCTCGGTAATGCACAAGTGGCCCTTCTCATCGTCCTGCAGCGGAGAGATTTGGGTGTGAATTTATTTATTCCGCACCAATCGCTGTATACAGGATCATTTCACCGCAAAACAGCAAAATGACAATTTAAATGTAAAAGCACCTCTCCGTGTATACATTTTATAGGAGACACAATTACTACAAGAACAACTATTTGCATTAACATTACCAGCAGCCCGAGGAATCTCCTCATCAGTGACAAGGTCACGGTGTACGTGACAAGATGGTGCTTAGTCCTGCAGATGCACCAAATTAAAACCGAGTGCGCCGAGCGAGCTTATAAGAGACGTCTCCACGTATTTCCAAACTTAATGGTAACGTAAACCCAATCACTAAAAATCTCAGATCAGCTTTAAGATGTTCATCCAAATTTTCAGTCTTTTAACATCTGCAGCTTTTATTGAAACAATCCCTGATGATCCTGCCATATGGATCAGTGGCGCCCCCCCAAGGCAGTCAAAAAAAAAATGGGCTCTTTAAAAAAATTTAAATAATAATAATAATAAAGGTCCTTTAACCACTTTAGCCCCGAACCAATTGGCAGCCAAAGGACCAGGGCCCTTTTTGCGATTCGGCACTGCGTCGCTTTAAACTGACAATTGCGCGGTCGTGCGACGTGGCTCCAAAACAAAATCGGCGTCCTTTTTTTCCCACAAATAGAGCTTTCTTTTGATGGTATTTGAGCGCCCCTGCAGTTTTTATTTTTTTGCGCTATAAACAAAAATAGAGCGACAATTTTGAAAACAATGCAATATTTTTTGTTTTTTGCTATAATAAATATCCCCAAAAAATATATAAAAAAACATTTTTTTTCCTCAGTTTAGGCCGATACGTATTCTTCTACATATTTTTTTGGTAAAAAAAATCGCAATTAGCGATTATTGATTGGTTTGCGCAATAGTTATAGCGTTTACAAAATAGGGGATAGTTTTATAGCATTTTTATTAATATTTTTTTTTTACTAGTAATGGCGGCGATCAGCGATTTTTATTGTGACTGCGACATTATGGTGGTCACATCGGACATTTTTGACACATTTTTGGGACCATTGTCATTTATACAGCAATCAATGCTATTTAAATGCATTGATTCCTGTATAAATGACAGTTGTAGTGAAGGGCTTAACCACTAGGGGGAGGGGAGGGGTTATGGGCTGTGACGTGTGTGTGTTTTTTTACATTAGGGGGCGGGGCTGACATCTGACGTCATTGATCGGCTTTCCCGATGACCGGGAACAGCCAATCAATGACAGGCAGAGTAGGAAGCGCGGGGAGAGGTTTGTTTACACATACCTCTCCCCGTTCTTCAGCTCCGTGACCCGATCGCGGGACACCAGTGGCGATCGGGTCCGCTGGTCCCGCGGCCGGGTCACAGAGCTCCCGACCGGGTCGCGAGCGCACTGCTGGCGGCGCGCGCGTGACGTCTGTGCAATCCCGTGATTGCAGATGAGACGCTTCATTTGCCCTGTTTAGCTCTGCCTTGTGGCGCAATCCATTGCGGCGCATTGCTTCCATCCATAGTGTTGTTATGGATGCCTGTTTTTTGATTGGCACCGCCCATGTCATAAGACATGGGCGGTGCTTTCCCTCTGAGTTACGGCGTCACTTCCGGTTCATCTGTGCCAGTGATAAACCGGAAGTGACGTCGGTGGAACGCGCGGCCCGAGCAGAGCTTTTTTTTCCCAGAATCGGCCGGCCGCATTGGTAAGTGACGTCTCTCCTCTGAGTCCTCAAGAGGTGTACATAACATAAACTGAAGGATAGAAAATATGTCATCAAATACTAACAGACTGATTAAACTCTGCATACCTTTGACTGTATATTTTTGTGTTTTTTCAAAAGAAGAAATTAGGGGTAAGATGATTCTTTGTAAGGTCTGCATTTCACCTCAACAAAGCTCTGCTGGTGAACTTCTTTGACAGGTGGTGATTAGAATTACCTGCTGAGGGAGCTCATGTTTCCTTTGTAGCTAAGTACTATATATAAATACTGTAGTATATATATAAATAACTGGATGATTTGCATCCTACTAGAAAATGAATCCTAATCTAATAGCTGCATGCATAGCATTATTGATGGAGGAGATCTGAAGTCTTGCTGCCATTTGGGTGGTTGGAAGAACCCATCAGCCAGTTCACAGATGAGACTGCACTAGTGGGCACAGATGAGACGGCACTGGTGGGCACAGATGAGATCACACGGGATTGTGAGAAATTGTGAGAAATTCTATATACCAGGATTGTGAGACATGCTATATACCAGGATTTGTGAGAAATTGTATATACCAGGCTTTGTGATAAATGCTATATACCAGGCTTTGTGAGAAATTATATATACCAGGCTTTGTGATAAATGCTATATACCAGGCTTTGTGAGAAATGCTATATACCAGGCTTTGTGAGAAATGCTATATACCAGGATTTGTGAGATGCTATATACCAGGATTCATGAGAAATGCTATATACCAGGCTTTGTGAGAAATGCTATATACCAGGCTTTGTGAGAAATGCTTTATACCAGGATTGTGAGAAATACTATATACCAGGATTCGTGAGACATGCTATATACCAGGATTTGTAAGATGCTATATTACCAGGATTATGGGAAATGCTATATACCAGGATTGGGAGAAATGCTATATACCAGGATTTGTGAGAAATGCTATATACCAGACTTTGTGAGAAATGCTATATACCAGGATTCGTGAGATGCTATATACCAGGATTGTGAGAAATGCTATATGCCAGGATTGTGAGAAATGCTATATGGCAGGATTGTGAGACATGCTATATACCAGGCTTTGTGAGAAATTATATATATCAGGCTTTGTGATAAATGCTATATACCAGGCTTTGTGAGAAATGCTATATACCAGGATTTGTGAGATGCTATATACCAGGATTCGTGAGACATGCTATATACCAGGATTCGTGAGAAATGCTATATACCAGGATTTGTGAGAAATGCTATATACCAGGATTGTGAGAAACACTATATACCAGGATTTGTGAGAAATGCTATGTACCAGAATTCGTGAGACATGCTATATACCATGATTTGTGAGATGCTATATTACCAGGATTATGGGAAATGCTATACACCAGGATTGTGAGAAATGCTATATACAAGGATTTGTGAGAAATGCTATATACAAGGATTGTGAGAAATGCTATATACCAGACATTTTTTGAGAAATGCTATAAACCAGGATTGTGAGAAATGCTATATGCTATTCTCTGCTGTGATTCTGGGCTGTATACTCTGCTGTGATTCTGGGGCTGTATACTCTGCTGTGAATCTGGGCTGTATATTCTGCTGTGAGTCTGGGCTGTATACTCAGACCTGTGATTTTAGGGCTGTATACTCTGTCCTGTGATGCTGAGCTGTATACTCTTGACACTATGGGTGGAAGCAAGTGGAATGCAGGGAACGGAGTGGGTGGATGCTATAAGGGGTGGGGCTTATAAGTGGGAGGGGTCAAAAAGGAGGGGCATGTCTGGCGCCCCAAAAACCTAAAACTTCACCAGCCACCAATGCGTATGGTCCTTGTTCAGGCATGCCCTGTTATGGGGCGGGGGGGGGGGGGGCAACTAGGTGCTATTGGTGTTCCTGCATTGTCACACTGTCACATCAATCAAAACGTAAAACTCTTCGGAAACTGAAAGGGATTGAGAACCTGTTCTTAATTTTTCCAACAGAAAACCTTTCTATCGTATTCTCCGATCGTGTGTATGCAATTCCGACCCGCAAAATTGCTCGGAAACAATTCGACGCATGCTCAGAAGCATTAAACTTCCCTTTTATAGTGCAGTCGAACGTGTTGTATGCCGTGGTGTTATTGATCATCAAAATTTGGTGTGACCGTGTGTAGGCAAGACAGTTTGAGCGTAATTCCGGCGGAATTCCGACGGGAAAACCATCAGAGCTCTTTCCGACGAGAATTCCCACCGTGTGTATGTGGCATTAGAGTTTACATACACTTAATTACTGCAAAAGGCCAATTAAGCCAGCAGGGACCGGCCGAGATTCGATCCATCTATGGGCAGGCTGTTTGTACCCAAGTTGATCCATTGGTACAACCAGCCTGTCGGATTTTGCATGTAATTATTTCTAGAGGCTATTATAGCTTCTAGCAGCAGTGGTGGCCCGTCCATTAGGGGGGCAGGGGCGTCACCCCCCTAATCCATGCATCCGGCCCCCTAATCTACATGCAGGGTGCCAGCCGCATGGATTCCAATGGGGCTTTTTTTTTAATTTTTTAATTTTTTTAGAAGCACATGCTCTAATTGGCTTCAAAAAGGGTACTGTGTCCCGAGCCCACCCAGTTGTGTGACATTAGAAAATTATTATTTGCTAATGTCTTCCTGTTTCTCCTCCCGGCCAATCAGGTAATGAGACCTGATTGACCAGGAGTCCTAAGATCTGATTGACGGCGAGTCCTAACTCCTGATTGGCGGGGAGGAGAAGCGACCGCCGGGACTTGGGAGTAGACGCAGGGGGAAAGACGCCACCTAGATGGGGTAAGTGCGGGGCTTGCGGGGGGGGACCTGGCTGGCAATGGGTGAACAGGGAGGGGGGGACAGTGGTTGGGTTATGTGGCTGACCGCCCCCTGCAAGAAAGTTGAGCACCAGCCACCACTGTATAGCAGTAATCACTGTGTTCTCCCGGCGGGGACGACTTGCCCCACCCACTGGCCGGGAGAATACAATGGCTGGTTGATGGGGGAAGCTAGCGATTTTTTTGCAGGAAAGAAAATTGCTCCGTCTATGGCCCGATAAAGAAATAAATATAATTTATAAACACACACAATGGCCCCAGGCACAATACAGAAGAGTCAAGTGTTTCGGAGAATACACCTCAATTACTGAACGGCTCTCCTCTACATAGCGGCTTTCCAGATTTCCAATAGTCGCTCTACACAGGATTTGTAAAGCCACAAATTATAAGCCAACAAGTGCTCCTTCAGGGAAGCAGGAAAGTAGATCTGGCAGATTTGTATGTGGGAAGCTAACTTGCTAATTACTGATATTTTCTATCCAATGACATTTTCTCTTGTTTCTTAGCTGACCCACAAACATAGCATTATACACTTACAATGCAGGGGGTCTATGAGCTTTATTTAACGAGACCCCAGATTTATTTATTTACCACTTGTGCTGGAAAAAAAAATTAAAGGGAGGCAAGTGATTAGAAAAATTAGAGGAGATCTAAACCCAATCATACATACTGTACCGTTCACATCAGTCCCTGCCCCCAAGGAGCTTACAATCTAATGTTACATGCATACACATACTAAGGGCCAACACTTTACATAATGTACAACTCGTATCAGTCCCTGCCCCCAAGGAGCTTACAATCTAAAGTTACATGTATACATACTGTATACTAAAAGCCAGAACCGTATATATTGTACATTCACATCAGTCCCTGCCCCCAAGGAGCTTACAATCTAATGTTACATGCATACACATACTAGGAGCCAGCACTTTACATACTACACCAATCACATCAATTCTTGCCCCCGTGGAGCTTTCAATCTAACGTTACATGCATCCAAATAGTAGAAGCCAACACTTTACATACTGTACCATTCATATCAGTCCCTGCCCCCATGGAGCTTTCAATCTAACGTAACATGCATCCAAATAGTAGGAGCCAACACTTTACATACTGTACCATTCATATCAGTCCCTGCCCCCAAGGAGCTTGAAATCTGATGTTACATGCATACATACTGTATACTAGAAGCCAGAAGCGTACATATTGTACATTCACATCAGTCCGTATCCCCAAGGAGCTTACAATCTAAGGTTACATGCATACACATACTAGGAGCCAGCGCTTTACATACTACACCATTCACATCAATCCTTGCCCCCAAGGAGCTTGCAATCTAACGTTACATCCAAATAGTAGGAGCCAACACTTTACCATTCATATCAGTCCCTGTAAATGCATACTGTACCATTTACATCAATCCTTGCCCCCAAGGAGCTTGCAATCTAACGTTACATCCAAATAGTAGGAGCCAACACTTTACCATTCATATCAGTCCCTGCCCCCAAGGAGCTTAAAATTGAATGTTAAATGCGTACATATACTAGGGGGCAGCACTTTGCATACTGTATCATTTACATCAATCCTTGCCTCCAAGGAGCTTACAATCTAACGTTACATGCTAAAAATACTAGGAGCCAACACTTTACATACATTTACATTCTCGATGACTAATGTTAAATCCAAATAGTAGGAGCCAACACTTTACCATTCACATCAGTCCCTGCCCCAAGGAGCTTAAAATCTAATGTTACATGTATACACGTACTAGGGGGCAGCACTTTGCATACTGTACCAATCGCATCGGTTTCTGCCCCCAAGGAGTTTACAATCTAATGTTACATGCATGTACATACTAGGGGCCAGTACTTTACATAATGTACCGTTCATATCAGTCCCTGCCCCCAAGGAGCCTTCAATCTAATGTTACATGCATACATACTGTATACTAGAAGCCAGCAGCCTACACACTGTACATACACATCAGTCCCTGTCCCCAAGGAGCTTATAATCCAAGGTTACATGCATACACATACTAGGAGCCAGCACTTTAAATACAATACCATTCACATCAATCCTTGCCCCCAAGGAGCTTGAAAACTAACGTTACATGCATACACATACTAGGAGCCAACACTTTATATACTGCTCAGAGCAGTGGAGTTTAGGTAAAAACTGGAAGTCGCAATCTTTGTGCCTAAGCTGTGGTGTCCTCCCATCCACCAAAAGACAAGACAGCCTTTGAGAACTGGCAAGATACGTATTTTATCTTGCCATACCAGTGAGTACCCAGACAGTGGTAGACGCGTTTCGGCGATAAGCTTATCGCCGAAACGTGTCTGCTACTGTGTACCCACTGGTATGGCAAAATAAAATATTTGAGGACTATGGAGTTGGCAGCTGTCTTTTCTCGATGACCGTCTTGACTTTACATACTGTACCATACATATCAGTCCCTGCCCCCAAGAAGCTTAAAATCGAATGTTACATGCATACACATACTAGGGGGCAGCACTTTGCATACTGTAATATTTACATCAATCCTTGCCCCCAGGGAGTTACTTACAATCTAATGTTAAATGCATACAAATACTAGCAGCTAACACTTTACACACTGTACCATTCATATCAGTCCCTGCCTCCAAGGAGCTTAAAATGTAATGGTAAATGCATACACATGCTAGGGGGCAGAACATTGCATACTGTACCATTCACATCAAGGAGCTTGAAATCTAACGTTACATGCATACACATACTAGGGGCAAGTACTTAACATAATGTACCATTGATATCAGTCCCTGCCCCCAAGGAGCTTACAATCTAATGTTACATGCACACACATACTACGGGCCAGCATTTTACATTCATACCATTCACATCAATCCTTGCCCCCAAGGAGCTTGCACTATAATGTTACATGCATACATATTGTATATGTAAGTTTGGTGAGTGTTGATTCATGCTTTTAATTTTGCGCTTTTCTTTTTTTTGTATAATTTTTATTTTAATTTTCAAATGCTAACAAAATAACATCACAACACAACAAAGTAAAATTCGAGGGGGAGACATCAGGGAAGGGTAGGGGGGGCAATGGGGGGGGGGGGGAGAAGAGGGAGGGAGGGTGGAGGATGCAAGGTTATTTGCCCTGAGAATAGGTGGATAAACCACGACTACTGAGATGCAGTTCTTTCTGGTGCTCGGTGAGGCTCCCCGCCCGTCTTGGACATTCGGTCCATTTAGACAGGCCTCCCCCCGAATTGGGAGGAGGTGGGGTGTTCCTCGTCAGAAACTGTGTATCCCATGGCTATCACACAGTGAAATGAGAAAACCAAGCATAATAAAAACAACAAACAACAACGGAGGAGGGTAAGTAAGGATTGAGGCATGTGCCCCGAAGGAAAGAGAAAGAAAGGAATAAGAAAGGAAAGCAAAGGAGAGAGGATTGTAGGTGATAGGTAGTTAGAGTGAAGGTCTATCGATTGAAGAGGAAGCATATATACCAGGTCTCACCGGATTCGCTGGTGTCCACCTTCAGGCGGAACTTGTAGTTGCTGACGGATGGTTCGCCTGGACAAGTCTCTGAAAGGATGGATCTGCTAGGGCAAGCAGCGCAACATCTAAGCTAGAGGGGGCCCAGGCTGTATCTTGCGTGTGGGTTCTCCATGCTGCCCACGTGAGCTCAAATTTGTCGCGAGTGTCTCGGCAGGTGGCAAGCCAACTCTCCGCTTCCATGATCTCTCCCACCTTCCCCAACCAGTCTTGTTCGCTTGGAATCTGCACACTTTTCCAATGAATTGGAATTAGACATTTAGCCGCGTTGAGGAGGTGGGGGAGAGCACTTCTTTTATAACGAGACAGAGGCATGGGAGGTACATGGAGGAGGAAGTGTTTTGGCAGGGCCGGGACGTCTATTCCCAAGCTGTCAGAAATATGTTTGCTTACCATGGACCAGAATGGCATTAATATTGGGCATTCCCACCAAATGTGTAGGAATGTGCCTTTCATTCCACATCCCCTCCAACAGCGGTCGGATGCAGTGGGGAAAATTCTAGCTAAAGTAGTGGGAACCCTGTACCATCTTGACAGGATTTTAAAGTTATTTTCTTGGGTTTTGGAGTCTATGGAATTTCTCGCTTTTCATTTCCTGCTTTTCATTTCCTGCTTTTCAGTGCGTTTCTGAACTAACATTTGCTTGAATGGGTCACAATTGACAGTGCAAATGGGTGCTGAACGGAACAGAGGGGATAAAGCACTGCAACGTGGCTGCAGCATGTGAACACCCCTGTCAGCTGAAGAAGGGGCATTTGGGGGGCAGAAAAAACACAGCTCAACCATTTACTTGTAAGTGGAAGTGGGTCGAGTCAGCCCCTGGCTTCTTATATTTTGTTTCAAATCTTACTTTATTTCCATTTTCACATCTTAACAAACATAAAACTTTGCAGTTACATATATTATACAGGCATTTACAGTTGTGTCTATTTATAACTCCATAGTTTCTTATTCCTGTACTTTTGCGTGTTAGTTATATATCGTTGCTATTACTTTCATTCTTTCTCCCCATCGTATGTCATTAAAACTTATCAAACAATCTATCATACTCTCTTCATTCATATTAGTGTCCAGTAGAGAAAAAAAAAGAAAAAGAGAGAGAAAAAAAAAAAAAAACAAAGGATTTTGACAAGGTCTCTCCCATCCTCCCTCCTCCCCTCCCCCTCTCATATCGTCCGCAGCAATAAGGACGACATCCTATAGTCTTTCCATTTTTGCCAAGTTTCGTTTATGTGATCTTTGGGATCCTCCTCCTTTATAATCCTCTCTTCCAGTGAACGCATATCATCCATTTCTATGATCCATTCCTCAATTGAGGGTGCTATATTGTTTTTCCACTTCCTTGCTATTACTGTTCTAGCTGCGGTTAAACAGTGTTTTAGTATCCCTTTTCTTATCTTTTTGATCGTACCTGGTATCATTGATAAAATAGCGATCTTTATTTCTGGTTGTATGTTTATATCTGTCATCTCGCTATATATCTTAAATATTTTTTCCCAGAATATGTACACCTTTGGGCATAAAAACCAGATATGTGACATAGTCCCGGCTGCTTTTTGACATCTCCAACAGGTGCTATCATTTTCTACATTAATTTTATACAGGTCAATTGGGCATTTATACCATCTCACTAGTAATTTGTAGTTTCTTTCCTGATGCCTATTGGATAGAGACATTTTGTGTGTTAGTAAAATTGCTTTGTCCCATTTCTCTCTGGGTATGGCCTCTTCCATCTCCTGTTCCCATTTTCTTACATACTTCAACTCTTGTGTGTTACTGTTTGAAATTAAATATTTATATATATTGGAGAGATTATGTATGGGTCTTTGTTCTTGTAATAATAATGTTTCCAATGTTGTGGGTGTTCTGTCCAGTATTCCTGTTTTCTCAAGAGTATTTATATATTCCTGAAGCTGTCTGTGTTGTATCCATTTGTGTGCATGTTCTCTACCCATGTCTTCTAGTCGAATAAGTTTTTTGTTCTCCATTGTTTGTACTATTCTGATGTTGTCTTTTTTCTCCCATTTTAAAAAGGTTCTGGATTCATTTGCTGGGGGGAAATCGGGATTGCCGAAGAGGGGTGTCATTGGGCCTATATATGATGACCCTATATTATATATTGGATACTCCCTATATTATATTTTGGATACTCCAACAATCAGGTCCCCTTACAGTAGTTCTTGCCTGCTCCTGCCCACCTGGGAGCTTAGGGTGTTCTCACCCAAGCTCCTCCTGTTACATTTTCCATAATTCAAGATAGAAAAAAAATCTAGCAAGGCTAGTGGGACCCCCCATAATGCCCAATGTCAGTATGCAGACCTAAATAGTCAGCACACAGATTTTACCAATTGATTCCCTGAGAGAGAAAAGAGACGCCGGTGCTAACACGGTTGCTAACTTTTCAGCATCTACCAAACCCTGAAATATTAATATTGGGGATACCTATCCTTTAAAATCTAAAGTCTTATCAATTCTGTGTGTCTGCCATGATACCCAGCATCTTTTCTTCAGCACCAATCTCTGCCTTTGGCATGACTTTGTCTGTCACCTACTTGTAGGCAGATGCAGTCTACTTTCTCCACTGCAGGTGGTGCTATTCCACAGCGGCACTGCAGTTGGTGCCTCTGGTTTTTCTGGGTCACTGGGGAAGCTATCCAATTGGATGCTGCCGCCCCATGTAAATGTAAAGTTCTGCACTTGGGGGCTAAGAATATGCATCATACATGCTAGGGGGAGTACAACTGGGTCTATAGTGGAGAAGGATCTGGGGGTTTTGGTAGATCATAAGCTCAATAATAACATGCAATGCCAAGCTGCGGTTTCCAAAGCAAGCAAAGTTCTTTCTTGTATTAAGAGAGGTATGGACTCCAGAGAGAGAGATATCATTTTGCCCCCTCTGTACAAATCATTAGTAAGACCTCATCTGGAATATGCAGTTCAGTTTTGGGCACCAGTTCTCAAAAAGGATATCGGGGAACTGGAGAAAGTGCAGAGAAGGGCAACCAAACTGATAAGAGGCATGAAGGAGCTCAGCTATGAGGAAAGATTAGAGGAACTGAATTTATTCACTCTTGAGAAGAGGAGATTAAGGGGGGATATGATCAACATGCACAACTATATAAGGGGTCCATATAGTGAACTTGGTGTTGAGTTATTCACTTTACGGTCAACACAGAGGACAAGGGGGCACTCTTTACATCTAGAGGAAAAGAGATTTCATCTCCAAATACAGAAAGGTTTCTTCACAGTAAGAGCTGTGAAAATGTGGAATAGACTCCCTCCAGAGGTGGTTCTGGCTAACTCAGTAGATTGCTTTAAGAAAGCCTGGATACTTTCCTAAATGTACATAATATAACTGGGTACTGACATTTATAGGTAAAGTTGATCCGGGAAAATCCGATTGCCTCTCGGGGGATCAGGAAGGGATTTTTTTCCCCTGCTGTAGCAGATTGGAGCATGCTCTTTTGGGTTTTTTTTTTGCCTTCTTCTGGATCAACTGTGGGTATAGAATGGGGTTTATTGGATTGTACGATATATTTTATTTTTATTTATTATTTCTTTTATTTTTATGGTTGAACTGGATGGACTTTTTCGGCCTAGCTAACTATGTAACTATGTAACTATGACTCTAGCAGCCATCCTGGGTCAGGCAAAACCTTATTTAAAGTGTTTTTTACATTTATGCATTCTATGCCCCCCCAGCCCCCCTAATACTTACCTGAGCCCCCTCTCGATCCAGCAATGTCCACAAGAACCTTGCCTCTCCGGGGACTCACACTCCTAATTAGCTTTTGGCAGCAAAACCAATGGTGCTGTTGCCAATCACAGCCAGTGAGCCAATCAGGAAATGGAGGGGACAGGTCCGAACCACGGTTCTGTGTGTGAATGTACACACAGAGCCATGGGTCGGGAGAGAACCTGCTTGGGTGCCCCATTTCAAGCTGCTTGATGTGGGGGCACTTGGCAGGAGGGAGGGGCCAGTAGTGCCAATGTGGACCCAAGAAGGGAAGGATCAGGGTTATGGGTGGCACAGTGGTGTAGTGGGTAGCACTCTCGCCTAGCAGTAAAAAAGGGTCACTGGTTCGAATTCCAACCACGACACTACCTGCCTGGAGTTTGCATGTTCTCCCTGTGCCTGCGTGGGTTTCCTCCTGGTACTCCGGTTTCCTCCCACACTCCAAAGACATGCAGGTAGGTTAATTGGTTTCTGTCCAAAATTGGCCCTAGTATATGAATGGTTTCTGTCCAAAATTGGCCCTAAGTATATGAATGGGGACCTTGGATTGTGTGGGCTTCTTGAGGGTAGGGACCGATGGGCACTATGAGGCTGCATTGATGGGCACTGGTAGACTGCATTGATGGGCACTATGAGGCTGCATTGATGGGCACTGGTAGACTGCATTGATGGGCACTGGTAGACTGCATTGATGGGGGGGTGGGGCGGGGGGGGCAAAATTAGGTTACGCCTAGGGTGTCAAAAATCCTTGCACCAGCCCTGGTAGGGACCGATGTGAGTGTGCAATGTACAGGGATAGGGACAATTCACTCACTCAGGTTGAACTGGATGGACTATGTAACTATGTAACTATACTCTGTGCAAAACCATTACACAGAGCAGGTAAGTATAACATGTTTTTTTTTTTTAAAACAAGACTTTCCAATCACTTCAAAGCTCTGGGTCCCAGGCGTGGCACGTATTTTGCGAGTTGGTAGAGTAGGGACAGGTTCCCCGCCTGGTAGGGAGAGAACTAGTGGCAGAGAAAGGTTCCTGACGAGTTGGAAAAATGTAGGGGTCGCAACTTCTCTGGACATTTTCAAATTTGAGCTCAAAACGGAGAGATCGGTTCCTCTATATACAGCCACCCCCGTCGCTCCTCCTATCCAGACATACATAAGGCCAGGTCGCAATTGTCAAAAGAACAAACATATTACAGAGCACACATGCAAAACTGACATTTACCTCCAGCAAGGCTATTTAAAAGCACCTAGACAGACATTTTCAAAAAACATTATCAAAAAAATATGGGGATTTGGTCACACCATATTGCTAGATGGTGCTTAACCAGTAGCTGACCGCCCACTGTCAAATGACGGCGGAGCGGTGCAGTTACTGTGGCGGGCCACCGTCATGTGACGGCACTCGCTTTTTGGCCACTAGGGGTCGCGCGCGTGCCGCGTAGCTGGGGACCTGATGCGCGTGCCCGGCGGCCGCGATGTCCGCCAGGCACCCGCGATTGCCCGGTAAGTGAGCAGGACGTGGATCGGTGTGTGTAAACACACCGATCCACGTCCTGTCAGAGGAGAGGAGACCGATGGTGTGTCCCTTGTACATAGGGACAGCGATCGGTCCCCTCCCCCAGTCAGTCCCCTCCCCCCACAGTTAGAATCACTCATATAGGGAACACATTAACCCCTGCAGCGCCCCCTAGTGTTAACCCCTTCCCTGCCAGTCACATTTATACAGTAATCAATGCATTTTTATAGCACGGATCGCTGTATAAATGTGAATGGTCCCAAAAATGTGTCAAAAGTGTCCGATATGTCCGGCGCAATGTCGCAGTCATGATAAAAATCGCAGATCTCCGCCATTACTAGTAAAAAAAAATAATAATAAAAATGCTATAAATCTATCCCCTATTTTGAAGACGCTATAACTTTTGCGCAAACCAATCAATATACGCTTATTGCGATTTTTTTTACCAAAAATATGTAGAAGAATACGTATCGGCCTAAACTGAGGAAAAAATTTGTTAAAAAAAAAAAAAAAAAAATTGGATATTAATTATAATAAAAAGTAAAAAAATATTATGTTTTTTCAAACTTGTCCCTCTTCTTTTGTTTATAGCGCAAGAAATAAAAACCGCAGAGGTGATCAAATACCACCAAAATAAAGCTCTATCTGTGGGGAAAAAAATGATAAAAATTTTATTTGGGTACAGTCAAAATGCGACAGCGCTGAAAGCTGAAAAATGGCTTGGTCAGGAAGGGGGTGTTTGTGCCTGGTAGGCAAGTAGTTAAGCCCACTTACTGTGACAAAGTACCCCATGATTAGTGGGTCCTACACTATCCATAGACTGGGAGATCCTGCTTCTCTGAACCAAGGGAGATATACTCCTCTATATGGGAGAACATGAGGTCTCAATTGTGCCCCCTCTGACCCCTGTAGGTACACCCCTGGCTAGTAGTAGTTAGTCACAGTCAACTAGACTTGCTTTGTAATGTTGTCTAAGCCACTTCTGAAGAAGTGACTTGGACAAACTATGTAACATCTTCAACATTACAGAACATTTTCAATATTACAGAACAAGTCCAGTTGACTAACTTGTTGTTGTGACTAACTACCACTAGCTATGTCTTGTTGCGTATTTTCTTGTATATTTCTAATTTCTACCTTTGCCTTATATATAGAACCATGCCTTGAGATTTGGGACTCTTCGGATATCACGCTCTACAGAACAACTAAAATCAGATCAAGCTGGTAAATATTTTATGTTCTGTGTACATGTCAGAGTTATATGAGAAAAGAAGCTATCTGGAAAATGGGAACAGGTGGTGTTACATGTTCGTCTCTCGGATGAGTGCTTCCTGTATTAATGTACAGCAGTCGGTGGGTTGGTTGGAAAGATTGGATGTAGAAACAAGGTAATCAACTTTTCGTCAAATCTTGAACATGAGAAGATGATACTCTAGCTGTTAAAGACACACTCCTGTCAAACTGATAACCAGGGCAACCAGATTCAGCAGGCTTCTCACGGGGATGGATGGGACTGCATGATCACACATGATTCTAGGGTGGCCAACCACCTTTTCATACTTCAGAATGTCTGGGTGAGGTTGCAGTGGGATCAAAGAGAAAAAGAAAGATAGAGTGGGAGGGAGAAAAAAAGAGAGGGGTAGAGAAGGAGAGAGTGTAAGGAAAGGCTTGCCAATAGACGAGATCGCTCCTCTGGATGGACTTCTGTGCACAGGCTAATACATGATCCATTTCAAGACTTATCCACCTTACCAACCGTTCAGTGTCTGCCAACCCTCTCCTCCAATCCCTACACTGACCACCACCCCTCTCCTCCAATCCCTACACTGGCTCCCAATCACCCAGCGAATTCAATTCAAAATACTAACCACAACATACAAAGCCATTCACAACTCTGCCCCGAGCTACATCACCAATTTTGTCTCCAAGTATCACCCAAATCGTCCTCTCCGCTCTTCTCAAGACCTCCTACTCTCAAGCTCTCTCGTCTCCTCCTCCCATGCTTGTCTCCAGGATTTCTCCAGAGCCTCTCCCATCCTCTGGAATTCGCTACCTCAAGCGGTCCGGCTATCCCCTACTCTTGCTACCTTCAGGCGATCCCTGAAAACGAATTTCTTCAGGGAAGCCTATCACGTCTCCAACTAATCTTTTACCACTTTCATCAGCTCATTCCCCACAGCTACAACCTTGTGTACCACCTGCCCCACCCTATTTAGATTGTAAGCTCTTCTGAGCAGGGCCCTCTTAATCCTCTTGTATTTTATTGTGTTATAACTGTATTGTCTCCCTTTTTATATTGTAAAGCGCTGCGTAAACTGCGCTATATAAATCCTGTATAATAATAATAATATTAATGCTCGCAGGAATTAGGCACTGGCTAATGTATATGCGATCGGTACAGTGTGAGTGGAGAGGGGAGAGATCGGTTGCAGCAGCACTGTGGGCTGGATGTGTAGTGCCCACAGCGCTGCTCTGTGTCCATTGCAGCCTTATCCATCCATCCATGCTCAGCCATCCCTCTGTCATACTCATCCATCCATCCATGCTCCGCCATCCACACTCAGCAATACTCATCCATCCATCCATGCTCCTCCATCCATACTCAGCAATAATCCTCCATCCATGCTCAGCCATCCATACTAAGAAATACTCATCCATCCATGCTCATCCATCCATACTCATCCATCTATCCATGCTCAGTCATCCCATCCACCTCCATCCATACTCTGCCATACCAGCCATACTCAGCCGTACCCAGCCATGCTCAGTCGTACCCAGCCATACTCAGCCGTACTCTGCCATACCCAGCCATACTCAGCCGTACCCAGCCATACTCAGCCATACCCATCCATACCCAGCCATACCCAGCCGTACCCAGCCATACCCATCAGTACCCAGCCATAATCAGCCGTACCCAGCCATACCCAGCCATACCCAGCCATACTCATTCATGCTCAGTCATCCCATCCATACTCAGCCATCCAAATTTATGGCTCAACCACGCTCAGTCATCCCCATTCAT
Source organism: Lithobates sylvaticus (assembly GCA_028564925.1). Classification (NCBI taxonomy): domain Eukaryota; kingdom Metazoa; phylum Chordata; class Amphibia; order Anura; family Ranidae; genus Lithobates; species Lithobates sylvaticus. The sequence goes on from CM053032.1 coordinate 265,021,907, forward strand.
GCTCATCCATACCACATCAGTTCTCATCCATGCCACTACAGTGTCTCACAAAAGTGTAATAGGTAGTCAAATTAGATTTGAGAAAGTTATGCCCCTAGAACACCTGATGGTTCTCCCTGCATGTTGGGCCTCTGTATGTGGCCAGGCTGTAGAAAAGTCTCCCACATGTGGTATCACCATACTCAGGAGGAGTAGGATAATCTATTTGGGGGTGTCATTTTTGGTATGCTCATGCTATGTGATAATGTGTTAATTTTCTTTCCACATTTTCCAAAAACTTTTAGAAAAAAATGACACGTTCAAAAGATTGATTATGCCTCATAGATTATACGTTGGGGTGTTAGCTTTCAAAAATGGGGTAATTTTTGGGGCGTTTCCATTGTCCTGGTGCTCCAGGGCCTTCAAAAGTGCAAGAGATAGTCATGAAATGATATGAGACGAGCGTCCCAGCCATATTTTTTACTGGCAACCTTTTACTTTTACTGGCATTTACTGGCAGGAGAAAATTGCCTGTTTTTTACTGGCTGCCAGTAAAAATACTGATGGTTGGCAACACTGACTTTAACTCCTTCCACCTCCCATACCATGAGGCTAGGTATTGGGGGTATTGGGGGTTCAGTCCCAAATACTCTTGGGGTAACTGACTGCTAGGGAGGGAGCCAGAACACCGACCCCCTTGCTACTGGAGGACCTGTCACCTACACCAGGTACCATGCTTTGTTGACTGGCTGCTATACATTCCCTCCAGTCTTTGGTCACCTGTGGCGACTAGTGCTACACTCCGACACTTCTGCCGTGTTAACCCGTTTCCTATGATGGCTTCCTTCATTGCTTTACAGACCCTGTTCCTCTGATATGCCATGTATCATCATGCACCCCTTTGCATAACTTCAGACCAGGCTCAGAGAAAGTTAACATAGCTTTACCTAAAGAACAGTTCACAAACGTTCAAGACCCTAACTATCTATTCCTCAGCTGCCCACACATACTGTTACAGGGAGAAGTTCATGTTGACAAGATCCTTAGCAGGTACGCTCTTGTGGGGTGGTGTAGGTTGTAGGTTGCAGGTTACATCTTTGGTTGGTTTGGACCTTCTTCCTTCATCCCTGTACTCTGAGCCCGTCCTTCAACTCTGATTTATAGGCTGACGGGGGACAGAACCCAAAAAGCCTGGGAAACTAGCAAACCCAAAGTTTAACCCTTCCCTAGTCTGGGAAGCTCATGTCCTCTAACTCCGACAATTCTACATGTAGGCATCTGCCTACAAACTTCTGATATGTTACTTCTGGTGAACATCAATAATATTTTGCTAAAGCGGACCTTTACCCCAAAAAACGAATTCTTTGCACCTGGATCCAGCCCTCTTGCACAATTAGATACCGTATATTTTAATGTTTAAAATCCTTTCCACTTTTTTCTTCCTTCATCATCTAGGCAAGAATGGCGTGCACTTGATTCTATGCATGCATAGATATATTAAAAGGCTCTGGCTGGCCTTCAGGAACCAGCAGGGACTTCTGGCACATCTGCACTTGTGCAGTTTTCCCATTGTGCAGGCAGTAAGACCACACAGGTAAGGAGGTCCCAAATCTTTGCTTTTATGTGCATGTTCAGGGAAACTCGGCATGTGGGCAAATGTGCCAAAGGGCTCTATCAGATGCCAGGATCTGCGCACATGCCAGACCTTCAGAGATGCACCAGTAAGGAGTGGGGGGGAAGCCAGCATTAAGGGGACTGAAGTTCTTCTTTAAGGATGTGTCCATACTTACCAACATTTTTATTCCTACACAGTTAACCCAGACCACTGTCCACCTCAGACCCACCCAGTGACCAGGTGGTCCCACCCAGACCCCAACCGCTTACAAGAGTGTCTATCCAAACCTCAATTCTAGTTATGCAGGAACCACTCACTCACAACCCCCAATCACTGTAATGAATGCTTTTTTGAGTTACCCAAAAAAACTTGAAACTGTGATCCCAGGACTTGGCCCGGCACACACCATCATCGGGACTGAGGTCCAAAATGCAAGATTGTCCTTGACAATCCAGGACAGTTGGCATCTATGTGTGTTATGTGCCAACTATTATATATTTATAAAAGAAATATGATTTGCATTTAGTAAAAACAACAATTTTAAATGGCAGTTTTAAAGCCTAGAAAATTAAATAAATAAATACACAAACCTGACCCTAAACCATTAGAGTTTCCCTTTAAGTCTCTCGTACTTTGAGCTGGTGCCTATTACACATCATGGATTTCTGGGCAGCATTAGGAACGAAAGTGACTGTTGGTGACGGGTCACATGACCTGTTCTACAGTATATCTTTCTTTTGTACATCTTCCAGCTGTTACATAATGACAGTTGGTAGTGATGGCACACACTCAGACATGAAAACAATTGCACTCATAGAATGCTTGATCTTGTTTCAATCAGGAACACAATATAAATGTATTTGTTCCCAGTAAAACGTACTGTAGGTCACTTTGCAAGAGCTTTCTAAGAGGATTAAAGAATGGAGATGAGGGAGGTGAGCAAGACAATTGGGGAGAGCAGGGCCGGATTAACATAGGGGCTATTGGAGCTGCAGCTCCAGGCCCCTTTCTCAAGATAGGCCCATTTGCCCCAAAAAAAAAAAAGTCAAAAAAAAAAAAAAAAGATCGACTTCGAGGGTTGTAGCTCGGCGATCAGTAGTCACAGAGACCCCATATTTGGAGGGTATGTAGCTAAAGACCCACTCCAGTACTGGTTAAAATGTGGAGCTGCTATCATCTATGGTTCCGGAGATACAGAGCTGCTTGCGCAGCCGGTCAGAAGCTACATACAGAGCGGCCAGTTTAAATACAAGCAGGAACACTCTGCAGCAGACTGAGAGGATGAACTCACAGTGCTTATAATAATAATTTGTATATTACTTATGATAATTAACCCCTTGTCACCCAGGCCAATTCTGAGACTTCTCTCCTACATGTAAAAATCATCATTTTTTTTTTATGCTAGAAAATTGCTCAGAAGCCTCAAGCATTATATATATTGTTGTAGCAGACACCCTATGGAATAAAATGGTGGTCTTTGCAACTTTTTATGTTACACGATATTTGCGCAGCAATTTTTCAAACTTTTTTTTGGAAAGAAACTGTTTCATTCATAAAAATTTTTTTGTTGTGTACTAAGCGATGCTTTCAGTTTTTTTACAGGTTACATGTTTGGAGTTACAGTGGAGGTCTCGCTCTAACAATCGTGGCATATGTAACCTGTGTGTATCTGGCTCTGATACTAACCAGTGCCTACCCAGCCACTGACTAGTATCTCTCCCCAGCCTGTCCCCACACACCCTCTCACCTGCTGACCTGTGAATGGGGCAATCACTCCCGCAGTGTTATTGTGTTCTGCCAGTAAATACAATGATTAGTGTTGCTAACTATAGCTGGCAGCACTGATTGTTTTGGGGAAAACCTGACAGGCTGGTTGTACTCAAGTCGGTTAATAGGTTGACTTGTGTAAAACCAGCTAGCCCATACATAGATCGACTATGGCTGGTCTCTGCTTAATTGGTGTAATTTCAATCCATGTATGGCCCGCTTAACCACTACGCAGTCCCTAAACATCCTTCCACAAACCTTTAAATTTTTCCTTCCCAGATTACTTCATCCTCCTTTCCTATACATAGTGCCCACTGTCATACTCTTCACACTTCTCTCCTATACATAGTGCCCACTGTCATACTCTCTTACACTTCTCTCCTGTACATACTGCTCACTGTCATACCCTCCACATTTCTGTCCTATACATAGTGCCCGCTGTCATATCCTACACACTCCTCTCCTGTACATAGTGCCCGCTGTCATACACCTCTCCTGTACATAGTGCCCACTGTCGTACCCTCCACACTCCTCTCCTATACATAGTGCCCACCATCATACCCTCCTCTCCTGTACATACTACTCACTGTCATACCCTCCACACACTCCTCTCCTATACATAGTGCCCACTGTCATACCTCCAACACTCCTCTCCAGTACATACTCCTCACTGTCATACCCTCCACACTCCTCTCCTATACATAGAGCCCACTGTCATACCTCTAACACTTCTCTCCTATACATGGTGCTCACTGTCATACCCTCCACACTCCTCTCCTGTACATACTACTCACTGTCATACCCTCCATACTCCTCTCCTATACATAGTGCCCACTGTCATACCCTCCACACTTCTCTCCTATACATAGTGCCCACTGTCATACTCTCTTACACTTCTCTCCTGTACATACTGCTCACTGTCATACCCTCCACATTTCTGTCCTATACATAGTGCCCGCTGTCATATCCTACACACTCCTCTCCTGGTCATAGTGCCCGCTGTCATACACCTCTCCTGTACATAGTGCCCACTGTCGTACCCTCCACACTCCTCTCCTATACATAGTGCCCACCATCATACCCTCCTCTCCTGTACATACTACTCACTGTCATACCCTCCACACTCCTCTCCTATACATAGTGCCCACTGTCATACCTCCAACACTCCTCTCCAGTACATACTACTCACTGTCATACCCTCCACACTCCTCTCCTATACATAGAGCCCACTGTCATACCTCTAACACTTCTCTCCTATACATAGTGCTCACTGTCATACCCTCCACACTCCTCTCCTGTACATACTACTCACTGTCATACCCTCCATACTCCTCTCCTATACATAGTGCCCACTGTCATACCCTCCACACTTCTCTCCTATACATAGTGCCCACTGTCATACCGTCCACACTCCTCTCCTGTACATACTACTCACTGTCATACCCTCCATACTCCTCTCCTATACATAGTGCCCACCGTCATACCCTCCCTCCACACTCCTCTCCTGTAATTACTGCTTACTGTCCTACTCTCCACACTTCTCTCCTGTACATAGTGCCCACTGTCATACCCTCCACACTCCTGTGCATACTGCCCACTGTCATACCCTTCACACTCCTCTCCTGTACATAGTGCCTTCTGCCATACCCTCTGCACTCCTCTCATGTGCATAGTGCCCACTGTTAGACCCTCCACATTCCTCTCCCTCATACTTCCCACTTTTATACCATCCATACTCCTCCCCTATGCCTCTTACCCATAATTTAAAATTATACTGAATATCCTCAATGTTACCAGCTCTAGAATGGGCACACTTTTGTTAGTTCAACTAAAGGAAATCTCACAGTCCTCATATTTGTTCTGCCCCATTATTAGTACTTATTTAATTTTGTAATTACTACTGTGATGTATAGAGGAACATAGGGGATGTCAGCTACTCTAAATATAACACTTGTAAAAAAAGCGTCCCTGAAAATATTTTTGAAATGTTGACAACTATGCACTTAGGCACTTCCCAAGGGCCACAGGGTCAGTAGGGGGCCCATGAGAGGCTCCTGTGATATTAAAGCGGTAATAAACCTTTCTAACATTACTACTTTTTAGAGGCCCTGAGGTAGGTTATGCCATAATGTACAAGTATGCACAGCATATTAGCACATTAGGGTACACTTAAATTGTCAGACTGAGCCTTCCAGTGCTGTGCTGTGATCAATCCGGCGAGGCCCGGGCACTTCCATCTTCACCCGGTCTTCCTTCCGGGTTCTGTGCCTTCGGTCACTTGCCTTGGCCGGGCTGCGTTGATGTCATTCCCACACATGCTCATGTGTATCCTCTTTCTCTCATCCCCCCTTTCTCTCTCATCCTCCCTCCCTTACCCCTCACACCTCTTTCATCCCCTTTCTCTCTCTCTCTCTCTCTCATCCTCCCTCTCTAGGGTTGCCACCTGTCCAGGATTCACCCGGACAGTTCGGGTTTGCCTGAAACCCGGACACATTATTCAGACTGGACTATGGCTTCCCAGCAGGGTTGCTGGCTGCAGTTGTCTGAGCTGAGAGTATCTGTTACACTCTTTAACACTGCCCAAAGCCAACACTGACACCCCCCCCGTAACACACACACAGGAGGAGAAAGGGCTCAATCTGCACTCCCCCCCCCCCCACCCCTCTGTGTCTGCCCACACTCCAATCCCCGGCGCTGTGCCTCAGAATAGGAAAGTGGGGGCCAGAAATTTGAAGTCCAGCAGCCTCAGATACATCTGGATGAGAGGTGCTGAATGCCAAGTGGTGAGTGAGCTCACCATCCATCCCTGTCTGTGACTGAAGTCTCCCCCCTTCTCTCTCCTGCCTCTGAGTAAGTACACAAAGGTAAATCAGGGTTCTCAGAGCAACCCTTACATCAGATTTCCCCTTTACACCAGAAATCACATCATTTCCCCTTACATCAGAGTTCTCAATGTTCCCCCTTAAATCAGGGTTCCCAGAGGATCCCTTATGTTAGAGTCCCAGAGTTCTCCCTTACATCAGAGTCCTCTCCGTACATCAGAGTTCTCAGTGTTCCCCCTTAAATCAGGGTTTTCAGAGCATCCCTTATGTTAGAGTCCCCAGAGTTCTCCCTTACATCAGGGTTTTCAGAGCATCCCTTATGTTAGAGTCCCCAGAGTTCTCCCTTACATCAGAGTCCCCCATTACAGTGAAAGGGAACTCTGTTAGTTCAGATGTAAAAGGGGAACTCTGTGGACTCTGATGTAAAGGGGGACTCTTGTTCTTAACTTCATATGATTAGAAATTTTATTTACTAGCAAAATATATGTATAGCTTATACTATAAAAAAAAAAAATTGCCTTGTGCTGCTAAAGTGTTCGGGTTTGACTTGAAGAAAAGGTGGCAACCCTATCCCTCTCTCTCTTTAATTGAATTTGTTATAACAAAAAATAGTTTGCATTTTTATTTATTTATTGTTTATAAAAGGCCCCACCAAAATCCTCAGCACCAGGCCCACAATGTTCTTAATCTGGCCCTGGGGGAGAGATAAAGTGGATTAAAAGATGGGGGATGTAGAGGAGGAAGTCTGAAACAAAGGATGAGAGCTTAGCATACTACAGAACCGTCCTCATTGTGGCAAAACCAATTTTTTGTAGCCACCGATTTAAAGCAAGTTTCATTATACCTTTGCTGCTTATTCTGTAAATTGGAGCTTGTCCTGTTACATATCCAAACATGACCATTGTAACACATTAGCAAACCTGGGGGTCCTCAGGATCTGCCTCCAAGACCTTCTTAACATGGTCCTTTGTGTTCTTTTGGTGAGTGTCAAGTTGTGTTGCGTTGCATATACGCCCATAACGTGTGTGCAAAGACCAAAACCGAACCTGATTTATTTTTTGACAACACACCATATCAAAACGCATGTGTATTTACACCTATGCATTGTAGGGCATTAAAGGGTTAGGTGCATTGTATACAAGGCAAGTCTTCCCCCCTTGCCCTAGTCAACCCCTGTCTCTGCTCCCTACCCACCTTCAAGTACTGTCCCTTTTCCCCACTCCCTACCCGCCTCCCAGTACCGTTCCTTCCGAATAACGAACCCCATTAAAGTCAATGGAACCCGAACGTCAAAAATCAAAAGTGCCCATTTTGAAGGCTTATATGCAAGTAATTGGGAATACAGTGGTTATAGGGGTCCTGCCCTGGGGGACATGTATCAATAAAAAAAAGTTTGTGAAAAATGTCATTTTTAAATGAGCAGTGATTTTTTTATTTTTAAAGTGAAAGCAATAAAAATAAAAAAATCCTTCCAATGTAGTGCCTGGGGGGTACCCTTAGTCCACCTGGAAAGTGGTAGATCTGTACCATGTCTAGAATCTGCTGCAGCAATAATTGCATTTATAAAGCATAAAAAAATTAAATTTTCCCTGCAAGCTGCCTTTATTTTGCTCAGCAACAGCAGAGGAGCCAGTGTGTATGATGAGGCCACAATGTAGTGCACTGGGAATAAGATTAGAGATTTTTTGGATACAATCTGTGTCACTTTGACTTTGGATAGAAGTAACGGGTGCGTAAAAATTGGTCATTGGGTGTTGGCGCCTTTCCACCGTAACCCTATAGAGGTAATCTTGATGAAAGCAAGAATTGGCCTTGTGGTAAAAAATTGCAATGATATGCACCTGTCAAACAGGTGCAGAAAAATTACTCTTTGGTGTCGGTGGCGCCTTCCCACCGCAATCCTATAGAGGTGCTCTTGATGAAGGCAAAAAAATTGCAATGATATGCACCTGTCAAACAGGTGCTGAAAAATTGGTCTTTGGGTGTTAATTGTGCCCATGAAACCTATACCAAAATCATTCTTCCAGATGAAATGATAGAGCACCCTCAAAGCTAGACAGCCTCGAAGTCCTGCAGAGATTCCACATCCCAAAAATACTTAATCAGTGACATCTGCATCAAGGGCTTCATAGCTGGTATTACAGGACTGATTCATTTTTATAAAAGTCAAACGGTCCGCGGAGTCTGTGGACAGATGCGTTCTATGAAATCTCCTGCAGCACTGAATGCCCATTCTGAAAGCACGCAGGATGCAGCGCAGCCCAACAACTCAATAGCTCACTGGGCAAGTTCTGGTCAGTGGTCTATTCTCATGACCCAGTAAGTCAGTGCATCGTCAGCTGGAAAGCTCTCCATCTCTGTTTTGGCCCCGAGGTAATCGTCCACCATGTGATGCAGACGCTGTCGATGGGATGTGGAAGCTAACAGCCCTGGGGGGCGAGGACTAAAAAAATTCCGAAATGCCTCAGTTAGGTGCATGCCTTCTCCAACGCTCCTCTCTTGACCAACAGAAGACTCAAAACTACATTTTCCACGGCACTGTAACCTACTGGAGTCAGGAAAAACGTTCAATAAAATCCTCTTTAACGTGTCCTCAAGAGATTTTATCTTCTGCACTCTCTGTGGGGACGGGATGAGTTCTGAGACTTTCCCCTTATAACAGTGGTCAAGAAGGGTTTCCAACCAGTAATCATCCTTCTCCTTTATGCCACGTATTCTTGGGTCCTTTCGCAGGCTTTGAAGCATGAGGTTGCCCATGCGCCTCAAATTTGCAGAGGCTTAAGAAGAAGACTCCTCGGGGTCACTCAGGGTGACAGCATCTGGAACTTCCTCCTCCCAGCCACGTACTACTCCCAAGGGTCCTGGGGTTGGAAAGCCATCGCTTACAGATTGACGCATGTCTTCCTCTTCTTCGAAGCCTGTGAAAGTGCCAGAATCCTCCTCCTCATCCTCCTCCCCTCTCTCATCCTGTGTGTTCTGTGACATAGGAATGATGGTGTCTGGATAAAGTGGGCCTTGAGATGAAAGGAAGTCCTCCTCTTCCTCCTGCTGCTCTGCCTCCAGTGTCCTGTCCATAATGCCATGCAGAGTCTGCTCCAACAGGAACACAACAGGGATTGTGTCACTGATACATGCACTGTCACCATCACCATCCTTGTGGCCTCCTCAAATGGTGACAATACAGTGAGGCCCGGAGCGAAAGGAAAAAAGAGAAAGTAGTGCAGGGCCGGGCATGACAGTGTGTAGAGGGGAGACAACAATGGGTTAAAGCAGGGAAGTTTGCAAGGAAGGGGATGGTACTGATTGGTAAATGAGCAGATTAGAAGGGGGCATTGTTTATTTAAGGAGGAGGCGGAACTTCCGGGCAGCAGAGGCTGAGGAAGAAAGGAGGAAGCAGTTTCCACGCTGCTGACATTCCTCACCATGGCCAACATTGACCTCAACCTGGCCCAGCTGAGGGCAGCTGCTGCGATCATGGGACCAGAGAGGCTTCACAGCCAGGTGTCCTCCCTGCTCCAGTGACTTCCGGGTCTTGCCGTTCCAGCGCTGTCATTCGCTGGAGTGGCGATGACGTCACTCCTGCGCAAGCGCACGAGAGTGGCATATCGCCGTGATCTCGGCATGCGCAGTGCCTTTTCTTTTCTAAATATCTCCTAAACCATGTAGGTTTAGGAGATATTTATTGGACCTACAGGTAAGCCTTAATCTAGGCTTACCTGTAGGTCAAAGTGGTTTGTAAGGGTTTACAACCACTTTAAAGTGGTGCTGGTTCAAAACTGTGGAGAATTATGGGTTTGGCCCAACTTAGGTATGGGTGTCCCTTCCTATTAATACGTTGGTTACATCAGGGTTCTAGTTAGGTTGTATCTGGTAGTACATAAGTGGTTAATTGTCCTGATGCTGTGTAATGGTGGCTCGGGGGCCTTTTATTGGGCGGCAGATATAATCACGACAAACCGGTTGTATCGGCCTTCAAAGACCTTAGACCGGGCAGGATTAATCTGAGGTTTGTTTATTTGTTATGCAATGATTGTGCTAATATTTTTCTCATTAATATTGTATTTAATTGTTTTGTAATAAAAAGGCTGCTATGGCCATTCGACTTCAAATGTAAAGAAAGAACCATAGCTGAGCAGGAACGCAGTCAGTGAAGGGGAGACATGACAGGGTGATAAGGGTATACAGGAATGAGAGGGTTAACATAAGTGGATGGAAGCTAAGATATTACCCCATTGGTTGTGGAGGAAGAGAGCTGGGGGGAGCTTAAGGATAGTAACTGCAGGGTAGGGGTGGACAACGTCCCTCCCGCACGCCCCTATATATGTTTTATGTGTTATGGTGTTTGTGTGTTGCCATTTTTTGGGGTCCTTGACGGTGGTATAATTCGGTGCACTGGGTAAATGGTGGGGAGCCATCTCAGGTATGGTATCCTTGAGTGGCAACGGTTCACTGTGGAGTGACCAGGTAGCGGTAAGAACCCTGGGTGGATTAGGTCAGCTGGGTTTTATGCCCAATAAAATGAGTCAATAGGTCGCGGCTGGGGTGACAACTCAGCTAGCTGCTGCCTTTGACACAATAAATGGTATGGGTATATGGGTACCGTCAAGGATCTCAAAATAATTATATCTGGTTTTGAGTAGTTAAATACTATGTTGGTTATTTAATTAAAGTTGTTGTTAATAAAAGGTTGTTTCGGCCATTTTACCCCACCTCAGTTGTCGAGTGTTTTTCTATTACAAGTAAAAGGGGATACAAAGGTTATAAGGATAAAGTGATGTGGTAAGGGGATGGTTAGCTCTAATGCCGCATACACACGGTCGGAATTCTCGTTGGAAAAAGCTCTGATGGTTTTCCCGTCGGATTCCGACGGAATTTCGCTCACACTGCCTTGCTTACACACGGTCACACCAAATTCCGACGGTCAATAACACCACGGCATAAAACACGTTCGACGGCACTATAAAAGGGAAGTTTAATGTTTCCGAGCATGTGTCGAATTGTTTCCGAGCATGCGTCGGAATTTTGCGTGTCGGAATTGCATACACACGATCGGAAAAAACTAAGAACAGGTTCTCAATCCAAAGTCCGTCGGAAATGCAGACAGAAAAAGACATACACACGGTCGGAAATAATCCGATCAAAAGCTCCCATCGGACTGTTTCCATCGGAAATTCCGACCGTGTGTACGCGGCATAAGCCTCGGCACTCCATAGGTTCATCATTCACCTTGGTGATATAAATATGTCGCTGGGTGAATCATTATCCCTTGTTTTAACACCAATGAACTTTATTGCACAGTCCCCGTTTTTGTATATTGGATTCACAGTAATGCGATATTAACATGTATCCACTCTGCTATATTATGTATGGAAACAGCAGACAGTTTGTCGTGCCATCTGGGCCCTAGTCACTGTCACATCTCTTCGGAAATCAATGAGACAGCTTTGTGTGATGACTCAAAACGCATAAAAATTACTCAGTGTGAGATGGAAAATAATGTTAGGCTACATTTAAAAGTATTATATGCTATATTATATTGTCTGTCTTTAGAGATAAACTATACATGAATGCAGTCAGTTGAATGAGTAGCATACATTAAGGTGGAACTCCAGGCTGACCATACCTTCCCACCACAATTTTTTAGATTTTCCCACCTACTTTACGCTTTGGCAGGGCCAATCCGGTTCTGGTGCTTACCGTATATACTCGAGTATAGGCCGACCCGAATATAAGCCGAGGCACCTAATTTTACCACAAACAACTGGGAAAACTTATTGACTCGAGTAAAAGCCTAGGGTGAGAAATGCGCAGCTACTGTAAGTGGAAAAGAGGGTCAACGATGCCCATTTGCAGCCTCACTGTGCCCATGCAGATGGACACAGTTGACCGATTTGGGGCCCTGTATCTCAGGGTCACTTAGTGCTAGGAACCCCATCTTTAGATATGTTGTAGTGCTAATTCTACTGGGTTGGAATACAACATTTGGGGTTCCTAGCACCAAGTGTCCCCGAGATATGGGGCCCCAAATTCGGGTCAGAAAATGTCAAGCACTTTTCTGCAGCAGAGAATGACATTTTCTGAACCGACTTTGGGGCCCTGTATCTCGGGGCCACTTAGTGCTAGGAACCCCATTGGATATGTTATAGTGCTAGGTCCACTGGGTTGGCACACCAAATTTGCGACTCCTAGACCCAAGTGGCCCCGAGATACGGGCAGGGCCGGATTAACATAGGGGCTATTGGAGCTGCAGCTCCAGGCCCCTTTCTCAAGATAGGCCCATTTGCCCCAAAAAAAAAAAAAAAGTCAAAAAAAAAAAAAAAAGATCGACTTCGAGGGTTGTAGCTCGGCGATCAGTAGTCACAGAGACCCCATATTTGGAGGGTATGTAGCTAAAGACCCACTCCAGTACTGGTTAAAATGTGGAGCTGCTATCATCTATGGTTCCGGAGATACAGAGCTGCTTGCGCAGCCGGTCAGAAGCTACATACAGAGCGGCCAGTTTAAATACAAGCAGGAACACTCTGCAGCAGACTGAGAGGATGAACTCACAGTGCTTATAATAATAATTTGTATATTACTTATGATAATTAACCCCTTGTCACCCAGGCCAATTCTGAGACTTCTCTCCTACATGTAAAAATCATCATTTTTTTTATGCTAGAAAATTGCTCAGAAGCCTCAAGCATTATATATATTGTTGTAGCAGACACCCTATGGAATAAAATGGTGGTCTTTGCAACTTTTTATGTTACACGATATTTGCGCAGCAATTTTTCAAACTTTTTTTTGGAAAGAAACTGTTTCATTCATAAAAATTTTTTTGTTGTGTACTAAGCGATGCTTTCAGTTTTTTTACAGGTTACATGTTTGGAGTTACAGTGGAGGTCTCGCTCTAACAATCGTGGCATATGTAACCTGTGTGTATCTGGCTCTGATACTAACCAGTGCCTACCCAGCCACTGACTAGTATCTCTCCCCAGCCTGTCCCCACACACCCTCTCACCTGCTGACCTGTGAATGGGGCAATCACTCCCGCAGTGTTATTGTGTTCTGCCAGTAAATACAATGATTAGTGTTGCTAACTATAGCTGGCAGCACTGATTGTTTTGGGGAAAACCTGACAGGCTGGTTGTACTCAAGTCGGTTAATAGGTTGACTTGTGTAAAACCAGCTAGCCCATACATAGATCGACTATGGCTGGTCTCTGCTTAATTGGTGTAATTTCAATCCATGTATGGCCCGCTTAACCACTACGCAGTCCCTAAACATCCTTCCACAAACCTTTAAATTTTTCCTTCCCAGATTACTTCATCCTCCTTTCCTATACATAGTGCCCACTGTCATACTCTTCACACTTCTCTCCTATACATAGTGCCCACTGTCATACTCTCTTACACTTCTCTCCTGTACATACTGCTCACTGTCATACCCTCCACATTTCTGTCCTATACATAGTGCCCGCTGTCATATCCTACACACTCCTCTCCTGTACATAGTGCCCGCTGTCATACACCTCTCCTGTACATAGTGCCCACTGTCGTACCCTCCACACTCCTCTCCTATACATAGTGCCCACCATCATACCCTCCTCTCCTGTACATACTACTCACTGTCATACCCTCCACACTCCTCTCCTATACATAGTGCCCACTGTCATACCTCCAACACTCCTCTCCAGTACATACTACTCACTGTCATACCCTCCACACTCCTCTCCTATACATAGAGCCCACTGTCATACCTCTAACACTTCTCTCCTATACATGGTGCTCACTGTCATACCCTCCACACTCCTCTCCTGTACATACTACTCACTGTCATACCCTCCATACTCCTCTCCTATACATAGTGCCCACTGTCATACCCTCCACACTTCTCTCCTATACATAGTGCCCACTGTCATACTCTCTTACACTTCTCTCCTGTACATACTGCTCACTGTCATACCCTCCACATTTCTGTCCTATACATAGTGCCCGCTGTCATATCCTACACACTCCTCTCCTGGTCATAGTGCCCGCTGTCATACACCTCTCCTGTACATAGTGCCCACTGTCGTACCCTCCACACTCCTCTCCTATACATAGTGCCCACCATCATACCCTCCTCTCCTGTACATACTACTCACTGTCATACCCTCCACACTCCTCTCCTATACATAGTGCCCACTGTCATACCTCCAACACTCCTCTCCAGTACATACTACTCACTGTCATACCCTCCACACTCCTCTCCTATACATAGAGCCCACTGTCATACCTCTAACACTTCTCTCCTATACATAGTGCTCACTGTCATACCCTCCACACTCCTCTCCTGTACATACTACTCACTGTCATACCCTCCATACTCCTCTCCTATACATAGTGCCCACTGTCATACCCTCCACACTTCTCTCCTATACATAGTGCCCACTGTCATACCGTCCACACTCCTCTCCTGTACATACTACTCACTGTCATACCCTCCATACTCCTCTCCTATACATAGTGCCCACCGTCATACCCTCCCTCCACACTCCTCTCCTGTAATTACTGCTTACTGTCCTACTCTCCACACTTCTCTCCTGTACATAGTGCCCACTGTCATACCCTCCACACTCCTGTGCATACTGCCCACTGTCATACCCTTCACACTCCTCTCCTGTACATAGTGCCTTCTGCCATACCCTCTGCACTCCTCTCATGTGCATAGTGCCCACTGTTAGACCCTCCACATTCCTCTCCCTCATACTTCCCACTTTTATACCATCCATACTCCTCCCCTATGCCTCTTACCCATAATTTAAAATTATACTGAATATCCTCAATGTTACCAGCTCTAGAATGGGCACACTTTTGTTAGTTCAACTAAAGGAAATCTCACAGTCCTCATATTTGTTCTGCCCCATTATTAGTACTTATTTAATTTTGTAATTACTACTGTGATGTATAGAGGAACATAGGGATGTCAGCTACTCTAAATATAACACTTGTAAAAAAAGCGTCCCTGAAAATATTTTTGAAATGTTGACAACTATGCACTTAGGCACTTCCCAAGGGCCACAGGGTCAGTAGGGGGCCCATGAGAGGCTCCTGTGATATTAAAGCGGTAATAAACCTTTCTAACATTACTACTTTTTAGAGGCCCTGAGGTAGGTTATGCCATAATGTACAAGTATGCACAGCATATTAGCACATTAGGGTACACTTAAATTGTCAGACTGAGCCTTCCAGTGCTGTGCTGTGATCAATCCGGCGAGGCCCGGGCACTTCCATCTTCACCCGGTCTTCCTTCCGGGTTCTGTGCCTTCGGTCACTTGCCTTGGCCGGGCTGCGTTGATGTCATTCCCACACATGCTCATGTGTATCCTCTTTCTCTCATCCCCCCTTTCTCTCTCATCCTCCCTCCCTTACCCCTCACACCTCTTTCATCCCCTTTCTCTCTCTCTCTCTCTCTCATCCTCCCTCTCTAGGGTTGCCACCTGTCCAGGATTCACCCGGACAGTTCGGGTTTGCCTGAAACCCGGACACATTATTCAGACTGGACTATGGCTTCCCAGCAGGGTTGCTGGCTGCAGTTGTCTGAGCTGAGAGTATCTGTTACACTCTTTAACACTGCCCAAAGCCAACACTGACACCCCCCCCGTAACACACACACAGGAGGAGAAAGGGCTCAATCTGCACTCCCCCCCCACCCCTCTGTGTCTGCCCACACTCCAATCCCCGGCGCTGTGCCTCAGAATAGGAAAGTGGGGGCCAGAAATTTGAAGTCCAGCAGCCTCAGATACATCTGGATGAGAGGTGCTGAATGCCAAGTGGTGAGTGAGCTCACCATCCATCCCTGTCTGTGACTGAAGTCTCCCCCCTTCTCTCTCCTGCCTCTGAGTAAGTACACAAAGGTAAATCAGGGTTCTCAGAGCAACCCTTACATCAGATTTCCCCTTTACACCAGAAATCACATCATTTCCCCTTACATCAGAGTTCTCAATGTTCCCCCTTAAATCAGGGTTCCCAGAGGATCCCTTATGTTAGAGTCCCCAGAGTTCTCCCTTACATCAGAGTCCTCTCCGTACATCAGAGTTCTCAGTGTTCCCCCTTAAATCAGGGTTTTCAGAGCATCCCTTATGTTAGAGTCCCCAGAGTTCTCCCTTACATCAGGGTTTTCAGAGCATCCCTTATGTTAGAGTCCCCAGAGTTCTCCCTTACATCAGAGTCCCCCATTACAGTGAAAGGGAACTCTGTTAGTTCAGATGTAAAAGGGGAACTCTGTGGACTCTGATGTAAAGGGGGACTCTTGTTCTTAACTTCATATGATTAGAAATTTTATTTACTAGCAAAATATATGTATAGCTTATACTATAAAAAAAAAAAAAAAAAAAATTGCCTTGTGCTGCTAAAGTGTTCGGGTTTGACTTGAAGAAAAGGTGGCAACCCTATCCCTCTCTCTCTTTAATTGAATTTGTTATAACAAAAAATAGTTTGCATTTTTATTTATTTATTGTTTATAAAAGGCCCCACCAAAATCCTCAGCACCAGGCCCACAATGTTCTTAATCTGGCCCTGGATACGGGGCCCCAAAGTCGGGTCGGAAATTTTTTTTTTTGCTGCAGAAAAGTGCTTGACTCGAGTATAAGCCGAGGGGGGCACTTTCAGCACAAAAAAATGTGCTGAAAAAACTCGGCTTATACTCGAGTATATACGGTATGGAGATTCTGACTGGTTTGGGCAGAGGTGGGTCCTGTGTTTGGGGGCCAAAGTCACTGACTAAGGATGTTGACCCTACTCCTTTTTTTCTTTTGGGCACGAGAATGACTGAGCATGACATTGCAGTGGGCCACCCAAGCACACAGGGTGGCTGTGGAGGAGAGATTCCATCAATGGTCTTTCTGGTGTTACCTGGGTGCAACCAATGGTATCTGATGCAGGTATGTTTTGAAATAAGGGATTGGAAATACCTAGTTTCTAAATCCCCATATTACCAATAGAAGTTAGTTGGATGGATTGGGGCACTTCTGCATACCCGGTGGAATGGAGTCAGGTAACTTATGTTAAAACATAACATTGTTTTGCTTTCTCAAATACATTACATGGGCAAAGTTTGGTGGACACCTAAGGCTCCATGCACACAAGACGCTGTTAAACGCGCGTTCAGAGGCAGTTGAACACTTTTTTCAACTGCCCCTTGAACGCATGCAAGGTTATCCTATGTGTCCGTGTACACAGCCTCGTTTTTTCCCGTTTTTATGCAGTTGCGTTTAACCTTGTTTTTCCAGAAGCAAAAAAATGGGTTCAGACACTTTGCTTTTCCACGTTTCAGATGCTAAACGTGGCACCCGCGTTTAGCCGCGTTTGCGTTTATAAGCGTTTTTAAAGGAACCCAATTATTTGGACCAGAAAACTCAGAAATATGATGGTAAACCATAAAAAATACTAAAAAAATTGGTTTAAAATGTCGTAATTACTTTAGATAGTTCATAGAGCATATATACTCACTGATGCAATGCCATAAAAAGCTCTATTTTTTTAGGTGGCTTAGACAATGAGGAATGCCTCCACTTCTTTGCCCCAACCCTTCATCCAATTTCTAATCTAATCAGTGACTCCACCTAGTCTGACCAAAGCATAGCAATGTCTTTTTTTCACAAAGAAAAACCTGCATACCAATGTCTACTACGCCCCAACCCCCCACCATGTTTGTGAAATAGACATTCGCTGTGCCATCAACGGATGGGTCCAATATCGACGAGCTCTGACTCTGGACCTCGCACGCAATTTGCGACGACATTGCTGCCTCATCAAGAGCAACATTAGGAGCATTTCCTGACATATATTCAATATGGGATCCATTTCCCCCCCAAAAAAACACAGAAAGAGGCAAATGCAAGTGTACAACGGCTCTCTCTGCTGCTCACTCTGCTCAAAATGGCATAACTAGTTAATAATACATGCTTTCTGAGCTTGGGGAGGGTCTATATGATGTTATCTTTACAAACGCTTAGACGCAAACGCGGTAAAAGCGGCTATACGCGTGTTTTAAAACGCGTTTTTAAACGCAGGTTTCTGCTTTTTAAAACATGCGTTCAGAAGAGTTTGCATCTGCGTCTCGTGTGCATGGGGCCTAACCATCACACCTTTGTGAGCTTTTGGGCATCACATTCTAATTCCACTAGTATTAAAGTGGAGTGCCCACAAAAAAAAAAAAATTAAAAGTCAGCAGCTACAAATACTGCAGCTGCTGACTTTTAATAATCGGACACTTACCTGTCCCAGGGTCCAGTGATGCGGGGGAACGAGACCCCCCCTCGTTCCCCACTCCGCTCGCGGTGCCGGCATTCTTAATGTGGGAACCCGGCTGTGGCTTCACAGCCGGGCACCCACTGCGCATGCGCGAGCGGCGCCGTGATTCGACGCTCACTCATCTGGGACACATGACAGGTCCCAGATGACTGTGCGGCGAGGGGAAGTGACGTTTAGCCCGGGCAATGAAGGTGGCAGACTACAAGGGACCCCCTAGCAACAGGCATTTAGAGGTGAGTAAAAAAAAAAAAAATTTCCAATTATTTTTTTTTTTTATGATTTTTAACCACTTGCCTACTGTGCACTTAAACACCCTTCCTGCCCAGACCAATTTTCAGCTTTCAGTGCTCGCGCACTTTCAGTGACAATTGCGCGGTCATGCAATGCTGTAACTAAATGAATTTTTTATCATTTTGTTCGCACAAATAGAGCTTTAGTTTGGTGGTATTTATTCGCGACTCCGTTTTTTATTTTTTTGCGATATAAGCGAAAACATAGCGGAAATTTTGAAAAAAAACAATATTTTCTCCTTTCTTTTTTAAAAGAAATCCAATAAAATCAAATTTTGTCATAAATTTAATCCAAAATGTATTCTGCTACATGTTTTTTGTAAAAAAAATTCCGTTAAGTGTATAATAATTGGTTCGCGTGATCACGGACATATGTACGCAAATGATCATGTAAAAGGGGTGTGCAGGTGATCACGGACATATGTGTGCAGATAATCATTGGCACATGTGATTTTAGTGGGACATATGTGAGGGACATGTGTTTTTATTATTTAGGGACATGTGTGTTTTGGGGACATGTGTGTTTTACTGTGGGGACATGTGTGTTTTACTGTGGGGACATGTGTGTTTTACTGTGGGGACATGTGTGTTTTACTATGGGGGACCCTAGACTGGTGATCAGTGAGTAAAAAAACATCTCATACTCACTGATCACCAGCCGGCTGCAGCGATCCGCTCTCCTCTCCTCACCGACGACTTCCGTGTGAGGAGAGGAGGGCCGATTGCCTAGCAACCGGCTGTTTGTTTACATCACATGACAGCCGTGATTCGTCACGGCCGTCATGTGATCAGGAGGGCCAATCACCGTGCCCTCCTGCCGATTCGAGATGCGCCGTGTCCGGGTGACACGGCCGCATCGGGATCGCGCCGCTGCGCGGGCACGCGCGCGCGCGATCCCGCTACTTCTGAAGGACGTTCCTGAACGTCCTATCAGAAGTAGACGGCTCCCACCCGGCCGTATATCTACATTGGCCGGGTGGGAAGTGGTTAACCACTTGCCGACCGGCGCACGACGATATACGTCGACAGAATGGCACGTACAGGCAGGAGGGCGTATATATACGTCCCTCCTTTAGCCTGTCCGTGCCATCGGGAGCGCGCCGGGAGCGGCGCGCTCCCGCGCCGGTCGGGACCCCCGTGAGTCCGGCCGTGGTCCCCGCGGACTCGATCGCCGCGGGGACTCCCGCGATCGTCTCACGGAGCGGCTGAACGGGGAGATGCCGAGATAAACATTCTGCCTAGCAACTAGTGACGCCGATCTCTGCTCCCTGTGATTGGAGCAGAGATCAGCATTCACTAGCTGACAGCCACGCCCCCCCACAGTAAAAAAAACACCCCTAGGCATACTTAACCCCTACACTGCCACCTTGTGGTTAACCCCTAAACTGCCAGTGTCATTTATACAGAAATCAATGCATTTAAATGCATTAATTGCTGTAAAAATGACAATGGTCCCAAAAATGTGTCAAAAATGTCCGATGTGTCCGTCATAATGTCGCAGTCACAAAAAAAATCGCAGATCTCCGCCATTAATAATAAAAAAAAAATTATTAATAAAAATGCTATAAAACTATCCCCTATCTTGTAAACGCTATAACTTCTGCGCAAACCGATCAATAATCGCTTATTGCGATTTTTTTTACCAAAAATATGTAGAAGAATACGTATCGGCCTAAACTGAGGAAAAAAAATGTTTTTTTATATATTTTTGGGGGATATTTATTATAGCAAAAAATAAAAAATAATGCATTTTTTTCAAAATTGTCGCTCTATTTTTGTTTATAGCGCAAAAAATAAAAACCGCAGGGGCGATCAAATACCACCAAAAGAAAGCTCTATTTGTGGGAAAAAAGGACGTCAATTTTGTTTGGGAGCCACGTCGCACGACCGCGCAATTGTCAGTTAAAGCGACGCAGTGCCGAATCGCAAAAAGGGGCCTGGTCCTTTGGCTGCAAATTGGTCCGGTCTGAAAGTGGTTAAGCCACATTTTTTTTTTTTTTGGTGGCAACACCACTTTAATATAGAGTTGGCCCCCTTTTGTGGCTATAGCAGCCTCGTCTGTTCCGGAAAGGATTTTGGATTGTGTATGTGGGAATTTGATCCCATTCAGTCAAGAGAGCATTTGCTAGACCAGGTTCTGATGTTGGATGAGAAAGACCTGGCTTGTAATCAGCATTCAAATGTATCCTGAAGGTGTTCAGTAGGGTTGACGTCTGGGCTTTGGTCACTTGAGTTCCTCCACACCAAACTGGTGACCAAGACAATAAAAGAGTGAATTTATCCAGCAGGGACACAGCCAGCAGGAAAACCTAATAGGGGTTCAAATCCTTCCCTACCTAATCCAAAAACTAAAATACACATTATACATACACTTTCGGACACCTTATTCCAAAAACCATGGATGGAGTTGGCCACGATTTTATGGCTATAACGGACTCCCCTCTTCTGGAAAGACTTTCCACAAGATTTTGGAATGTCTGTGGGAATATGTGCCCATTTGTAAGGGTTAGGTACTGATGTTGGATGAGAAGACCTGGCTAGTAATCAGCATTTCAATTTAGGGTTGAGGTCAGTAGTAGAGTTGAGGTCAGGGCTCTGGCCACTCGGGTTCCCCCACAAAAAACTGGTCAATCCATGTCTTTATGGAGCTTGCTTTGAAAACATGGGCACAGTCAGGCTGCAACAAAAAAGGGCCATCAAACTGCTGCTATAGGGCTAGAAGTGCACAATTATCTAAATGAGCCATTCTTAATCATCGTACCATGGAAACGTAGGGTTCCTGCAGAGATTACCAGGGAGATCCTTGAGCTGTGGCTGACTGACCTGCCATTTGATGGTGTCTGCATAATTCTCGATTGTTGGAATACATTGTTCATGTATTTTGTGCAACATCTACATCAGCCAGTAGATGGCAGTGTTTGTAAGTTTGCAACTGCTCTATGGTAAACACCATGTCTTTTCTCTGATAATAAAGTTCCTGTTTCCTGTTTGCAGTTAAGCAGCAAAGCCCATGTGGTCTGTTTGTTCTGTACTGCTATATACAGAATTTCTAACACCGATCCAAAGCCACTTGGCATATCCAATGGCATGACACCAATAATCGTTTTAGTTGTGTGTAAGGGTTGCATCTAGCAAGCACTGTAAGGTTGGAATTCTTCCATTCCTCTCAGGCTAATGCATTTAAGCAGGGGTTGCCCGAGACCTAAAAATGATTTTAAGGGTAGGGTAAAAAGGTTGAGAAAGGCTGGTCTAAAATCTCCATGTATGCTGTAGCATTAACAATACCCTTCACTGGAAACATGGATTTAGAAGAACTTTTATGGCTATAACAGTCTCCACCTTTCTGGGAAGACTTTCCACAAGATTTTGGAGTTTGTGGGGATTTGTGGCTATTCAGCCAAAAAGAACATTTGTGAGGTCAGGTACTAATATTGAATGAGAAGAAGACATGGCTCACAACTGGTATTCCAGCTCACCCCAAAGCTGTTCAGTAGGGTTGAGGTCAGGGCTCTGTACAGGACACTCAAGTTCCTCGACACCAAACTGGCCAAACCATGTCTTCATGGGGCTGGGTTACAGTTGGTGTTCCAACTCATCCCAAAGGCATTCAGCAGGCTTATCACGTACCTGGTGGAGACTGGAATGTGATAGAGGCCTCCCTTGCTCCTTCCGCCCACCCTCCTGAAGGTGGGAACAGGAAGTGTAAAGGCAAGGAGTGGCACGAGTTCCGGGTAGCTGGCTGGTGATGTACCCTCTGAAGGTGGGTAGAGCTGGAAGTCACTGTCCTTGGAGCAGGAAGTAGAAGCAGCTGGGCACCAGAGCGTGGACATGAGCGAAACCAGAAGAAGAGCAGTAGTCGGCAACAACCGGGCAGCAGGGTACCGAATCAGCAGGCAAAAGCAAGTCCAGAGGGCAGGCCAAGGTTGGGTAACAGCCGGGGCAATGTGGTACCAAGTCAGCAGGCAGATCAAGTCCAATAAACAGGCCGAAGTCAGGATACCAGGTAACAGAGTAAAGGAGCAAGTAGAGGGGAAGTCCAAAGGGAGCCGAATCATACACGAACAAACAGGTGCAACAGATCAGGACTTGGTGGGCATTATGTTGGTCCTTTGCCTTCATGGGGCTGGGTTACAATTGGTGTTCCAACTCATCCCAAAGGCATTAAGCAGGGTTGAGGTCAGGGCTCTGTACAGGGCACTCAAGTTCCTCAACACCAAACTGGCCAAACCATGTCTTCATGGGGCTGGGTTACAATTGGTGTTCCAACTCATCCCAAAGGCATTCAGCAGGGTTGAGGTCAGGGCTCTGTACAGGACACTCAAGTGTAGTATGTTATAATATAACATACTACATCAAGTTCCTCAACACCAAACTGGCCAAACCATGTCTTCATGGGGCTGGGTTACAATTGGTGTTCCAACTCATCCCAAAGGCATTCAGCAGGGTTGAGGTCAGGGCTCTGTACAGGACACTCAAGTGTAGTATGTTATAATATAACATACTACATCAAGTTCCTCAACACCAAACTGGCCAAACCATGTCTTCATGGGGCTGGGTTACAATTGGTGTTCCAACTCATCCCAAAGGCATTCAGCAGGGTTGAGGTCTGGGCTCTGTACAGGACACTCAAGTTCCTCAACACCAAACTGGCCAAACCATGTCTTCACGGGGCGTTACAATTGGTGTTCCAACTCATCCCAAAGGCATTCAGCAGGGTTGAGGTCAGGGCTCTGTGCAGGACACTCGAGTTCCTCCAGACCAAACTCTCCAATCGTGTCTTCATGGAGCTGTTTTTTTAGACAGGGGCACAGTCATGCTGGAACAGAAAAGGGCCTTCACCAAACTGTTGCAACAAGGTTGGAAGAGCAGAATTGTCTAAAATATATTTGTATGCTCTAGCATTAACAATACCCTTCACCAGAAACCTGAACTCAATCATTCGGAAGGGGGACCACCTTCTTTTGGCCGTACAGTAAGTGCGATGGTCAGGTAACCTCAAACTTTTGGCCATTTACTGTAAACTCTTGCACTTTGTATGTGGAATCCTGCCAACAGATACAGCATTATACAGTATATATTTAATTGCAGGGCTCTGCTGTTCCGAGAGCTGAAGTGTTAACGTCAGGGATAC
Source organism: Lithobates sylvaticus (assembly GCA_028564925.1). NCBI lineage: Eukaryota > Metazoa > Chordata > Amphibia > Anura > Ranidae > Lithobates > Lithobates sylvaticus. Next base: position 265,045,789 of record CM053032.1, read on the forward strand.
CTTAACATTGAGCGCGGCGGACAGCTGCAGCGAAGCGTTTTGTTGAGAAATAATGAGGAGAGGTGAGAAGGTGGGAGGAGGAGGGACAGAGGAGGACTACTAAAGTCTTAGGGGTGTCATCTCGATTAGATGATGCTTACCATGGCAACACAAGAGGAGCCGTGCCCCCCACCTTTAACCCCGCGCTCTTGAGCTAATCCCTGACTTAATATCACCTGTTATTTTAGGAATGGCGATTTAATTGCTGAATTGCTGCCTCCCAGGCGATGCCACCCCTGCTATATTGCACAGCTGAAGGCCATAAAACAAACACACCGTATATCACGCTGTATTAATTATATCAATTATAGAATGCTTACATCGACCGTAATCTCCGAGAACTTTTAAGAGTCGTATAACGAGGAGACGTAGTGCGCTAATGACTTACCAAGACCAACAGTTTTTATTCTTTTATTATATAGCGATACTTTGATAGGGGGGAAAAAAAAACCTTAGAGTTATGTGTTTAATTGACGTTTTTAAAGCCCCTCGTAACTGCTGATTTCTGGCACCTCTCGCGCCGCGCCGGTGGAAAGTGTAAACAACGTAGAAAATCGACATAAAAATATCATTCACAGACAAATTGAGGACAATAAAATATTAATTTATCAAGAAGAAAACAATTTCCTGATCTCTATGCAGCACAAGCTTCGAGTTCAGACCGAGTGACCTCATTATCTTTGAGAAAGAAAAACACGATTTCATGCGCGCTAAATTGTAATAAAAATATAATTAAAATTTGGAAAGGTACAAAAAAAAAAAGACTGAAGATGGAAAGTTAAGAATATTACGGCAGACTAATTATTATTCTTCTATTCACTTCTTTCCTCTGCTGCCTGTGCAGACAGAATGTTGGATCTAAAGACTGAACTGAATTTGAATTATTGGCAGTATTGCCGAACAAAGGGGCCAAGTGACAGAAGGGCTCATTCACCTTTTTTTATTTTTTATAAAACTTTTCAGGTAAATCTGTTTCATGGATTCTTTTTGAAGGGTGAGTAGAAATGAGGAGCTGGAAAAACTTCAGCCTAGCAGAAAAAGTAGTGGTGGTAATCCTGCCAGAAGCAAACTTCCTGTCCTAGGGCTCTTTCACACTCGCTCAGTGTTAATTCTGACATCAAATTTTGATTTAGTTTTAGTTATGGTCTTTTGACTAAAATGCCATTCTAGTTTTAGTCGTATTTTAGTCATCTGAGTTGTTTTAGTTTTAGTTGTATTTTAGTCGGCTAAAATCTCCAGTACATTTTAGTTGACTAAAAGTAAGTGTGTCGGGACCCTACAGGGCAAGGACCGCACTATACCACAGATGGACACCAGTGGCAAAAAGGGCCCTGAGGCGATTCAGTTCGCATAAGTAGCGCTATTCATTCATTCAAAATCTAATGGGTTTAGATACATTTTAACCACTTCAATACCGGGGGGGTACTTATACACCTTCTTGCCCAGACCAATTTTGAGCTTTCAGCGCTGTCGCACTTTGAATGACAATTGCGCGGTCATCCTACACTGTACCCAAATTAAATTTTTATCATTTTGTTCCCACAAATAGAGCTTTCTTTTGATGGTATTTGATCACCTCTATGGTTTTTATTTTTTGCTAAACAAATAAAAAAAAGACCGAAAATTTAGAAAAAAAATGTTTTTTTTTTGTTTCAGTTTCAAAACTTTGTAAATAAGTACGTTTTCTCCTTCACTGATGGGCAGTGATGGGGCTGCACCAACGGGCACTGATAAGGTGGCACTGATGGGCACCGATGAGGTGGCACCAATGAAGTGGCACTGATGAGGTGGCATTGATGGGCACTGATATGTGGCACTGATAGGCGGCACTGATAGGTGGCACAAATTGGCACTGATAGCTGGCATGGATGGGCATGGATAGGTGGCATGGATGGGCATGGATAGGTGGCACAGATGGGCATGGATAGGTGGCACAGATGGGCATGGATAGGTGGCACGGATGAGCATGGATGGGCACTGATAGGCAGCATGGATGGGCACTGATAGGTGGCACGGATGGACACTGATAGGTGGCACGGACAATGGGCATCAGTGCCAAACAATAATGCATGCCAATCAGTGATGCCCATTGTGGGCACTGATTGGCATCCATTGTGGGCACTGACTGTCATCCCTGGTGGTCTAGGGTGGCATACCTGGTGCTGGGCATCCCTAGTGGTCTGGTGGCATCCCTGGTGGTTCAGTGAGGGCATGCTTGGGGGGGCTGTGCTGATAATCGATCAGCACAGACCCCCCTGTCAGAGGAGCAGCCGATCGGCTCTCCTCTACTCGCGTCTGACAGACGCGAGTGAGGAAAAGCCGATCAACGTCATTTCCTATTTACACTGTGATCAGCCATGATTGGACACGGCTGATCACATGGTAAAGAGTCTCCGTCGGAGACTCTTTACCGAGATCGTAGTTGCGGGGTGTCAGACTGACACCCCGCAACAACGATCGCCGCGATGCACGCCCCCGGGTGCGCGCAGTGGCTTAAAATCCTGAGGATGTCATATGACATCCGGTCAGGTTTTTGAAACCACTTTGCAGACGTCATTCGCCTATAGGGCGGGCGGCAAGTGCTTAATGCATTATTTCTTTAAAACTGCCCAACATTATATACTCCTGGAGTAAAAATCAAATAAAATGTTTATTATTTATGGCATTAAGGTTTGAACATGCACTGCAGAAACAGATTTAGCCGTTGTGATATAAACTAAATTTAGTTTTATATCGAAACTATTGAAATAGTAAAAACGTGGGACCTTTAGGGCACAGCATATTTGTAGGTAAAATTGACATTTTAAAAGTGGGCTTTACGTGGGCAAGTGGTCCCAGCCTGGGTGGGACTGCCTGGTCACTGGTTGGGCCTGAGAATGACTGTAGGAGGGGGTCACAGCCTCACCCTTATTTAAAATGACTGTGCAGTAACTCTGAAGGGCATTCATTATGGTCATTGGGGGTCCTGTGCGGGCAGTCACTGCCTAAGGAGGGCTTTAGGCAGGCAAGTGGGCAAAGTCTTGGTTGGACTGGCTGGTCATTGGTTGGGCCTGAGGAAGACTATAGGAGGGGTCACAGTGTCACCCTTATTCGAGTTACTGTGCAATAACTCTGAAAGGCATACATTATGGTGATTGAGGGTCCCGTGTGGGCAGTCCCTGCCTAAGGTGGGCTATGTGTGGGCAAGTGGGCACAGCCTGGGTGGGACTCCCTGATCACTGGTTGGGCTGCAGGATGACTGAAGAGGGGGTCACAGTGTCACCCTTATTCAAATTAGGGCGGCACAGTGGTGTAGTGGTTAGCACTCTCACCTAGCAGTAAGAAGGGTCGCTGGTTCGAATCCTAACCACGACACTTCCTGCCTGGAGTTTGCATGTTCTCCCTGTGCCTGCGTGGGTTTCCTCCGGGTACTCCGGTTTCCTCCCACAATCCAAAGACATGCAGGTAGGTTAATTGGCTTCTGTCCAAAAAAATTGGCCCTAGTATATGAATGGGGACCTTTGATTGTGGGCTCCTTGAGGGTAGGGACATGTGATGTGAGTGTGCGATGTACAGGGATAGGGACAATTGTAGACACTCACTCAGGTTGAACTGGATGGACTGATGTCTTTATTCAACCTTACTAACTATGAAACTATGAAACTATAAATTACTGCACAGTAACTGTGAAATGCATTCGTTATTGGGATCGGAGGTCCTGCGTGGGCAGTCCCTGCTTCAGGCAGGCTTTGGGTGGGCACAGCCTGGGTGGGGCTACCTGGTTACTGGGAGGGGTTAACTGTGCCCCAGGGAACAGGACTGAAATGTTGGAAATGATGGACTGGACTGAAATCTCCCCAATCTTCTTCTCCAGGGGGATGAGTTCTGTAGTCCTCAGAGATACTACCGTATATCTGGGAGCAATGCAACTGATAAATGTGCAGTGCAGGCAGAAAGCACAGGAAGTGGTGAAGTGACAAGATTTCTGTCAGGATCAACAGATATAACAAAATGCTTTTTTTCCGGCTGTAATATGACTTTTAAGATAAAAATACCCCTAGAATTCTCATGCCTCGTGCGATGCAACAAAGGTATGCTGTAAACTATGCCCAGCTTTCTATCTGTGCAGCATTGTTTTCTTACTTTGTGAAGTTTCTGCACAGAGCGGCCATCTCAAGTGTGGGCATCTGAAGCCACAGTGTCCTTCTTCCTGGATTCCAAGCATGCTGGCTACGCAGCATACATCTGCCAATCTCGCGCATGTGCAGTGCGGTCAAATTTTGGTCAGCTTGCTGACCAAGATTTTCCATAGACGTCAATGTTAAATGTTACTGGAGCCGTGCGATGCCAAGCTAGCCAAGAATTTCCATAGACGCCAATGTTAAATGTTACCGGAGCCGTGCGATGCCAAGCTGGCCAAGAATTTCCATAGACGCCAATGTTAAATGTTACCGGAGCCGTGCGATTCCAAGCTGGCCAAGAATTTCCATAGACGCCAATGTTAAATGTTTCTGGAGCCGTGCGATGCCAAGCTGACCAAGAATTTCCATAGACGCCAATGTCAAATGTTACCGGAGCCGTGCGATGCCAAGCTGGCCAAGAATTTCCATAGACGCCAATGTTAAATGTTACCGGAGCCGTGCGATTCCAAGCTGGCCAAGAATTTCCATAGACGCCAATGTTAAATGTTACTGGAGCCGTGCGATGCCAAGCTAGCCAAGAATTTCCCAGGACCCAATGCAAAACCAGAAATGATGCACGGCGCTGCTGCCCCCTAGAGGAGGAAGTGAAATTAGATATAGGCATAAATCAGGTAAGTGAACAGAAAAAAAAAAAAAATTCCCAATTCATTTTAAGGATGCACATTAGTGCTGCATGGTGAGGAGTGAAAAATGTGGGTGGAACTCCACTTTAACAGACCATTATTTGGGAGTATATAGGCAGTAACAATTCTAAATTACGAAGCGGTTTGTGTGGTGCTCAGTGATGGAACTAACGCCGCTAAAGTAAACGCCGTTACTTTAGAGGGTAACGAGTAATCTAACCCTCGCGGTAATGCCGTTCCCATTACTGGGGCGGCGTTAGCGCAATTACCCGCCGCGATCTGCGGAGCCGTCCGCAGCCTCGGCCTTAGGAAAGGCCGCGGCTTTGGCCTAGCTCCGGAGCGGCGCCCATCTTGGTGCACCCGATGGCCGCAGCTCCGGCCTAGCTCCGGAGCGGCGCCCATCTTGGTGCACCCGTCGGCCGTTTACAATTAGATTGCTCCGTCAAATGACGGAGCGATCACTTGTAAACAAGATGACGCCGGTCTCCCCTCTGTGTACAGATCTGTACAGTGGAGGGGAGAGATCGGATGGCAGCAGCCATCCCTCCATACCCTGCCACTACTCTGCAATACCCAGCCAATACCTTGCCAATACTCTTTAACACCCTGCCAATACTCTGCAATACCCTGCCAATACTCTGCAATACTCTGCCAATACCCAGCCAGTACCCTGCCAATACTCTGCAATACTCTGCAATACCCTGACAATACCCAGCCAGTACTCTGCCAATACTCTGCCAATACTCTGCAATACTCTGCAATACCTTGCCAATACTCTGCAATACCCTGCCAATACTCTGCAATACCCCGTAATACCCAGCCATACTCTGCAATACTCGGTAATACCCAGCCATACTCTGCAATACCCAGCCAATACTCTGCAACACCCTGCCAATACTCTGCAATACCCTGCCAATACTCTGCAATACCCTGCCAATACTCTGCAATACCCCGTAATACCAGCCATACTCTGCAATACTCGGTAATACCCAGCCATACTCTGCAATACCCTGCCAATACTCTGCAACACCTGCCAATACTCTGCAACACCCTGCCAATACTCTGCAACGCCCTGCCAATACTCTGCAACGCCCTGCCAATACTCTGCCATACCCAGCCATACCCAGCCATATTCTGCCATACTCTGCAATACACGGTAATACCCAGCCATACTCGGTGATACCCAGCCGTACCCAGCCATGCTCAGCCGTACCCAGCTATACTCAGCCAATATTACAGTTGGGGAGATTACGTGGATATTACAGTGGGGACTATATGGTGGTGGAATTTTCAAAGGTTTTTGCAAATTCAATTATTTGCTGATCCGAAAAATGATCCGATCCGTGACTCTGATCCGAGCAACGATCCGATCCGTGAGTTTGGGGGGGCAGATGTACAGAGGGGGAACAGATATATGTGTGTGTGTGGGGGGGGGGGGACAGACGTGTAGTGGGGTACAGAAGGGGAACAGATATATATGTGTGTGGGGGGGGGGACAGATGTGTAGTGGGGTACAGAGGGGGAACAGATATATGTGTGTGGGGGGGGGGGACAGACGTGTAGTGGGGTACAGAAGGGGAACAGATATATATGTGTGTGGGGGGGGGACAGATGTGTAGTGGGGTACAGAGGGGGAACAGATATATATGTGTGTGGGGGGGGGGACAGACGTGTAGTGGGGTACAGAGGGGGAACAGATATATATGTGTGTGGGGGGGGGGGGGCAGATGTGTAGTGGGGTACAGAAGGGGAACAGATATATATGTGTGTGTGGGGGGGGACAGATGTGTAGTGGGGTACAGAGGGGAAACAGATATATGTGTGTGTGTGGGGGGGACAGATGTGTAGTGGGGTACAGAGGGGGAACAGATATATGTGTGTGTGGGGGGGGCAGATGTGTAGTGGGGTACAGAGGGGAAACAGATATATGTGTGTGTGGGGGGGGGACAGATGTGTAGTGGGGTACAGAGGGGGAACAGATATATGTGTGTGTGGGGGGGGCAGATGTGTAGTGGGGTACAGAGGGGAAACAGATATATGTGTGGGGGGGGGACAGATGTGTAGTGGGGTACAGAGGGGGAAACAGATATATGTGTGTGTGGGGGGGGGCAGATGTGTAGTGGGGTACAGAGGGGAAACAGATATATGTGTTGGGGGGAACAGACGTGCAGGGGGGTGCAGAGGGGAAATAGACGTGCAGGGGGGAATGCGCCCCTTGCTTACAGTAATACTAGACCCGCCCCTAAGAATATTAAAAAAAAAAGTCAGTTACTTTGCTGAGTAACTAATTACTTTGCCAATGTAGTAACTGAGTTACTAACTCAATTACTTTTTTGGGAGAAGTAATTTGTAACTTAACTAATTACTTTTTTAAAGTAAGATGACCAACACTGGTGGTGCTCATAGGTGAGCGCAGTCTGTTGCATTAGGGTTGTGCACCCCAAAACTCACACACACATGCCTTTCTCTGCAGCCTCAGCTGCACTGGACAGTGAATGAATGGGAAGCGCTCTGTGCTGATCAGATTTCTGTTCATTCACAAATTGAAGCATAGTAAACACATCTTACTATGCTTCAGTTATGAATGAACGCAGTGAGCGAGTGTGTTCACTGTGTTTATTTAGAAAAGGAAGGGGCTGGTAAATAACATATTGACTAGCCCCTTCCCCGGCTCTCCATCCTGAAACATTCCCAGCAGCAGCTGGGGAGGGCGGGGGGAAAGAGGAGCCAGCAACATTGTAGGGAGGGGGGGGGGTGCAACACGGAGGTAATCCCAGGCAATAGGGGAAATCGGAACTGTACATAGTGATTAGGGTGTGCCCAGGCACATCCGGCACACCCCCTGTGCACACCTATGGTGGAGCTTTAAGGGCCATTCCCAGGTAGACTGGCATTTCTGGGTTATCAGCGACACTACTTCTGTCACTGCAGGCACGGTACCGTCTTTTAAAGGACGCCATTATAGAACATTTTCCCCCCCTCAAAGTGACTTATCAGCCGTGCCCGGACCGCTTTCATCCCCTCTTTGAAAAGCTATCTTTGGAATTGCATGTTACATTCACCGTCGGTAATAGTGCCGCCGCTATCTCATTATTTGCATTTCCACTTAACATTTACAGAAACTTATTAGGAGGGGAAACAGCTGGCGCTCTCTGACACCCATGTCACCGCGTTAATGGAGCAGATTACACAGGCGAGCGTGTCTTTCCCTTGCTTAATATACAATACGCTCTCACTCCTGCACCGGAGATACAATGTCTCCGAATAAATTATTTGCTCTGTGACCACATGTAAAGTACATCTGTGTGGGGAGAGCGGCCTTTTCCGATAGAGGAGCCAAATGGGAATTTTTTTTTATTCGCTGCCGGGTGAAGGCTGCCAGGCGCTGAATGTATTGCGGGGAGCGTTCAAGCAAGAAATGTATACAAATGATGGAGAGGAGCATTGCTTTCGTGTGCTGCCGGCCCCAACGGCTACAAATTTGCCCCCGGGGGGGGGGGGGGTCTATTGACGTGACTTGCAGAAAGCTGGTTTGGTTCTGTTATTGAGCTGATAAAATACTTGACCACAGAGCTGTCAGCCTAACACTGTCAACATGCTGAGAGGAGAACAGGGATGACTTTATTAACCGATGTTACTTCATTGTCCAATAGGCACGTTGGGGGTGCGTCCGGGATTGCACTGCAGTGGATAAAAGGTTGCAGACCTCTCTGGCATAGGGCCTTTTCTTATGCACAGTGCTGTCAGTATAATGCGGCGTACACACGGTCGGAATTTCCGATGGAAACAGTCCGATGGGAGCTTTTCATCGGATTTTCCGACCGTGTGTATTTGGATAGAGAACTTGTTCTCAATTTTTCCGACGAAAAACCTTTCTATCGGATTTTCCGATCGTGTGTATGCAATTCCGACACGCAAAATTCCGACGCATGCTCGGAAACAATTCGACGCATGTTCGGAAGCATTAAACTTCCTTTTTATAGTGCTGTCGAACGTGTTTTATGCCGCTGTGTTATTGACTGTCGGAATTTGGTGTGACCGTGTGTAGGCAACACAGCTTGAGCGGAATTCCGTCGGAAAAACCGTCAGAGTCTTTTCCGACGAGAATTCCGACCGTGTGTACGCGGCATAACACTGTGAACATGCTTAGAGGGAGGCGGGGGGGGGGGGGGGCACAGGGATGTATTCATAAATATGGCGCTACTCACTTATTGGCCAATAAGTATTTCGGGGGTGTGTCCAGGACAACATTGCAGTGGATAAAAGGTTTCTGGCCTGTCTGTGTTGTCTGGCAGGATCCTATTCCTATGAACTGTGTTGTCATTCTAACATTGTGAGTAGACATGTGCACAACAAAAAAATTTGTTTATTTTCGTTTCGTTTTTTTCATTTCCGTTGCTTCGTAACGATTCGTAAATTCGTAAGTCGTCGGTGTTCGTAATCGTACAGATTCGTGTTTTTGTAAGAGTTATTTTTTCGTTGATTCGTTTTTTCGTTAGTTTAATTTTCGTTTATTCTTTTTTTCGAAATTCTGACGCATACGTATTTATTCGTACTTTCGTAACATTCGTAGCATTCGTAATCAGAGCATAATTCATAATGTTATGTAATGTGTATGCTATTATTACATTGTAAGAGACACGGAAAATTACAAATCGAAAAAAAGAGTTACGTATGTACAAATTTTTTCGTCCAATCTATTCGAAGCACGTTAAGCAACGCCATTGTAAGAGACACCGAAAATTACGAATCGAAAATAAGAGTTACGAATGTACGAATTTTTTCATTCAATCCATTCGAGGCACGTTAAGCAGCGCCATTGTAAGGGACAAGGAAAATTACCAATTCAACAAAAAAAAAAAAGTTACGAATGTACGAATTTTTTCGTTCAATCTATTTGAAGCACGTTAAGCAGCGCCATTGTAAGAGACACGAAAAACTACGAATCGAAAAAAAAAAAAAAATTACGAATGTACGAATTTTTTCGATCAATCCATTCGAAGCACGTTAAGCAGCGCCATTGTAAGAGACACGGAAAATTACGAATCGAAAAAAAAAAAAAAAAAAAAAGTTACGAATGTACGAATTTTTTCGTTCAATCCATTCGAGGCACGTTAAGCAGCGCCATTGTAAGGGACACCGAAAATTACCAATTCAACAAAAAAAAAAAGTTACGAATGTACGAATTTTTTCGTTCATTTTGATTTTCGTTGTTCCTGTTTTCTATTTCCGGATTTTCTTCATTCGTACATTCGTTGTTTCTAATGAGCTTTTTTCGGATTTTCGTTGTTTTCGGATTCGTACGATTCGAACGATTTGTTATTCGTTAAAATTTTTACCGAATCGTTCGTTCATTCGTACGATAACGAATGAACGAAAATTACGAAAAAAAACGAAACGAATTGCACATGTCTAGCTGTCAGTATAACACTGTGAACATGCTTAGAGGGAAGGGGCGGGGGCACAGGGATGTATTCATAAATATGGCGCTACTCACTTATTGGCCAATAAGCATTGTGGGGTGTGTCCAGGACAACATTGCAGTGTATAAAAGGTTGCTGGCCTGTCTGTGTTGTCTGGCAGGATCCTATTCCTATGAACTGTGTTGTCATTCTAACATTGTGAGCATACGTAGATGGAGGGAGAGCACAAGGATGGCTTCGTCAAAATGGTCCGGCTCATTCATCGCATAACCAGGGCCATCTTTAATATTGATTGGACCCTGGGGAAAAAATTTCTTGGGGCCCCCCTCCATACAATTTCACTCTCCACCTGCTCTGAGACATACAATAAATAGCAGCTAGACTTAAAATCAGTTACTGGATCAGATCAGACAGCAATTGCGATTGCCTGCCAGAGGTTACAGCATATCATTACTGCTTACTGACTGGTTGCTAGAGGTTACAGCACACATTAAGGCTCACTGATTAGTTGCTAGAGGTTACAGCAAATGATTTCTGCTTGTTTATTGGTTGCTAGAGATTACTCTACAGTAATACTGCTCACTGATTGGTTGCTAGAGGCTACAGCACATCACCTCCTCACTGCAGGGGGGCATGATATACATATGAATGCCGCCTTTATTTACATATCAATGCCGCCGGCCGCAGCTATTTACTTTGTAATGACACCACTATTTACCTATGAATGCTGGTTATTTACATGTAAACACAGGGTCTGCAGGTGAGTCATCTGTACACAATAATAGGGCAGAGCTGGACAGCATTAATAGCAGCACTTCACACTGAGATATAAGGACACAGCACAGGACTAAAACCTCAAGGGACAAGGGAATTTAAACTGGTATAGTTGGCAAGTATGAGGCAGCTGCTTTGGGCCCCACAACAATGACAGGGCCCAGGGCAGCTGCCCCTTTTGCCCTGCCTTAAAGACGGCCCTGCGCATAAGTATGCTGTCGGCGTGTCCTGGACTATGCTGTATGGCTTAACTGCAGCGGATAAAAGGTCGCCAACCTGTCTGGTCAAATAAAATTTTGTTTATTTGGTATATTAATAAGGAGAACCTACAGTGCTTTAGTGCCGGTTTACAGAGGGGCAACCGGACTTTGCAAGGCAATTTGGAGGCGACTTCAGCGCGACTTAAAGTTGCCTCCAGGATATTGAAGATTCAAATTTAAAGGGTTTAACCACTTGCTTACTGGGCACTTAAACCCCCCTCCTATCCAGACTAATTTTGAGCTTTCAGCGCTGTCGCACTTTGAATGACAATTGCGCGGTCATACAACACTGTACCCAAATTACATTTTTTTTTTTTCCCCCCCAAAAGAGCTTTCTTTTGGTGGTATTTGATCACCTCTGCGATTTTTATTTTTTGTTAAATTTTTTTTAAAAAAGACCGAATTAAAAAAAAAAAAGAATTATTTTTTTATTTTGTTATAAAAGTTTTAAATGGGTAATTTTTGTCTGTCATTGATGTACGCTGATGAGGTGGCAGTGATGGGCACCGATAGGTGGCAGTGATGGGCACCAGTGTTGCCAACCGTCAGTATTTTTACTGGCAGCCAGTGAAAAACAGGCAATTTTCTCCTGCCAGTAAATGCCAGTAAAAGGAAAAAGTTGCCAGTAAAAAGTATGCCTATGATGTTCGGCTCAGTTCAGAGCCGGCTGAGACCATCCAAGTGCCTGCTACAGTGTGTTTGGGCAGCTCTGGTGGAGGCGGTGCCTAAGCATGTCATGTGATGTCATAGTGCAAGGGAGCCAAGCAGAGCGGCCAGAGCCTTGTGTGTGGGTCTGCAGGGCAGGAGCAGGGCAGGTCGGGAGCAAGACTGTCAGTGCTGATTAGACTGGAGTGGACTGAAGGGACCAAGAGTCAACTTTGTGTGTGTGTGTGTGTGTGTGTGCCTTCCTATTATAATTTCTTGCCCTCCTGAGCCCGGTCCCTGAGCTACTTACTTACTATATCGAAAATAAAATAAGAAATATGTTTTTTGCCCTAATATCTACCTTAAATAACACTGCTAAATGTATATTGTACTTGTTTGTAGCCTAAATACAAAAATTTGCACTTAAAACTGTAATTTTGTAACTTTTGGAAATGCCAGTAAAAACTTGGCTGTGCCAGGAAATTTTGGGTGTTGTGTCAGTAAATTTCAATCTGGTAGGTTGGCAACACTGATGGGCACTGATGGGTGGCAGTGATGGGCACTGATGGGGTACACTGATAGGCCTCACTTTTAGGTGACACTGATTGGCGGCACTGGTGGGCATTGTGGGCATTTACAGGTGGCACTTTTTGGCATTTACAGGTGGCATACATGAAGCCTCTGACTTTTCGGGACCAATGTCCCTTTAAGATGAGCCGGTGATCGGCTTTTTTTTTCTCCTCCGCTGTCAGCGTGAGGAGAAAAAAAAAAAAAAAATAACCAAGCTTTTGTTTTCATCATGTGATCAGCTGTCATTGGCTGACAGCTGATCACATGGTAAGGGGCCGGGACCTGCCCCTTACTCGGATCGCTGATCACCCGAGTCTCAGTGACTCTGTGATCACAGCGCGGCCTCCCGGGAATTGAGATCCGCGCTGTGGCCGTCATTCAGCCATAGCGCGGAAGTGGTTAAAGGGTTACTAAACCCTTGTGTTTTTTTTTTTTTTTTAAAAACAAACATATCATACTTACCTTCACTGTGCAGTTCATTTTGCACAGATTGGCCCTGATCCTCCTCTTCTTTGGTCCCTCAGTGGCCCTAGTAGCTCCTCCCCGCATCAAGTGACCCGCGTGAAAAGCGCTCTCCTATGGGACACCCGTGCATGCTTACTTCCGAGTCCTGCTTCTGCGTCTATTGACACAGAAAGCAGGACTCGGCCCCGCCCCCCGGGGCGCCCGCGTCATTGGATTCGATTGACAGCAGCAGGAGCCAATGGCTGCGCTGCTATCAATCTATCCAATCAGGACACGAGACACCAGCTAGAGGTGTGCTTGTCCCTGGGGAGAAGAAAACCCGGTTCAGGTAAGTAAAACGGGGGGCACTGGGGGGGCTGCAGCACTACAGAAGGTTTTTCACCTTAATGCATAGACCTGGAGGCCCTCCCTGCTCCGGTCCATTATCATTTTTCCCATTCTGCAATTCAAGTTGGGATGGCTTAGTTAGTGACTTTGAACAAAACTTGCCTCGTTTTTCCATCACGATTATTGATGCAAATTATTCTAATTAGCGGTGGACCTGGCTGGAATTCCTGAGTTTTCTCTGGGCAGAAAAGAACAGGGCCTCTGGCTATTACGCAGGCTAATCACCAGTCTTCTGGTAATTGCTCTAGATTGTAGAGTGGTTGGTCCAGGCTGAGGTAGCAAATTCCTGTGATGCAGATTTACATTTTTTTGTCCCTTTCTTTTCTTGCTCTTCTCTTTTTAGCGTAAAAAGGAGATTTATGCCCTAACCCACCAACATTTTGGTTGGCTAAAGAGCTGTGTATACCAACCATACTCAGGCAGACTCCATAGAACTCTCAGGGTCCTTTAGAGGTTGTTAGGGGTTCCTTGAGATGCGGCTGATTGATCTCCCATCTCATGGGGCCTATATAGCTCCAGGACCAACACCAATTGACGGAGCCACCAACCTGACACCAATTATCATTTTAGCTCTCTGTAAAGGGGGGGCATTACTTACTGACCATCAATGTAAGAGGCACATTTGTCACTGACTTCTGATGAATTGGTTTATTCCAAAGGTTACTCAAGGCCTTTGGTAAAAAAGTTGGGTAAAAAAGTAGACAATTGGGTAAAAAAGTTGACAAAGGTTGGTGTATAGGGTTACCACCCAGATGGTATGTAACTGGCTCATCTGGTAAAAACTGAACTTGTGCCCAATGTTATAAATAGGAAAAGGACCATAAGGCTGGTATTTTCCCCAAAAACTGTGTATTCACTAAGTGTGTACCACAGTCTTTCTCAACCAGGGTTCTGTGTAAACCTAGGGTTCCTCCAGACATTGATAGGGGTTTCCTTGAGCAATGCGCAACCTCTGACTCTCAGATAACTAACCAGTGACACAGAAAATCTTTTTAGCTTTCTTCCAACTGGCCACCAATGTAAATAACATTCTTCCCACTGACCACAAATGTAAGGAACATTCTTCCCACTGACCATCAATGTAAGGAGCATTTTTCCCACGAATCATCAACGTAAAAAGCAGTCTTCCCATGGACCACCAATGTAAGTAAGTAGCATTCTTTCCACTGTATACTAATATAAGAAGAATTATTTCTATTGACCACCAATGTAAGGAACATTCTTCCCACTGACCACCAATGTAAGGAACATTCTTCCCACTGATCACCAATGTAAGGAACATTCTTCCCACTGACCACCAATGTAAGGAACATTCTTCCCACTGATCACCAATGTAAAGAACATTCTTCCCACTGATCACCAATGGAAGGAACATTCTTCCCACTGACCGCCAAGTGAGGAGCATTCTTCACAGAGACCACCAAAATAAGAGACATTCTTTCTATTAACCACCAATGTAAGTAGCATTCTTTCTACTGACCACCAATGTAAGGGCATTCTTCCCACTGACCACCAATGTAAGGGCATTCTTCCCACTGACCACCAATGTAAGGGGCATTCTTCTCACTGAACACCAATCAAAGAATCATTCTTTACATTGACCACCATTCTAATGTTCCACGCATTGTTGATATACAGTCAGTGGCGTAACTAGAACCTTCAGGGCCCCGGTGCAAGAAACCATGGAGGGCCCCCTGACCTCCAGCCAGGGCCCTTCTCACTGATCACGGGGGCAGCAGGACCTGGATAGGAGGGGGAACAAATCCCCTCCATTTTCCTCCTGCAGCCACTTAAGGCCTATCAAAGGGAGAGGACAAGAAGCAGACTTTTAGTGGCTGCAGGAGAAAAAATTAGGAGATTTGTTCCTCCCCCCCATCCAGGTGTTCAGGGGCAACATGTGCGCTATTGCAATTGTGACCCCTGTAGTTATGCCCCAGTGATGAGTGGCAGAGGTGGTGGTGGGGGATGGGATTAGTGGCAGCAGTGGTGGTTGGGGAGAGATAGGATCAGTGGCATTGTGGTGGGAGATGGGATGAGGGGCAGTGGTGAGGGAGAGATGGGATGAGTGGCAGCGGTGAGGGAGAGATGGGATAAGTGGCAGCGGTGAGGGAGAGATGGGATGAGTGGCAGCGGTGAGGGAGAGATGGGATGAGTGGCAGCGGTGAGGGAGAGATGGGATGAGTGGCAGCGGTGAGGGAGAGATGGGATGAGTGGCAGTGGTGGGGGGGATGGGATCAGTGGCAGCAGTGGTGGTTGGGTGGGGATAGGATCAGTAGTGGCGGTGGTGGTGGGGGGATGGGATGAGTGGCAAGGGTTGTGGCAGTAGTGGTGGTGATGTGTGGGGGTATCAGTGGTGGTGTGGGGGGTATCAGTGGCAGTAGTGGTTGTGGTGTGGGGGGTATCAGTGGCAGTAGTGGTGGTGGTGTGGGGGAGGGGGGTATCAGTGGCAGTAGTAGTGTGGGGGGAGGGGGGTATCAGTGGCAGTAGTGGTGGTGGTGTGGGGGGGTATCAGTGGTGGTGGTGGTGTGGGGGAATCAGTGGCAATAGTGGTGGTGGTGTGGGGGGTATCAGTGGTGGTGTGGGGGGGAGGGGGTATCAGTGGCAGCAGTGGTGGTGGTGTGGGGGGTATCAGTGGTAGTAGTGGTGGTGGTGTGGGGGGGTATCAGTGGTGGTGGTGGTGGTGGTGTGGGGGGAGGGGGGTATCAGTCAGTGGCAGTAGAGGTGGTGGTGTGGGGGGGTATCAGTGGTGGTGGTGGTGGTGTGGGGGAGGGGGGAATCAGTGGCAATAGTGGTGGTGGTGTGGGGGGGATATCAGTGGTGGTGGTGGTGTGGGGGAATCAGTGGCAATAGTGGTGGTGGTGTGGGGGTATCAGTGGTGGTGTGGGGGGGAGGGGGTATCAGTGGCAGCAGTGGTGGTGGTGTGGGGGGTGGTATCAGTGGCAGTAGTGGTGGTGTGGGGGGTATCAGTGGTGGTGTGGGGGGAGAAGGGTATCAGTGGCAGTAGTGGTGGTGGTGGTGGGGGGTATCAGTGGTGGTGGTGGTGTGGGGGGGGGGGGGAATCAGTGGCAATAGTGGTGGTGGTGTGGGGGGGGATATCAGTGGTGGTGGTGGGTGTGGGGGTGGGGGAATCAGTGGCAATAGTGGTGGTGGTGTGGGGGGTATCAGTGGTGGTGTGGGGGGGGGGGAGGGGGTATCAGTGGCAGCAGTGGTGGTGGTGTGGGGGGTATCAGTGGTGGTGTGGGGGGAGAAGGGTATCAGTGGCAGTAGTGGTGGTGGTGTTGGGGGTATCAGTGGTGGTGGTGGTGGTGGTGTGGGGGGAGGGGGGTATCAGTGGCAGTAGTGGTGGTGGTGTGGGGGGTATCAGTGGTGGCAGGGCTGATCCTAGGGTAACAGATGCCCGGGTGCGGAAATATTTCTGGCGCCCCCACGTGGGCGTGGTCATCTTACTAACTCCCCCCACTTTACAAATGTTTCTATGGCTACGACTCAAACACAGAGATGCTCCCCTAAGAAGTCTTCATTACCCTGGGATCCTCCCATGATCTTTTAACAATAAAGAAAATGAGTACACTAATGGGACCTGGAGGGGGGTCTCTCTAATGCACACAGAGAGGGCTTCTGTTAGAGACTCTGTTAGAAAGAGCCCCCAGACATACTACAAGAGATGGTCAGAGACTGCACACATAGTACAAGGGAAGGTCAGAGACTGCAGACAGAGTACAGGAGAAGGTCAGAGACTGCAGACATAGTACAGGAGACGGTCAGAGACTGCAGACATGGTACAAGAGATGGTCAGACTGCAGACATAGTACAGGAGAAGGTCAGAGACTGCAGACATAGTACAGGAGATAGTCAGAGACTGCAGACATAGTACAGGAGATGGTCAGAGACTGCAGACATAGTACAGGAGATGGTCAGAGACTGCAGTTCCTAAGGATGGAAGTAGATAATGGCCGACCAGACCCGGCAATACAGCAACATCAGTTTTTCTGATCAGGAGTCAGCTCACTCTGGGTTGCCCGTGGCGACTCCGCTGGGTAGTGCTCAGATCTCTATTTTGGCAATGACTCCCTTCCTTTCTTCACCAGGGATGACGCCAGTCTGTGCGGCTTTCCCTCTGGTGGCACAGGGCAGCGGGGTTCTCTTTCTGATGATGTCCCCTCAGCACTTCCTCTCCCTGGAGTCCTGGGTGTACTTTCCCGGCATCCTGGAGCTCTCTCTCCCCCCCTCTTATTCAGCTTAGCATGCTGTGTGGGTTGCAGTTTCCGGGTCACAATGGGGCCGCCAGTCCACGGGACTACATGTCCCACAATCCTCTTCTCTGCTCCTTTTTATTGTATTTCTTCCCTGGCCAATATGAAGAAGGGAGAAGAAACATAGCGGGCAGCTGACCTGGCAAGTACAGCAGTGCGAGGAGGAGAGGGAGGGTGGGGTCTAAGAGCCCACAGCTGCTCTCTCTCCACTCAGACACGGGCGATCCGTTCTCCGTCTGCTTCGCTCTCCTCCTCTGACAGGAGGAGGGAGGGGGATGGGCAGTAAACACAGAGAGCCCTCTTCTCGGTGGCACAGTCTCTTCTGCCCTGATCCACTCCTGCATACCTCCCAACTTTTAAAGTTGAGAATGAGGGATATTCTGGGGAGAGCGTGACCTGCGGCATGCGCAGCTTATATCAAAGTGGCCATCAGAGCCCCCCCACAGCAGGTGTCCCCCATCAGAGCCCCCATCCACAGCAGGTGTCCCCCATCAGAGCCCCCCACAGCAGGTGTCCCCCCATTAGAGTCTGTCCCCATCAGAGCCCCCCCCCCCCACAGAAGGTGTTCCCCATCAGAGCCACCCCCCACAGCAGGTGTTCCCCATCAGAGCCCCCCCAGCAGGTGTCCCCATCAGAGCCCCCCCACAGCAGGTGTCCCCCATCAGAGCCCCCACAGCAGGTGTCCCCATCAGAGCCCCCCCACAGAAGGTGTTCCCCATCAGAGCCCCCCCCGCCACAGCAGGTGTCCCCCATCAGAGCCCCCCCCACAGCAAGTGTCCCCCATCAGCGCCCCCCCCCCCACAGCAAGTGTCCCCCATCAGAGCCCCCCCCCACAGCAAGTGTCCCCCATCAGAGCCCCCCCACAGCAAGTGTCCCCCATCAGAGCCCCCCCCCACAGCAAGTGTCCCCCATCAGAGCCCCCCCACAGCAAGTGTCCCCCATCAGAGCCCCCCCCACAGCAGGTGTCCCCCATCAGAGCCCCCCCACAGCAGGTGTCCCCATCAGAGCCCCCCCACAGCAGGTGTCCCCCATCAGAGCCCCCCCCACAGCAGGTGTCCCCCACCAGAGCCCCCCACAGCAGGTGTCCCCATCAGAGCCCCCCCCACAGCAGATGTCCCCCATCAGAGCCCCCCCACAGCAGGTGTCCCCCACCAGAGCCCCCCCACAGCAGGTGTCCCCCATCAGAGCCCCCCCACAGAAGGTGTCCCCCATCAGAGCCCCCCCCACAGCAAGTGTCCCACATCTGAGCCCCCCCACAGCAGGTGTCCCACATCAGAGCCCCCCCACAGCAGGTGTCCCCCATCAGAGCCCATCCACAGCAGGTGTCCCCCATCAAAGCCCCCCCACAGCAGGTGTCCCCCATCAGAGCCCCCCCACAGCAGGTGTCCCCATCAGAGCCCCCCCCACAGCAGGTGTTCCCCATCAGAGCCCCCCCACAGCAGGTGTACCCCATAAGAGCCCCCCCCACAGCAGGTGTCCCCCATCAGAGCCCCCCCACAGCAGGTGTCCCCCATCAGAGCCCCCCCCCACAGCAGATGTCCCCCATCAGAGCCCCCCCACAGCAGGTGTCCCCATCAGAGCCCCCCCCCCCCACAGCAGGTGTCCCCCATCAGAGCCCCCCCACAGCAGGTGTCCCCCATCAGAGCCCCCCCACAGCAGGTGTACCCCATCAGGTGTCCCCATAGATCAGTACCTGTCCAATAGATCCCTGTAGCTCGGGCGCGCTGGGAGCAGAAGCACCGTGCACATTGCAGAGGGGTGTGGTATGTCTGGTTACTAGGAGGGCGGCACTGGAACAGCATTTCTGGGAGTGCACTGGGGATGATTGGCAGCAGCTCCGGCCAACCCAGAAGAGAAGAGCCGACACACGCAGAGGCAGCGGGGCAGATAGGAGACTGCTCCACGCGCACCGGATTAGTGGAGTCTAGTACCAAAACGTGTTCCAGTACTAGGCTCCACAGAGGTACACAGAGGTACTCAGCAAGGATTTCGGGGACAGCGGGAGCGGTATGCGCTCTTGTCAGTTGCTGGCGGGATGGGGAACCGCAGCACCCACTACATGCGCTCCACCTCCGCCTCTGGACACAGATGAGGAGGAGGGAGTGGAGCAGCACTCTGGAGCTTTGGCGCCCCCACCTCTGCGGCGCCTGGGTGCGGAGCACCCCACGCACCCTGCCTAGGATCGGCCCTGAGTGGTGGTGGTGTGGGTGGGGGGGGGGTATCAGTGGCAGTAGTGGTGGTGGTGTGGGGGGGGTATCAGTGGCAGTAGTGGTGGTGGTGTGGGGGGTATCAGTGGTGGTGGTGTGGGCGGGGGGGGGGGGCGGGGGGGGGGGGATATCAGTGGCAGTAGTGGTAGTGGTGTGGGGGGTATCAGTGGCAGTAGTGGTGGTGGTGTGGGGGGGTATCGGTGGTGGTGGTGGTGTGGGTGGGAGGGGTATCAGTGGATCTCTGGACCCCTTTACATTACACAGCACCCTGCATCTCTGGACCCCTATACATTATACATCATCCCCAGTTCTGGACCCCCCTGCATGTTACACAGACCCCCCTTCAGTGCAGTCCCCCCCTTCAGTGCAGACCCCCTCCCGTCAGGTCCACAGACCTCAAGATTACACAGGCATTGCTTCAAGATGCGTTAAAGTCATGTGACAAAGTCGCGTGACTTTCAGGTCGTACAACTATGAAAGGGGCCTTAATGATTGAGTTTAGATCTACTTTAATGAGTGTATAAAAATGTTTTGGTTTGTTTCAAGCAAATTTCACCTAAACAGCTCAGTAAGTGAAATTGAAATCTTCTGCATCAACATTAATCTGGTTCACGCCACAATTTCTGCGTTCCGGATGCATTTTTGTATACGTCTTTACAACAAAATCCGATCGGACTTTTTCCGATCGTGTGTAGAGAATTCCGACGGACAAAGTGCCACGCATGCTCAGATCACATTACAAGACCAAAGCTATTGGCTACTAGCCTCTACGTAGTTCCGTCGTACGCAACGAACGTCACCACGTTCAGAATGATCGGATTTTCAGACAACTTTGTCCGACCGTGTGTATGCAACACCAGTGTCGGACAAAACCCGTCTGAAAAAATCTGACGGATTTTGTGGTCGGAATTTCCGACCGTTTGTACGGGGGCTTAGACTGTGGGTGTAAAGGCAGGCGTCCCAATACTTTTTACAATATAGTGTACATTGTGTAACTGTTTTAACAAAATCAGAGTTGAACTTGAAAAATTCTGTCATCTGACCTCCTTTAAATGGCGGCCGTAACACCAATATCATTAGCGTCGCTCACATCTGTATTTTGCCCATCCGGCACTCACTGCGCTGGAAACTCACGGACTGTAATAACCCGTAATAGATTCTCTAGCAATCCGCGTTCCCTTTGATTTCTTGAAGCAACATGACCTTAGCAGTCTAGTAGAAAACACATGAAATGAAAAAATTGTTTTAATCTCCTGCCTGCTCATTTGCCTAAGAAACGAGGTTAAATTCTCGCTGTCTCTCCGCCATTTAATCCAGCGGGCGATGTGCCATCTATAATAGTGAATTTATGAAGCACAGTGGACATTTTCTCCCCTCCTGGGAGCGGGGCCGGGGCTTTGCGAGCGCGCCGCAACCAGGAGCGTCTCTCAGACAGTAATGTTCTGCGGTCAATCGACTGCCTGGCTGGGATTCACGGCCTCCTTGTTCCAGTCCGCTAAGCCGTGTAGTCTCCTTCACACACAGCTAATTACAAAATGATGCTGTAGACCGTCAGATTGGCGAGCCCAGCTTCTGCCGCTTTGTGCGCGGTCATTTAATGGGCTTTGCTACTTGAACCTCTTGACAGGTTGACTGATAAGGGTTCCAGGCTGCAGGATACAGGGGGTTTGGGATCTCAGCCTTCCACGCAGTGAGCCACCAATTTTACTTACCTTTAGTTCTCGAGAATGACCTCACTAACAGGGGCGGACTGACAACTCATGGGGCCCCCGGGCAATAGGAGGTTATGGGGCCCCCAGGCAATCAGAGATTATGGGGCCACACAGTATACACTCACACAGTATACACATACATGTACACACAGTATACACATACATGTACACACAGTATACACAGACATGTTTCTATTGGCTGAGAAGATACAGGAGAGGTGGGGCAGCTATAATCTCTGCATTTTTAGACCAAAAGGATGTCGGTAAGGGACATTTCAGAAACAGATGTAAAAAAAAACACAGATTTTTACATACTGTCCCTGGTTTTACTGAGGCTGGCAACCCTGATGGGGCCCCCTAGTGGCCCAGGGCCCTCGGGAAGTGCCCGAGTGGCCGAATGGTCAGTCCGCCACTGGACATGTTTCTATTGGCTGAGAAGGTACTGGAGAGGTGGGGCAGCTATAATCTCTGGATTTTTAGACCAAAAGGATGTCGGTAAGGGACATTTCAGAAACAGATACAAAAAAAACACAGATTTTTACATACTGTCCCTGGTTTTACTGAGGCTGGCAACCCTGATGGGGCCCCCCATTGGCCCGGGGCCCTCGGGAAGTGCCCAAGTGGCTGAATGGTCAGTCCGCCCCTGCTCACTAATCATAATGTTGCTCCAGGCAAATAGCTTATAAGGTAGGATCATTGACCGGTGGGTGTATACTCAAAGCCAAGTCAGATGTGGAGAAAGAAAGACATCTTGGCCCAAAGATGATACTTAGCACACTGAAAAGCATTGAGGCAATGGACACCTTGGCTAGGAAAACATTATAAAGCCGAAAGTTTGTAGACCCAGGCAGGGGCGTTGCTAGGTCTACAAAAGATCTGGGGCTAGAGCCCATAGCAGCGAAGTAAAGAAAGTCATACGCTTGGGCGGGTATACACATGTATGTATATATATATATATTAGGGCTGTTACTAATTCAAATTTTTGTGTTCAATTAACCACTTCAGCCCCGGACCAATTGGCAGCCAAAGGACCAGGCCCCTTTTTGCGATTCGGCACTGCGTCGCTTTAACTGACAATTGCGCGGTTGTGCGACGTGGCTCCCAAACGAAATTGGCGTCCTTTTTTTTCCCACAAATAGAGCTTTCTTTTGGTGGTATTTGATCGCCCCTGTGTTTTTTATTTTTTTTTGCGCTATAAACAAAAATAGAGCGACAATTTTGAAAAAAAATTCAATATTTTTTGCTTTTTGCTATAATAAATATCCCCAAAAAATATATAAAAAAATTTTTTTTTCCTCAGTTTAGGCCGATACGTATTCTTCTACATATTTTTGGTAAAAAAAATCGCAATTAGTGATTATTGATTGGTATGCGCAAAAGTTATAGCATTTACAAAATAGGGGATAGTTTTATAGCATTTTTATTAATATTTTTTTTTTTTACTAGTAATGGCGGACACATCGGACATTTTTGACACATTTTTGGGACCATTGTCATTTATACAGCAATCAGTGCTATTTAAATGCATTGATTCCTGTATAAATGACACATGCAGTGAAAGAGTTAACCACTAGGGGGAGGGGAGGGGTTATGGGCTGTGACGTGTGTGTGTTTTTTTTAACATTAGGGGGCGGGGCTGATGTCTGACGTCACTGATCGGCTTTCCCGATGACAGGGAACAGCCAATCAATGACAGGCAGAGTAGGAAGCGCGTTGAGAGGTTTGTTTACACATACCTCTTCCCGTTCTTCAGCTCTGTGACCCGATCGCGGGACACCAGCGGCGATCAGGTCTGCTGGTCCCGCGGCCGTGGTCACGGAGCTCCGACCGGGTCACGAGCGCACCCCCGGGGGCGCGCGTGCGACCCACGGCTAGGCAATTAAAGGGCAACGTACCTGTACGTGTTTTTGCCTAGCCGTGCCATTCTGCCGACGTATATGTGCAGGAGGCAGTCGGGAAGCTGTTAATCGATTTTTTTTTAAAATCGATTAATCGACTAATTTCGATGAATTACAACGCACATACAGATCCAACTACTTTTATCTGACCTCCTTGCATTGCAACTCTGCATTAGTCAGTGGTAAATGTGGTATACACTATATACAATCACCCGACACTAGTTAGTTTCCACAATCCATGACTTAACTTCACAGTTCACACAAATACGTTTTAAATTCAAACTGTAGCACCGACGTAAGTCATTTTTTTTCCCACAGTAGCGTGACAATCCCTCATGAATCAAAGGGTATTTCAAATATTTACGAGGAGTTGCATAATAGAGTGTATGCATTTTTCAATTGTGCTTTTATAGCAATTATTCCTATTTTAACCGCTTCCCGACCGCCTCATGTAGATATACGTCAACACAATGGCACGGGCAGGCAAAAGCACGTACCTGTACGTCCCCTTTAATTTGCCTGCACGGGGGGCGCGCGCGACCCGGTCGGGAGCTCCGTGACCACGGCCGCGGGGCCAGCGGACCCGATCGCCGCTGGTATCCCGCGATCGGGTTACGGAGCTGAAGAACGGGGAGAGGTCTGTGTAAACAAACCTCTCCCCGCGCTTCCTACTCTGCCTGTCAGTGATCGGCGGTTCCCTGTCATCGGGAACGCCGATCAATGACGTCAGACGTACAGCCACGCCCCCCCCTACTGTAAAAAAAAACACAACACGTCACACTGACTCCTCCCCGCCCCCTAGTGGTTAACCCCTAACTACAACTGTCATTTACATAGGAATCAGTGCTATTTAAATAGCAGTGATTGCTGTATAAATGACAAATGTCCCAAAAATGTGTCAAAAATGTTCGATGTGTCCGCCAAAATGTCGCAGTCACAATAAAAATCGCTGATCGCCGCCATTACTAATAAAAAAAAAAATATTAATAAAAATGCTATAAAACTATCCCCTATTTTGTAAACGCTATAACTTTTGCGCAAACTAATCAATAATCGCTAATTGCGATTTTTTTACCAAAAATATGTAGAAGAATACGTATCGGCCTAAACTGAGGAAAAAAATTGTTTTTTTATATATTTTTTGGGGATATTTATTATAGCAAAAAGTAAAAAATATTGCATTTTTTTCAAAATTGTCGCTCTATTTTTGTTTATAGCGCAAAAAATAAAAACCGCAGGGGCGATCAAATACCACCAAAAGAAAGCTCTATTTGTGGGAAAAAAAGGACGCCAATTTTGTTTTGGAGCCACGTCGCATGACCGCGCAATTGTTAGTTAAAGCGACGCAGTGCCGAATTGCAAAAAGGGGTCTGGTCCTTTAGCTGCAAATTGGTCCGGGGCTGAAGTGGTTAAAGCACGATAGTGAGATAATCTGCAATTTCTCCTTTTTCTAGATTTACGGTATGCCTGGCATCTGAGCGACATCTGACAGTCAACATGAAGCAGTCCAATTTAAGACTTCGGCAATCTCACTGGTGACCTCTATGGAGATGTAATTTTTAGATGTGAAATTAATGTGCCAATCAATGTCAGAAAAGGACTTCATTTCATTTTTAAGACAAGATGAACCTTCTATTTTTGAGATTTTATTTCAAAATTAAAATGCAAATTTAATGACCAGCATCTTCTGATAATTGTTTCTTTTCTAAATAGGAGAATATTTTGTCTTACAGGACGGAAAGGTTTCAATTTCAACCAACAAACATTTTTTATGTAGAAAGAAGTGATCAACACTATATGGCCAAAAGATGGTGGGCACCTGACCATCAGACTAACTCTTATGCCCCGTACACACGGTCGGAAATTCCGACCACAAAATCCATTCGATTTTTTCCGACGGATTTTGTCCGAAACTGGTGTTGCATACACACGGTCGGACAAAGTTGACGGAAAATCCGATCATCCTGAACGTGGTGACATTCGTTTCGTAGGACGGCATTCTGAACGTGGTAATGTTCGTTGCGTACGACGGAACTACGTAGAGGCTAGACATGTGCAATTCGTTTTGTTTTTTTCGTTTTTCGTTTTTTTTCGTTATTTTCGTTCATTGGTTATCGTACGAATGAACGAACGATTCGCTAAAAATTTTAACGAATCGAACGAATCCGAAAACAACGAAAATCCAAAAAAAAAATAATTAGAAACAACGAATGTACGAAAGAAGAAAATTCGAAAAAAAAACGAAAACAGGAACAACGAAAATCAAAATGAACGAAAAAAATTCGTACATTCGTAACTTTTTTTTTTTTGTTGTTGAATTGGTAATTTTCCGTGTCCCTTACAATGGCGCTGCTTAACGTGCTTCGAATGGATTGAACAAAAAAATTCTTACATTCGTAACTTTTTTTTTTTGATTCGTAATTTTCCGTGTCTCTTACAATGGCGCTGCTTAACGTGCTTCGAATGGATTGAACAAAAAAATTCGTACATTCGTAACTTTTTTTTTTTTCGATTCGTAATTTTCCGTGTCTCTTAAAATGTAATAATAGCATACACATTACATAAAATTATGAGTTATGCTCCGATTACGAATCTACGAATGTTACGAATGTACGAATAAATACGAATGCGTCCGAATTTCGAATAAACGAAAATTAAACTAACGGAAAAACGAATCAACGAAAAAATGACTCTTACGAAAATACGAATCGCTACGAATATGAACACCGACGACTTACGAATTTACGAATCGTTACGAATCAACAGAAAAAAAAAAACGAAAATAAACAAATTTTTTTGTTTTGCACATGTCTAGTAGAGGCTAGTAGCCAATAGCTTTGGTCTCGTAATTTGATCTGAGCATGCGTGGCACTTTGTCCGTCGGAATTCTCTACACACGATCGGAAAAAGTCCGATCGAATTTTGTTGTCGGAAAATTTGAGAGAAGGATCTCTAATTTTTTCCGACGGAAAAAGTCCGATGGAGCCCACACACGGGCGGATTTTCCGACAACATGGTCCGATCGGACATTTTCCGTCGGAATTTCCAACCGTGTGTACGGGGCATTATTCTTATGCCCCGTGCACACGGTCGGAAATTCCGACCACAAAATCCATTCGATTCGGATTTTGTCCGAAACTGGTGTTGCATACACACGGTCGGACAAAGTTGTCGGAAAATCCGATCGTTCCGAACGTGGTGCCGTTCGTTGCGTACGACAGAACTACGTAGACGTAGAGGCTAGTAGCCAATAGCTTTCGTCTTGTAATTTGATCTGAGCATGCGTGGCACTTTGTCCGTCGGAATTCCCTACACACGATTGGAAAAAGTCCGATCGGACTTTGTTGTCGGAAAATTTGAGATCCTGCCCGCTAGAGCCCACACATGATCGGATTTTCCGACAACATAATCCGATCTGACTATTTCCATCGGAGCATCCGACCGTCCGTACGGGGCATTATGGTTAAAAGTACATGGAAGCCTCCAAACGATGGACTTCAGGTGTTTTCAGTGAAGAGTACTGGTAATGGTACATCATACAAAGACAAGGTTAAAAGCTTCCTTCTTAACAGCAAAAACAAAACCGCATTCTTACGTAGTCCAACTCCCCTAGAAGACATCTGTTTAAAAGGCTCCCAAACTACAAACACTACCTCCCTAGCATACAAATGGTTATCTCACCCACCGCCCCACGAAAGAAACAAGCACAAAGATGCTTGGGAACAGGAATTGGGTACCATCATAAGCGACACACAATGGGAAAAAGCCTGTATCTTCGCTCATAAATGTTCGCTCAGTACTAAGTATCAGGAAATATCTTATAAACTACTCACACGATGGTATTTTACACCAGTTAGGGCCAAAAAATGGTCATCTGACTCATCAGA
The DNA here is from genome assembly GCA_028564925.1 of Lithobates sylvaticus. Classification (NCBI taxonomy): domain Eukaryota; kingdom Metazoa; phylum Chordata; class Amphibia; order Anura; family Ranidae; genus Lithobates; species Lithobates sylvaticus. Next base: position 265,073,113 of record CM053032.1, read on the forward strand.
TACATGCTGGAGATGTAAAAAAGAAGTAGGAACCTTGCTTCATATCTGGTGGGAATGTCCCCAATCCTTGACTACTGGACCAAAATTAACGGATTGATAAAACATATCACAGAAACTAGAATCGTACTAGATGCAGCTGCTTGCCTATTGCATATCAACACATTCTCTATCAGCAAATATAAAAAATCGCTATCTAGGCATCTCCTAACAGCAGCCAAAAGCTTGATTCCGCTACATTGGAAATCCACTCACTCTCCTACGGTCAAGGATTGGGTGGACAGAGTCCAATATATGTACAAAATTGAGGAACTCCTGGCAATGAAGAAAGAAAACAGTACCAGCTTTAATCAGCAATGGCAACCCTGGCTAGTATTTACACTATCCAACGAATTTAGCTCTATCTCCACATGAAAGCCCCATTCACATATTTTACGCCATGACTCTATCCTACTAGGTCGATGGAACTCAGGCTCCCCACCCACTAAAGTATTACATGAAAACAGACCACCCTCCTCACACCCATCCCTACCCCACCCCGTGCTACACTCCTACCCCCCCTTTTTTTTTTTTTTTTTTTTTTTTTTTTTTTTTTCTCTTTTTACTAGTCCCTTCCTTTCTCTACTTCACCTTTCACCCCTTTCACTCACAACGCACACAACATTAACCTCAAACCAGCTTAGAACAGTTTTTGTTTTCATACTATCAAGAATATGCAAAATGTATAATTACCAACTGTTACATGTGACAATGTGTTTAATTTGTTAAACTTTTGTATGCTACAATTCTCATTCAATAAAAATCTTTGATTGTGAAAAAAAAAAAAAAAAAACAAAGACAATGTAGACCATTGCACACTTCCAATCTTGTAGTAACAGTTTGATGAAGACCCTTTTCTGTTCCACCATGACTCCGCCCCTGTGTACAAAGCCAGCTCCATAAAGACATGGTATGAGGAGTCTGGTGTAGAGGAACTCCGATGTCCTGCACAGAGCCTGGATCCCAAACCTACTGAACACTGTAGGAGTGAATTGGCACACAGATGGTGAACCAACATTACCTCCAACATTGTACCCCATACCCATTCGCCAAAAAAGTATCAAAAAAGTAAAAACGACAGGAGACAGTTTTGGACAATTACATTTTTTTTTTTAAAGTGTCCCGCGATGTCCATCGATCTTCAATAGAAAAAAAAAAAAGAAGCTCCGTCTCGATGGGAGGCGCCCCGCCAACTGCTGTCTCTTGGCTGTGACGGCTGTTATATAGGCAAGGGCGGGTCCACCTGGTGACGTAAATGGTTGAGCCCACCCCCTCTGGCGTCACATGACGTCAGAGAAGGGGTGGAGTCACCTGTTTACGTAATGTATTTGGCTGATTAGCAATTTGTGTTGCCAAGCAATTGAACAGGTGTACTTAAAGTGGAGTTCCACCCACTTTTACAACTCTTCAGCATCCCTCACTAAACTGTGCACTGTAAACAAATTGGATATTTTTTTTTTTTTTTTTTCAGCACAGACTGTAGATCTGCTGTATTCATTTTTCACTTCCTCCTCCCTGGCCGCGGCCCATCGCATCATTTCCTGTTTGCAATGCCTCCTGGGAAGGGGCAGCAACTTCCTCTCAAACTGCCGTTGCTATGGAAACCTGACCTGAAACCTATTACACTGCTTATGCTGCACTGAGCATGTACGAGATCTGCAAGGATGAGATCCAGGAAGAAATACAGTCTGGCTTCAGATGCCCACACTTAACATGGCCACGGCCTGCTGCAAGTTTATAAAATAACAAACTACTACTAAAAACTAACAAAACAGACCTTAGTTTACAGAGTAACTTTACTAGAATACATTAAGCTTGTGTATTATAGGGGTATTTTTATTTAAAAAGTATAATTTCGGCCGGAACACCGCTTTAACGTGGAAATAAACCCTCTTATCGTTTTCAGCCAAGGAAGCTGCCATCTTGGCCTCTGTTTAATCTTCAACTGCCATGATTCTGCACATGTGATCAGCTCTGACACCAGCCATTGGATGGTTTGACAGTTTGTTTGGCATGTGCCGGAAATATAACTTTTTTGAAACTCTTCAATCTATGGGTTTACTTCCACTTTAATAAAGTGGCCAGTGAGTGTATATCTTCTCTATGATCCTCAGCTCCATCTAGTGGCCATATTGTGATATTTTTCTACTGCCCATAATAAAAGAATATTCGCTCAGAAGTGAAAATAGCCTAAAGAACATTCGTTTTTGTCCGGTTTGCACAGAATGAATGCACATGCAAATCCTGTGGATAAATGTTTATTCAAATTTTTAGAAACAGACCCCAAAGTGTTCTATGCCAAGTGGGTTATAGACGCTAAGCTGTTTAGAGGTGAAGTAGAAAAATTACTACTAAAAGCTCACAACATCACCAAAATAATTGTCGTGTCACCCCTACCGCTGCCTCTGTCATTCACACATACGGTGGTGGGAGGTGATTTGTATGTATTAATGGGTTGCCATAGCGACCTTTTGCTGATGCCTCCTAAGTGTTTGGCAATCCTCCGCTGAGTAATAGAGATGTGAGGATTGATTAAAATGGCAAAATATTGTCACATGTCACGCGTAAACCTTTACCGGAGGCAGGAACCTCCGTGTCATTACTCGGCATAACATGATTATTATCATCATCACATGCTCCATAGTAACAGGGATCGATGGGACATCAACCGATCAATCAATCCCCAGATCAGCCGATCGCTTAAGTTATCAGGACTTTAATTTTATCGCAGAACCTGAAAAATTATTAAGATTATTTTATTTTGTTGCAATCAGAGATCCGGGCATTATGCGTGTTTTTTGCGGGTTCTCACGCTACGGACAAAGGGCAGCCCATTCATCTGCGGCTCTACGTGTGATAAATGCGGCAAAGTAGCTCATGCTACCCTTTTTCGCGCTGATTATGTGTTTTTTAACCACGCGCTTTGATGTATTTGTTGCACATTTTTTTGCATGTGGGTTTGTTGTGGTTGGGGTGCAATTAACAATGAATGGTGCCGCAAGGACGACAAGCGTTTTTTGCGTACATCGTAAATGCGTGCAAAAAAGTTTTCACCCGCCCCCCCCAATTGCCCACTTAAATACAGCAATGCAGCTGCTTAGAACTGTACCCATGTCATGTGCTTATAACTGTAGCCAAGGTGAACAGAGGTACTACAGCTGTCACCCCAGGAGTTGGTGAGAGGCCGCTAGCCAAACCCTACTGCACCCTATTAAAGAGGAGCGGTATTGTTTGCTTGGGACACAGTAAAAATGGGATCCTGTTACTTCAAAGCATGTTATATAGCACAGTGCTTGTGCTGTGTAATTTGGCCTCCTGTATCACCTGAAATAACTGGCTGATCCTGCCTGGTTCTCCCCTCTCCCTGTAAACTGACCAGGGGCGGACTGACCATTCGGGCACTTCCCGATGGCCCCGGGCCACTAGGGGGCCCCATCAGGGTTGCCAGCCTCAGTAAAACCAGGGACAGTATGTAAAAATCTGTGTTTTTTTTTTTACATCTGTTTCTGAAATGTCCCTTACCGACATCCTTTTGGTCTAAAAATCCAGAGATTATAACTGCCCCACCTCTCCAGTACCTTCTGAGCCAATAGAAACATGTCTGTGTATACTGTGTGTACATGTATGTGTATACTGTGTGATTGTATACTGTGTGTGTGTGTATACTGTGTGGCCCCATAATCTCCTATTGCCCGGGGGCCCCATGAGTTGTTAGTCCGCCCCTGAAACTGACCATGGTTTATCGTGGCTGTTGAGCCCTGACACTATAATCAGTTTACGTGCCTCCGTCATCTGCAGCCTGCTCTCTGCTCTCCCCCATCCTCTCCCCCCTCCGCTCCCTACCTGAATTCACAGCATAGGATGCTTTCTAACAGAGGGGATTGCATGTCATTTACTAAGTGGCTTAACAACCACTTTAATCTGAGCTGTGACAGCTGTTATATAGGCAAGGGCAAGGCTGCATTTGGGCCCCAACCTACTGGCCAGCAGAGAAAAGGTTTGATAAAGATTGCCGAACTAGCATTGCCCTTAGACAGGACCTTCTTAAGTTAGGGCTCATTCTCTGGTCTGTTTGCTTTTTACCAATTGCATACTCTATTTTCTACTGTTTTACTTATTTGTGGTGGTTGTTGCTATTTGTATTCTTTGGTTATTGTGGTATTATATATATTGCCTCAATAAATATCTTCTCTTCAGCCTGGATATGTCGGAGAATGTGGCACTGCTTACAGATTCGTGGGCTCTGGGAACAGGGTACCCAAGAAAACAGCGACTGCTTCGGGGTATAAGCGTTATATATACGAGGCGTGTCTAAAAAGTTTGGTGAATGGTCCGATATCTCAACGGCAACATGGGCCAGGTGCGCGCATGCTCATGGCTATCCAAAGACATGTTGAGAAGTGCCACCTAGCGTGGAGTACATGTGGCCAGGGCCGTCTTTAATATTGATTGGACCCTGGGCAAAACTTTTCTTGGGCCCCCCCCATGCAGTTTTGCTCTCCACTTGCTGCTCTGAGACATACAATAAATAGCAGCTAGACTCAAAATCAGTTTACTGAATCAGATCAGGCAGCTATTGCGATTGGTTGCCAGAGGTTACAGTGTATCATTACCGCTCACTGACTGGTTGCTAGAGGTTGCAGCACACATTACGGCTCACTGATTAGTTGCTAGTGGTTACAGCACATGATTTCTGCTTGTTGGTTGCTTGCGATTATTGTGGATATGACCTCAGGGGGACATGATATACATATCAATGTCGCCGACCGCCGCTATTTACATATGAATTCCGGTATTTTACATGTAAACACAGGGTCTGCTGGTGAGTCATCTGTACACAACAATACGGCAGACCTGGGCAGCATTAGTAGCAGCACTTCACATTGAGATATTGGAACACAGCACGGGACTAAAACCTCAAGGGACGAGGGAATTTAAACCAGGATAGATAGCAAGTATGAGGCAGCTGCTTTGGGCCCCACAACAATGACAGGGCCAGGGCAGCTGCCCCTTTTGCCCTGCCTTAAAAACGGTCCTGCATGTGGCCATTGGGGTAAACCCGCTGTGGGCAGTCAAACATAGTCAGTGTGAGAGGTAGGGTCATAGCGCAATGAGTGAACCTTAAGTTCTGCTACAAATTGGGGAAAAGGTGACGGGGATGCATGAAGTGTTTGTGGGATAAGTGTATGGGACAGAATCCGTGAGCAGAAAATGTGTTTACTACTGGTTCAAACGCTTTCACGAGAGGAAGAAAATGACTGAGGATGAGCCAAGTTTGGGTCAACCGTCAACAAGCAGAATCTCAGACATGATTGAGCGAGTGCGACTGACTCTACTTGATGGAATTGGGCATTAGCAAGGACACGTTGCGCACCAGCATCCGCAAAGATTTGGGTAAGTGGAAGATCTGTTCCTGCTTTGGGCCACACAAGCTGACTGATGAACAGAAAACAATTACAAAACGTCTGGAAACCTCGGGAGACGTCATTACCATGTGTGACCAGGATCAATCCTTTCTGCCAACCATCATCACAGGGGATGAAACCTGGTGCTACCAGTTCAATCTGGAATCCAAGAAGAGGCAATTGATGGAACAGCGTTCACCGTCTTCCTGGTGACCCAAAAAAAAGTCACCTGCATAAGTCCAAGGTCAAGATAATGATGGCGGCAATCCAAGAATGGGTGACAGCGGTTCTGCAACCAGTTCTTAACCACTTTCAGACCGGACCAATTGGCAGCCAAAGGACCAGGCCCCTTTTTGCGATTCGGCACTGCGTCGATTTAACTGACAATTGCGCGGTCGTGCGACGTGGCTCCCAAACAAAATTGACGTCCTTTTTTCCCCACAAATAGAGCTTTCGTTTGGTGGTAATTGATCGCCTCTGCGGTTTTTATTTTTTGCGCTATAAACAAAAAAAGAGCGACAATTTTGAAAAAAAACACATTCTTTTTTACTTTTTGCTAAAATAAATATCCCCCAAAAATATATAAAAAAAGTTTTTTTTCCTCAGTTTAGGCCGATACGTATTCTTCTACATATTTTTGGTAGAAAAAATCGCAATAAGCGATTGATTGGTTTGCGCAGAAGTTATAGTGTTTTCAAAATAGGGGATAGTTTTATAGCATTTTTATTAATCATTTTTTTTTTACTAGTAATGGCGGCGATCAGCGATTTTTATTGTGACTGCGACATTATGGCGGACACATCGGACATTTTTGACACATTTTTGGGACCATTGTCATGTATACAGCAATCAGTGCTATTTAAATGCATTGATTCATGTGTAAATTACACTGGCAGTGAAGGGGTTAACCACTAGGTGGCAGTGTAGGGGGTTACATGTTCCTAGAGGTGTGTTTCTAACTGTGGGGGGGCGTGGCTGTCAGCTAGTGAATGCTGATCTCTGCTCCAATCACAGGGAGCAGAGATCGGCGTCACTAGTTGCTAGGCAGAACGGGGAGATGCTGTTTATTTCCGCATCTCCCCGTTCAGCCTTCCCGTGAGACGATCGCGGGTGTCCCCGCGGCGATCGAGTCCGCGGGACCCACTACCGGCCTCACGGGGGTCCCGACCGGCGCGCGCTCGACATTTTAAAGGGGACGTACCTGTACGCCTTTATGCCTGTTCGTGCCATTCTGTCGACGTACATCGTCGTGCGCCGGTTGGGAAGCGGTTAAAGAGGTCTTTGCCAACACCTTCCAGAAGCTTTATGAACGTTGGCAAACGTGTGTTGTGAAGGATGGCGATTATTTTGAAGGCCAATAAAAGATAATTGGTTTGTATCTTCTGTTTTGTTTGTTTTCTGATACCATTCACTGAACTTTTTAGACACACCTGGTAAATTGGGAGCCATTTTAAACTTTTAATCGAGGACCATTTTTGGCAGTGATGGCTCAATATTTATGGGGTGGTGCGGCAAACAAAGCTAGCCTCCTTACTCGCAATACTCCGGACGGGAAGGTGGCGATCCATGGCCTTACCTTATCCTTAGCTGTCAATTTTGATGAGCTGGTGTTTGGGGGAGACCACAAAGCCCCCGGGTTGATGCTGTTGCTTGGCCCCTGGTGTCCTCCTTTCACTGCTCCTGCGGTAGAGGTTCGGGGAGGACGATGATGGCGAGGTGGGGGTGTTGGTGCTGGATCCGGGGTAGGGCTCCTGGAAGAGGCTGTTGCTGTCCCTCCACCTGATGCTTCTTGCTGCACATGGCCCGCAGCTTGCGGAGGGAAGAGCTGAGACCGTTGCTTCTCCTCCCAGCGAAACAGGAAGAGGGTCCTGAGACCCGTAAGACTCCCGGGCAATCAGAAAGTGGTTCCTGAGACCCGATAAGACTCCCGTCCAATCAGAAAGTGGTTCCTGAGACCCGAATGGCCGGGACTGCTGGCCAATCGTTTCTCAGGACCCGCTTCCTGTTCGGCCATGAGGAGAAGCAACAGCCCCGGCTCTTCCCTCCACAAGCTGCGGGCCATGTGCAGCAAGGAGTAGCAGGAGGGACAGCAACAGCCTCTTCCTGTCCCTCCACCTGCTGCTCCTTGCTGCACATGGCCCGCAGCTTGTGGAGGGAAGAGCCGGGGCTGTTGCTTCTCCTCATGGCCGAACAGGAAGCGACCTTTCTGATTGGCCGGGAGGAGAAGCAGGAAGACATTAGCGAATATTAATTCGCTAGTGTCACACGAGTGGGTGGGCTCGGGGTGCATAGCCCACCCTTTTTGAAGAAAATTAGAGCCTCAGGCTCTAATCTATACGTCCAACGCCCTGCATGGAGATTAGGGGCTGGGCGCATGGATTGGGGGGTGGGGGCTGCACCCTTGCACCCCTAATGAGCGTCCGCCACTGATTCTTGTCCAATAAAGCTGATTCTGATGTAGACATGTGCAATTTGTTTCGTTTTTTTTTTTTCGTTTTCCGTTAAAATTCGTTATATTCGTTCAATCGTTATCGTACGAATGAACGAATGATTCGCTAAAAATTTTAACGAATTATCGAATCGAACGAATATGAAAAACAACGAAAATCCGAAATAATCAAATTAGAAACAACGAAACTACGAAAGAAGAAAATCCGAAAAACAAACACAGGAACAACGAAAATCAAAATGAATGAAAAAATTCGTACATTCGTAACTTTTTTTTTTTGTTGAATTGGTAATTTTCCCGTGTCCCTTACAATGGCGCTGCTTAACGTGCTTCGAATGGATTGAACGAAAAAATTCGTACATTCGTAACTTTTTTATTTTTTTTGCGATTTGTAATTTTCCGTGTCCTTACAATGGTGCTGCTTAACGTGCTTCGAATGGATTGAATGAAAAAATTCGTACATTCGTAACTTTTTTTTTTTTTTTTTTGCGATTCGTAATTTTCGTGTCTCTTAAAATGGCGCTGCTTAACGTGCTTCGAATGGATTGAACGAAAAAATTCGTGCATTCAAAACTTTTTTTTTTTTTAGCGATTCGTAATTTTCCGTGTCTCTTACAATGGCGCTGCTTAACGTGCTTCGAATGGATTGAACGAAAAAATTCGTACATTCGTAACTTTTTTTTTCGATTCGTAATTTTCCGTGTCTCTTACAATGTAATAATAGCATACACATGACATAAAATTATGAATTATGCTCCGATTACGAATCTACGAAAACAATGTTACGAAAGTACGAATAAATCAATCTTACGAATGCGTCCGAATTTCGAATAAACAAAAATTAAACTAACGGAAAAACGAATCAACGAAAAAATGACTCTTACGAAAATACGAATCGTTACGAATACGAACACCGACGACTTACGAAATTACGAATCATTACGAATCAACGGAAACGAAACGAAACGAAACTAAACAAATTTTTTCTATTGTGCACATGTCTATTCTGATGTGCGCCTTTCTTCATGTAGTGGATTGATGGGATTAGTAGTTTACAAAAGAAAAATAAGATTCATGATTTTTTTTGCGTTTTTTCCAGCAAATGTTGGAAAATGAGGACGCTCATCTTGTTCTGTTCACTTGCCGTCCCTTTGGAGTTCCCCCGCCCACCGGCTGCTCTGCCCGCCACGCGCGCACGCGCATTGTCATCCCCGAGACGTCCAAATAGGCTTTTAAAAGAAGTCAATAATCAGCCCTTCTCCCCATCTTCACGTGTCATAAAGAGAAGAGCGCTGAGCGCGGCCACTAACATGAACATCAATATGGACGGCGGGGAGAGTGACAGGTGAGTTTAGGAGCTTCACTGCTGATCAGTGCGCCATCCGTCCTCTGTATCGACATTCATTATATTGTATATATATATATGACCGTGATGTATGGAGCACACAACCTGCTGCACCCGGACTTACAAGAACAGCGCGTTCTGAGCCAGCGAAACAACTGTCCAGACAGAGGAGGCTGTAAAGTAGACTTGTCATTACAGATGAAGAATAATCTGCTTATATTTTGCCTTTCCATACTTTACTTGGTGTTGCCATCTCTGTGTCTCTGTTCTTTTCAATGCAATGCAGGCAGATCATGGCTGGTGGGAGGGACCAGCACCCAGCCTCAGTTCCCTTCTTGAGGGCCCTCATAAAAAGCAGCGGGGATGACTCCTGGGAGGAGTTATGCAAATATCAAAATGTCTTGCTAAATGAGATTTCAGTGATTGGATTTGGCTCTGCTCCAGGCAGATCTATAAAACACACATTGATACAACTCTATATTTATTATATTTGTCATTTAATGTATTTTCTAGACATGTGCAATTCGTTTCGTTTTTTTTCGTTATTTTCGTTCGTTCGTTTTCGTACGAATGAACGAATCGTTCGAATCGTACGAATCCGAATAACGAATCGTTCGAATCGTACGAATCCGATTAACGAATCATTCGAATCGAACGAATCCGAAAAACAACGAAAATCCGAAAAAAAACAATTTAGAAACCACGAATGTACTAATGAAGAAAATCCGAAAAAACGAAAACGAACGAAAAAAATTGTACATTCGTAACTTTTTTTTTGTTGAATTGGTAATTTTCCGTGTCCCTTACAATGGCGCTGCTTAACGTGCTTCGAATGGATTGAACGAAAAAATTTGTACATTCGTAACTTTTTTATTTTTTTTCGATTCGTAATTTTCCGTGTCTCTTACAATGGCGCTGCTTAACGTGCTTCGAATGGATTGAACGAAAAATTTGTACATTCGTAACTTTTTTATTTCTTTTCGATTCGTAATTTTCCGTGTCCCTTACAATGGCGCTGCTAAACGTGCTTCGAAAAGATTGAACAAAAAAATTCGTACATTCGTAACTTTTTTTTTTCGATTCGTAACTTTTTTTTCTTTCGATTCGTAACTTTTTTTTTCGATTTTTGCTCCGATTACGAATCTTCGAATGTTACGAATGTACGAATAAATACGAATGCGTCCGAAAAAAAACGAATCAACGAAAAAATAACTCTTACGAATGTACGAATCGTTACGAATACGAACACCGACGACTTACGAATGTACGAATCAACGGAAACGGAAAAAACGAAACGAAAATAAACAAATTTTTTTGTTGTGCACATGTCTAGTATTTTCTACATACAAGCAGTGTTATGCCGCGTACACACGGTCAGAATTCTCGTCGGAAAAAGCTCTGGTTCTGGTTGTTTCCGAGCATGCGTCGGAACTTTGCGTGTCGGAATTGCATACAGACGATCGGAAAATCCGATAGAAAGGTTTTCCGTCTGAAAAATGGAGAACAGGTTCTGAATCCAAAGTCCGTCGGAAATTCCGACAGAAAAAGACCGATGGGCATACACACGGTCGGAAAATCCGTTGAAAAGCTCCCATCGGACTGTTTCCATCGGAAATTCCGACCGTGTGTACGCGGCATAAGTGTCCCCAAATATGCAGGGCTGTAGCGTGAGAGGAAGAAGCAGCACAAGGAGTCAATCAGTTCATGTGGTCACAAGGAGCATGCTGATTGGAGGAGAGAGGAACTCATCATCTTGCGTTTTTCTTTTTTTTTTTCACGGCCCAGTTGCAGGTTGGGGGCTGGTCCGGGATGGCCTCGGCTCAGAGGAAGTGAGTTCCGTCAGATTCAGGCCTTCTAACTGCTGGACAAGAGTTTGATGTATTTTTTACACACAAGCAGTGCAAGTACCTGAATGTGACCTGGTATCAGCCTCTTGCAGTCCTTGTACCGCGGGGTTGGAGTTTGAGAGGAAAAAGCAGCGCAAGGAGCCAATTAAAGCGGAGGTCCACCCTAAAAAAAAAAAAAAAAAATTACATAAAAAGGCTCCTAAAAATGTTAAAAAAATAATAGTTTTTTACTTACCAGAAATGGCTGTTGCTAGGCAGATCGTCCTAATCTGCCACTTCCTATTCTGCGGTAGTCTTCATTCTTCTCCTCCTCGTGTTGTCTTCTGGGACCTGTGTTAGTCCCAGAACACAGCCGGCCATTCACAAAGCCCCGCGCGACTCGTGCAATGCGCAGTAGGAAACGGGCAGTGAAGCCGCAAGGCTCCACTGCCTGTTTCCTTTAGTTCGAATGGCTGTGTCCGGGACCCGATCCGGTGGACGGATCGGCCTCGGGCGGCCGACATCGCGGGCACCCTGGACAGGTAAGTTTGCTTATTAAAAGTCAGCAGCTACAGTGTTTGTAGCTGCTGACTTTTTAAAAAAACTTTTTCAGCTGGAATACCGCTTTAATTCATGTGGTCACAAGGAGCATGCTAATATGGGGAGAGAGCAGAGTGGCGGAGAGAGGAGCTCATCATCATGCTGTTTCTCCTTTCACGGCCCAGTTGCAGGTTGGGGGCTGGTCCGGGATGGCCCAGAGGAAGTGGGCTCCGTCAGATTCAGGCCTTCTAACTGCTGGACAAGAGTTTGATGTATTTTCTACATACAAGCAGTGTAAGTACCTGAATGTGACTTGGTATCAGCCTCTTGAAGTCCCTGTACAGCAGGGCTGGGGTGTAAGAGGAAAAAGCAGCACACAGAGTCAACCAGTTCATATGGTCACAAGGAACATGCTGATATGAGGAGAGAGCAGAGTGGCAGAGAGATGAGCTTATTGCTGTGCTGTTTCTTTTCACTGTTTAGTTGCAGGTTGGGGGTAGGTCTGGGATGACCCGGGCTCAGAGGAAGTGGGTTCTATCAGATTGAGGCCATTTAAATGCTGGACAAGAGTTTCATTGTCAATGCCTATGTATACAAGGCCCGATTTGCTTACCCCCCATTCTTTCAACAAGCACAGTTATCAGCATTTCCTTTCCTCAGCATTGTCAGTGTGTGAGGAAAGGAAAGCCGATAACCGGCTTTCCTGTGACAGGGGACATTTACACTGATAATCAGGGCACTAATCACCAGTGCAGCCCCATCTGTGCCAACCAGTGTCCATCAGTGTAGCATATCAATGCCCATCAATGCAGCATTATCAGTGCAGCATATCAGTGCAGTCTCATCAGTGGCCATCACTGCCACCTCATCAGTGCAGCCTCATTATTGCCCATCAGTCTCCATCAATGCAGCCTCATCAGTGCCCATCAATGCAGCCTATCAGTGCCCGTCAGTGCAGCCTCATCCTTGAAGCCTCATCAGTGCCCATCAATGCAGCCTATCAGTGCACCCTATCAGTCCTCATCAGTGCAGCCTCATCAGTGCAACTATCAGTGCCCATCAATGCAGCCTATCTGTGCCCGTCAGTGAAGCCTCATTCTTGCAGCATCATCAGTGCCCATCAATGCAGCCTATCAGTGCTCCCTATCAGTGCTCATCAGTGCAGCCTCATCAGTGCAACTATCAGTGCCCATTAATGCAGCCTATCTGTACCCGTCAGTGCAGCCTCATTCTTGCAGCATGATCAGTGCCCATCAATGCAGCCTCCTATCAGTGCAGCCTCATCAGTGCAACTATCAGTGCCCATCAGGGCAGCCTCATCCTTGCAGCATCATCAGTGTCCATCAATGCAGCCTATCAGTGCAGCCTCATCAGTGAAGGAGAAAAACTACTTATTAGCAAAATTTTATAACAGAAACTAATAAAAAGTAATTTTTTTTCCAAAAAGCTTTTTTTTTTTTAATTTGTTTAGCAAAAAATAAAAACTATCCTCCCACAATCAATCATTCTTTTTCACCCATTTCTTTTCCTCTTGTCTTTTAGCCGCTGCGACTTTCCCCCTCCGGACCGCCATAAACTGAATACAAATATAGCGGCGAAATATTACTGAGCGTAACAAAACAGGATCATTATTTTCCACCCAGACCTATACGTCTTGGGATTTTCCCCCAGAGCTTACAATAATAGGTGATTCCTTCTATTTCAGATGTAACCCCCCCCCCCCAATGCGACGTCCTCTCCATAGCAACCCCGGGACGTAACGCGCAATAATTGGGCATCAGAGGCTTCGGTTTAGAGACGGCTCCAGATGCTCATTGATTATTCCATATTGCTGTAGAAGGGGAAGGCCGGGGCACGGTATTAATGGTTACCCTGCCCTTTTCTTCATTGTAACCTCAGCTATTCCACCTCCCCCCCCCCCCACCCCCCCCCCAGGAGCCAATCAATGATGTCCACCCCTCCCCCTCTCGCTGTCAGCTCACCTGCGTCATTATCGTTTTATCAGGTTCCCGTGTAATGCGGATATTGTTTAATAAATAAGTTATTGGCGAGAAGTCAGGTGATAGATCACATTATCCAGCTGGAGGTGAACGCGGTGGCGCCGTAGTGATAACCGCAGTTTAAGGGTCTTCAAGGAGTATTTTTCACAGAATATGAGAATCCCCGGTGGCGATCATTTGCTGTCTTTATTGGCAGAGCGGTCAGAAGAAAGTGAATCAGACACAATGTTGTACAGCAGACTGAAACAATGTAACTAATTATTTTCCCTTTCATAGGGAATCTTGGAACTCTACAGTGCCTTGAAAAAGTATTCATACCCCTTGACGTTTTCCACATTTTCTCAAGTTATAACCAAAAACGTAAATGTATTTGATGGGGATTTTATGTGATAGACCAACACAAAGTGGCACATCCAGTAAAACCTTGGATTGCGAGTATAATTAGTTCTAGAAACATGCTTGTAATCCAAAACACTTGTATATCAAAGCGAATTTCCCCATAAGGAATAATGGAAACTCAAATGATTCGTTCCAAAACCATTTATTCATAAGTCCTTCAGTTTATAGCCCATATAAAAAGATTCTAGCAATGTGATTGGTTGTGTAACCATAAAATGTCCATCCACACATGGAAGCCTCTACAAGGGGATTAGAAGATAAATCCAGCAGGAGCTCCAGAGTATAAAAGAGAGGAGAGGCACCTCTATGAGTCCATTCACACAGGGGCGACTTTGGTTCTGACTTCAAGTCGCTCCCAAGTCGCCACAAGTCGCCTCAAGTTGCGCTACATGAAAAAAAAGTGAATGGATCTGTCTTAATGCACACTACTGCAGTCGCTCCGACTTCAGAAAAGGTTCCTGTACTACTTCAATCCGACTTCTAGGCGACTTGTACCCATAGAATTCAATGGAAGTCGCCTCCAAGTCGGATCTCCATCTATATTGAAGCGACTACTGTACATCTCGTGCTGGCTGCAATAGGAAAAATACATTTTCCTACTGCAGCGAGTGCGAGAAAGAAGCGACAATGTCGCCTCTCTCCAATAATAAAAACCGGCATGGGTTCCCCTCCAACGTCAAACCAGGCCCTTAGGTCTGGTATGGATTTTAAGGGGAACCCCTACGCCCAAAAAACAGCATGGGGGTCCCCCCAAAATCCATACCAGGCCCCTATCCGAGCATGCAGCCCAGCCGGTCAGGAAAGGGGGTGGGGACGAGCGAGCGCCCCCCCCCCTCCTGAACCGTACCAGGATGCATGCCCTCAACATGGGGGAGTGGGTGCTTTGGGGAAGGGGGCGCCCTGCGGCCCCCCCACCCCAAAGCACCTTGTCCTCATGTTGATGAGGACAAGGGCCTCTTCCTGACAACCCTGGCCGTTGGTTGTCGGAGTCTGCAGGCGGGGGGCTTATCGGAATCCGGGAGTCCCCTTTAACCTTTAGCCCCCCACCCTATGTGAATGAGTATGGGGTACATTGTACCTCTACCCATTCACCTGAGGGAAAAACGTGTCAATAAAAAACACATTAGACATGTTTTTTAAAAAAAATTATTAGGCAGCTCCGGGGGTCTTCTTCTGACTTCAGGGGTCTCTTCCGACTCCTCCGCTCTCTCCGGCCTCTTCTCCGGTCTCTGGTTCTTCTCCCGCTCTCCAGTTCTTCTGCCGTCTCCTCCGCTATCTTTTTCCAGCTCTTTTACTAGCATTGGCCCGGTCTTCTACGTCCTTCTCCCCTCTTCTCCCGATATTGACACGACGCTCTCTCCCGCTGTAATGCCGCGTGCGAGGTGCGCAACGACTTATATAGGCATGGGGAGTGGTCACCGGGTGATGTCACCCATGTAAGCCCAAAAATAACCAGCAGTTCCTTCGGGGGTCAGTGCTACATACACTTATTGTGATTTTTTTTTTTTTTTTTTACCAAAGACATGTAGCAGAATACATTTTAGCATAAAATTTATAAATAATTTAGATTTTTTTTTATTTGATATGTTTTATAACTGAAAGTAGAAAATGTTTTTTTTTTTTCAAAATTCTCAGTCTTTTTTCATTTATATAATAAAAGATAAAAAAAAACCCAGTGGCGATCAAATACTACCAAAAGAAAGCTCTATTTGTGTGAAAAAAAAAATTGTATACATTTTATTTGGGTACAGCGTTGCATGACCACGCAATCGCCAGTCAAAGTAGTGTATCGCTGAATAGCAAAAAATGCCCAGGTCATGAAGGGGTTAAAACCTTCCAGAGGTCAAGTGGTTAAATTTGATCGTCTATTTGGACTTCTGCATTTTGCGTATCCAAACTGCAGTGTGTTGCCAAATCAACCCGCTTGCTACATCCATGCCTGCGAGCTTCCCGCCATGTAAAGGTGTTCTACTTCTTTTTCCCTTTTATGTCGCTATCTCCCATGGTAATCTCCAGGTGATACACTTAAATCAATGACTAAGTATAGCACAGACAAAAAAAAGAATGCATCACATCCCTGTACTCCAATAATGAGCTGAGATAACCTTTGGTCTGGTGTGGGGGGGGAATCGATTTCTCTGCGCACTCCAGGACACATGTGTGAAAGGCTATTAAGGGGAAGGGATGAGGAGCCCCCCGGCTCACCGATCACACAGGACACTGGCCCGGCTACAGATAACGCTGCAGGATCTTATGTTTGCTGCTTCGCACAAAGCACATTTTTTTTTTCTTTTTGCCATTTGTACTTTCGGTAAAGACTAGGTCACATCTGACCCCTTTCCGGCATTCTCATTAATTTCTCCATGGCTGGTTCACATCTACGTGCTGCGGCTTAGTGCGTTTTTAAAAATCAAGACATGCAGCATTTTCTGCATCTAGACCTTTTGCGGTTTATTGCATTGAATTCCTGCATGGACATTAAGGTTACCTTCACATCTGAGCATGCCTGGAACGCACACTGGACCTAGCGGTCAGTCTTTAGCTCCACCTTGTAGTGGGTTTTTTAGGCTTTTTGAAATGCTGCTTAGTGAGATAGCTGCTGCTCCAGCTGGGTGGAAAACAGTTAACCTGATTTCCCACACTTTATTCTGAGCTCTGCCTCTCTCCCTGTGCTGATCATAAAAGGGGGATGGGCTCTGCCCAGACACAGAGTCTGCATGGTAAGGAAAGACACAGGCTAGTCACAGCATGTAACCTTCAACTGCTTACAGAGAAGAGTGAGGAGATCGCTGGGACTTGCAGTCCTCCCTGAAGACACCAGTTCTGGTTTAATGGGCCACAAATCACCAGCCATGATAATAAAAGGGGTGAGGGCTCTGCTCTGTCTGGGCGCCCACAGCCAGCCTTTGGAGGCAATTCTAGAAGAGCTTCTGCCAATCCTGGACTGGACCATCGTGGAGCCCCCAGATGGCACTGGTTCTCTCATCATTGACTGGCAGGTGCCAGTCCTCACACAACAACCCCTCCTGGGTTGTGCAACACAGGAGACCCTGTTCATCATCTGGACATTAATATTTGAACTTTGCATATACTGTTGTGTCACTTAATGTTCTTTAACTGCTTATGCCGTGCATCTATGACTTTCATGTTGGCTGCACCTTCATACGCTATGTTTATGTTACTGTCATTTTGAAATTTGTTACGCAGTCAGGACAGCTTGCATTTTAGGGAGGAGGAGTGAAAGCAGGTTGAAATGCTGGTTAGTGAGATAACTGTTTTGCTCCCGGCTAGGGCAGCAGCTAACTTGATTTCCCACACTTTTTGCTAAGCTCTGCCTCTCTCCCTGTGCTGATAATAAAAGGGGTGAGGGCTCTGCCCTGTCCGGTGAGCCTTCAGCCAGCCTTGGAGGCAATTCTAGAAGATCTGACTGCCTCCACCGTCCTAGGACCAGTCCATCATGGAGCCCTGCAACGGCATTGGCTCTCTCATCATGGACTCCCAGGTGCTGGCCCTCACACAAGAACCCCTCCTGGGTCGTGCTACACAGGAGACCCTATTCATCATCCAGACTTTTATGTTTGAATTCTGCATATACTGTTGTGTTACCTATTGTTCTTTACCTGCTTATGTTATGCATCTATGGCTATTATGTTGGCTGCACCTTCATGAACTATGTTTATGTTTCTGTAATTAGGGGGTTGTTACGCAGCTGGGATGGCTTGCATTTTAGGAGGGAGGATCATAAGAAGGTTAGTAAGATAGCTGCTGCCCCAGGCAGGAGGGAAAGAGGTAACCTGGTTTCCCGCACTTATTGCTGAGCTCTGCCTCTCTCCCTGTGCTGATAATAAAAGGGGTGAGGGCTCTGCTGTGTCCAGGGAGCCCACAGCCAGCCTTTGTAGGCAATTCTAGAAGAACTGCTGCCTCCACCAACCCGGGACAGGGCCATCATGGAGCCCCCGGATGGCACTGGTTCTCTCATCATGGACCCGCAGGTGCCAGTCCTCACACAACAATACCTCCTGGGTTGTGCAATACAGGAGACCCTGTTCATCATCCAGACTGAGCTCTGCCTCCCTCCCTGTGCTGATAATAAATGGGTGGAGTGCTCTCCATGCAGACTTTGTGTCTGGGTAAAATAAAGGCACAGATAAGTCACAGCAAGTAACCTTCAGCTGCTTTTAGAGAAGATGGTAGGGGGATTGCTGGGACTTACAGCCCTCCCTGAAGACACTAGCTTTGGTCTCATGGGCCACAGGTCACCAGTCAGGGAAAGCTAAGATAACCTACTTTTGATTGCCAGACAGAGGGACCCTCTTTACCAGGCCACTGCTCATTCCCAACCCAAACCGGTTGTATTTTCCACACTTTCCTGGTATTGGCTGTATTGGTATACCCGACCAGTCCAGCATTAATGAGAGCAGCCCAACTCGTTACCCTTTCACTGTGTATAGACACCCGCCAAACCAAACTTGGCTTGACCATGATGATAGTCTTCAACAAACACATCATAGAGGCACTGTGAGCTTAAAACATCTGCTAACTTCTTTTTGCATAACTGAATGCACAAAAACAGTCAATGGTGTCCAGAGCATTTTGCAAAAATACAGTAAAGTGCCAAAAGGTACATCAAAGTTCAAATATAACTTATCCCATTGTTGGGTGTTACAAGAAGTGTGCTGCAGTACTCATGATTGTATTCCATTTCTACTATCCTCCTGTCTAAGGGCCAGAAGAAGGGGGAATCAGGGCCATCTTAAGAGCGTTATAGGCCCCCGGGCAATACAGTGCACTGGGCCCCTGTCTACACTTTCACGCACGAGAATAAAAATAAGGCTATATTTGCTGGTACTTCCAACAAAATCTATTTTTAAACATTAACACAACGTTTGGACAATATAACACGAGTTTGATGGGCACAGCGGCAGCGTTTGGGCACAGTGGCAGCGTTTGATGGGCATAGTGGCTGCGTTTAAGGGGCACAGTGGCAGCTTTTGATGGGCACAGTAGCTGTGTTTGATGGGCACAGTGGCTGTGTTTGATGGGCACAGTGGCAGCTTTGATGGGCACAGTGGCTGTTTGATGGGCAAAGTGGCTGTTTGATGGGCACAGTGGCTGTGTTTGATGGGCACAGTGGCCGTTTTTGAGGGGCACAGACAGTGCTCCCTCTCCATGCTGTCTGAAGAACATGGCAGAGGTGGGCGGAGCCTGTTCACTAGCCACTGGGGCAGCCGCGGTGCGCTATGAATGTTGGGGCGGCCTCTAATTGACGTCACTGGTTGCTAGCTAGATGCCGGCTGGCGAAGTGAGCAACCAGTGCAGTCAGTCAATTTAAGAAGCAGATTGCAGCACTGAGGATCAGCCCTGGATGGGGCCCTCCAGACAAGTGGGCCCCCCCGGGCAACTGCCCAGCATGCCCAGTGGAAAAAACGGCCCTGGGTGGAATCGCATGTGGGTGCACTGTGCCCTACAACCTGCCTTCACTGGTTCTTCTACTCCCCCGTTGAACTCCACACCTTCATTGACCTGCTCCTACCTCCGCTGAGTGACTGCACCACTAAAACAAGGGAGACCTAAGTAACAGAGGACTTCACCTTGCTACAACTATACACAGCAGAACGTAGAAGGGAGGAGGATTCTCCAACACAGCTTTAATCAGCTTCTACAGCCAAAGTGCTGCATGTGGACCAATCAATAGGCATCAAGTGATGGATGAGCTCTGTTTTCTTGCTTCCCCTTGAACATCATTGTCTCTATATCATTTTGCTAGAACATTGCTCATGAAATCTGCCTGGTATAATCGGCTGACTGTATATATACACACATACACAGTATCTCACAAAAGTGAGTACACCCCCTCACATTTTTGTATCACCAAAGAAATGGGTTTTATATTGTGTCTGGTAAACCACTCTTTCAACTCAACAAACCGCTTTTTTCAAAAGATGGTAAACATTCATAGCAAGTTCGAAAGGGAAAGGGGAAAACACTGCGCTAAACAAAAAGTGCGGTAATAATAAACAATCCAAAATATATTGAAAATATATATGTGTGAAAGCAGCCAACACCCTAACAAACAAAGTTAAATGAACATGAAAAAATACAATGTGTAGCGCTAACAAAATAAAGAGTGGACAGTGTAAACCACTGTGAGAAAGTGATAAACCAATGGGGTATAATACACAAAAAATCCAATATGTGATAAACAGATAAATAAATAAAGTCTTTTTGAAAGAACTTCTCATGTGAAGTGATGAGGCATCTCTGGAATCACAGGATATAGTGTATATACAAGGATATATGGAAACCATCCAAGAGTATGAAATGGATACGCTTACCAACAGTGTTGGACCCACCTACCGTACGGCAGTGGGTCAATTGCGCTTAAGGTAATTCCTGTAGATGGCATTTGGAAAGCCGGCAAGGATCCTTAGCTCGAACGACACACCTCCAAAGCAAAGATGGGCTGCCGAGATGATGTTCCGAATCCTCCGCAGTGATACTGACGTGCAATCCAGATAGTCCACAATAACATGTGGCACCCAAAAGCCCGGAGGGGGAAAAGGAAAAAAAGACTCCGATAGTGTAAGTCCGCCAATATGTTTATTGGGTATAGGGCATGAAAAATGGCACAAAAGGGAAAAATCCCATAAAGTACAGTGCATAAAAAATATAAAATATAAGATGTAAATTAGAGTAAAAGCAATGTGGGGGTCTCAATGAGCTAAGCCCGACGCGTTTCGACCTAGTGGTCTTCAACAGGGGCATGCCCCTGTTGAAGACCACTAGGTCGAAACGCGTCGGACTTAGCAAAAAGCAAGTTAGCAAAAAGAAGTTTATGGGATTTTTCCCTTTTGTGCCATTTTTCATGCCCTATACCCAAGAAGATGTTTCAAATCTTTCCGACGGACTCGAGTCAGGTCGAAAAATCCATTCGTCTGTATGCTAGTCCGACGGACAAACAACAACGCTAGGGCAGCTATTGGCTACTGGCTACGAACGTCCTTATTATAGTCCGGTCGTACGTCATCACGTTCAAATCCGTCTGACTTGGTGTAATCGTGTGTAGGCAAGTCCATTTCGTCGGAACTCCGTCAAAAGTCTGTCAAAAAGTCCTCCAGAGTTCAGTCCGTCGAAAGTCCGGTTGTGTGTACGCGGCATTAGAATGGGTTTTTTGACAAGGAATCTAGAATTGTTAAAATGTTAAACTGTAAAATGGTCCTTGCTTAACAATTACAGGGGGTCCCCGACTTACGAACGCCCGACCTACGAACAACCCCTACTTACGATTGGGGCGCTGCGGGGACCCTCCGCCATTTTTCGACATCTTCCGGCCGTTCTGCGCATGCGCGGCCATAAGGAAGCCTCGAAAAATGCCGGAAATGTCCGTAATTTGCCGCGCATGGGCAGAACGGCATTAGACGGAACATCGGAAATGTCCGGAAATGTCCGTATTTGTCGGTCTGCGCATGCGCGGCCGACTTACAAACATTTCCGACTTCCGTACAGGCGGGCAGTCCCTAACGAGTTCGTAACTCGGGGACCCCCTGTACGTTGAGTACAAATTATTATTATCAGATGAACCAGACATACTGTATTTATCATTCTTCCAATATAAGTGTTATTTGACACATTTTGTATGATAACCTCTTGTTTGTACAAATTATAAAAAATAACCAAAAAACAAAAAAATTTTTTTTGCAAAAATTTTTTTTTTTACTATGTATGATAACCTCTTGTTTGTACAAATTATCCAAAAAACATTAAAAACTATGGGCAAAAAAAATATTTATTTTTTTTCCCCAAAAATGTGCAATTGAAAAACCGCTGCGCAAATACCATGTGACATAAAAAATTGCAACACCTATCATTTTATTCTCCAGGGTCTCTGCTTGAAAAATTATACAATGTTTGGGGGTCCTTATTAATTTTTTTGCAAAAATTTTTTTTTTTACATATATGTGATAAGTGTCAGAACTGGCCTGGAAATCAAGTAGTTAAATGTAGAAAAAAATAAAAAGGAAAGAAATAAAAAAAGTTTTAACACACAAAATATTATCATTTCAAAACACATATGTATATTATCTTTGTTACTAATAAAAATGTTCTTGCTGTCTGTAAGCACTTATGGTAAAACAGTACAGCTGAAATAAAGAGATATGTTTATTAAAGTTGGGTGCCCCCTAAAAAAAAAAAAAATTTAAAAGTCAGCAGCTGTAAGTACTGCAGCTGCTGACTTTTAATAATCGGACACTTGCCGTGATACGCCGCGCAGTCATCTGGGACACGTGGCAGGTCCCAGGTGACTGTGCGGCGCCGAGGGGAAGTGATGTCAATGCCCGGGCACTGAAGGTGGCAGACTACGAGGACCCCCTAGCAACAGGCATTTAGAGGTGAGTAAAAAAATATTTTCCAATAATATTTTTTTGATTTTTTTAATGGTTTTTAACCACTTCAATACCCGCCTATAGACATATGACGTCCACAAGGTGGATCGCCCATCCTGGGTGGACGTCATATGACGTCCTCCTATTCCCGTCCGTCTAGGGGGCGCGCGCGCGCCACCGCGGCGTCGATCAGGACCCGGTGCGCGTGCCCGGTGGCCGCGATGTCCGCCGGGCACCCACGATTGCCCGGGAAAAAGTACAGAGGAACACCGATCGGTCTCCTCCCCTTGTGAGTCCCCTCCGCCTACAGTTAGAATCACTTGCAGGGAACATATATTAACCCCTGCAGCGCCCCCTAGTGTTAACCCCTTCCCTGCCAGTCACATTTACACAGTAATCAGTGCAATTTTATAGCAACGATCGCTGTGTAAATGTGAATGGTCCCAAAAATGTGTCAAAAGTGTCCGCTGCAAAGTCGCAGTCACGAAAAAAATTGCAGATCGCCGCCATTACTAGTAAAAAATAAATCTCCTATTTTGTAAACGCTATAACTTTTGCGCAAACCAATCAATAAGCGCTTATTGCGATATTTTTTTTACCAAAAATATGTAGAAGAATACATATCGGCCTAAACTGAGTAAAAAATTTTGTTTTTATTTCAAAAAAATTGGATATTTATTATAGCAAAAAGTAAAAAATATTGTGTTTTTTTCAAAATAGTCGCTCTTCTTTTGTTTATGGCGCAAAAAATAAAAACCGCAGAGGTGATCAAATACCACCAAAAGAAAGCTCTATTTATGGGAAAAAAAGGAAGTCAATTTTGTTTGGGTGCAATGTCGCACGGCCGCGCAATTGTCAGTTAAAGCTCAATCAATCACCTCACTGCCGAATTCCTCTACTTATGCCGCGTACACACGATCGGAATTTTGGTCGGAAAAAGCTCTGATGGTTTCCCCGACGGAATTCCGACGGGGTTTTGATCGAGCTGTAGTGCCTACACAAGGTCACACCAAATTCCGACCGCCTAGAACGCGGTGACGTTCAACACACGTACGACGGGACCAGTGTTGGTCATCTTACTTTAAAAAAGTAATTAGTTAAGTTACAAATTACTTCTCCCAAAAAGTAATTGCGTTAGTAACTCAGTTACTACATTGGAAAAGTAATTAGTTACACAGCAAAGTAACTGACTTTTTTTTTTAACTCTGCAAGGGGCGTCTATCGTGTCACTAAGGGGCGGGTCTAGTATTACTGTAAGCAAGGGGCACATTTATTATTATTGTTATATATCGTGTAACCAAGGGGCTGCTCTATTATTACTCTAACCAAGGGGCAGATCTGTTATAGTGTGTAAGCAAGGGGCGGGTCTATTATTATTATATCGTGTAAGGGGCGGGTCTATTATTATTATATTGTGTAAGGGGCGGATGGCTACAGAAGAGGGCGAATGTTAAATTAATGGGCAGAGCTCGATATATAACAATAATAATAAATGCGCCCCTTGGTTACAGTAATACTAGACCCGCCCCTTAGTTACACGATAGATGCCCCTTGCAGAGTAGAACGAGCATCAGGAGCGTGCGGCATCGCCTCGTACAATTACATGTTAACTGCGCCTGCGCGGTGTAGAGTTCACTCAGAGCTGTTTAGGTTCGGCAATTTTCGGAAGCTCCGTAGTCCTTCGTACTGCGCAAGCGCTGCGCCTGCGCAGTACAGGGGGTCCTTATCTGGCAGGGGAACTTTTTCGGCAGGACACCGGAATTACACTACTGCCATCTAGTGGCGGTAGATGTAATTGGGGTAACTAAGCCAAAGTAATGGGAACTGAGTTACCATGAGGGGAA
Source organism: Lithobates sylvaticus (assembly GCA_028564925.1). NCBI lineage: Eukaryota > Metazoa > Chordata > Amphibia > Anura > Ranidae > Lithobates > Lithobates sylvaticus. Next base: position 265,097,341 of record CM053032.1, read on the forward strand.
AAGTAATCAGTTAGATTACTAGTTACCCTCTAAAGTAACTGAGTTACGTAACTCAGTTTATTTTAACTCAGTTACTTACATCACTGGACGGGACTAGAAAAAGGAAGTTGAATAGCCAGCAGTCAATAGCTTCCGTCTTGTAGTTGAATCTGAGCATGCGTGAGTTTTTGCGCGTCGGAATTGCATACACACGAACGCATTTTCGGATAGGAACTTTATCCGACCGAAAAATTGAGAACATGCTCTCAATCTTCTGCTGGCCGAAATTTGGCCAGCAAAAGTCCGATGGAGCCTACACACGATCGCATTTTCCGACCAAAAGCTCTCATCGGTCTTTTGCTGGCCGAATTTCCGATCGCGTGTACGCGGCATAACAGCTATTGATGGCACACCTAGCAAGGAAGGTGCAATACACACTCATACGCTCTATCACCATTGCCTCTAGTGCAGTGCCGGATCACCCTTATACAGTACTTTACGCGATCGGAATTCTCGTTGGAAAAAGCTCTGACGGTTTTTCCGACGGAATTCCGCTCAAACTGTCTTGCCTACACACGGTCACACCAAATTCCGACGGTCAATAACACTGCGACATACAACACGTTCGACGGCACTATAAAAAGGGAAGTTCAATGCTTCTGAGCATGCGTCAAATTGTTTCCGAGCATGCGTAGGAATTTTGCGCGTCAGAATTGCTACAGACGATCGGAATTTCCGATAGAAACCTTTTCCGTCGGAAAAATTGAGAACATGCTCTCAATTCTTTGCTGTCAGAAACCTCGGCCAGCAAAATTCCGAGAGAGCCTACACACGATGAAATTTTCCGATGAAAAGCTCTCATCGGTCTTTTTCTGGCCAGAATTCCGATCGTGTGTACGCGGCATCACAGTAAAGAACCCCTTTTTATGAAGCTGGACGCTCTTCATTGTCATTAGCAGAGTCCAGACAGAGAAAGACAGGGGTACCGGAGCACGGCAAGCATGGACGCCATGTGTAGTAGTGGGCGCACATTATCCACAGGGCCATTCAAGAGGTGAGGGGAATTAATACACACATTTTCTGCTGATATGCTTCACACATCTGGAGGCCACGCCAATACCTTTATGGAGCACAACTAGCCAGTTCCCAACTTCATCCTGCAGCAGACAATAGAGCATCTTAGATTATCCCAGTCCCTGCTAAAATCAACCACCTGTAGCCTGGTACTTGGCTGAAAATAGAGGGCGAGAGAAACACTGGCTGCAGCTGCTCTCTGTAGCTGCTGCATGTGCTGCCTGCAGAGAAAGTGCCACCCATGCCGCCAATGCCGTAATGTGCTGCAGACAGTGCCACCTATGCCGCTAATGCATGTGCTGCCTGCTGAGACAGTGTCACCCATGCTGCCAAGGGCATTATTCCATTTGGGGCATGAGGGGCACTGTCTGTAGCACAATATGGCATGGGCGGCATGGGTGGCACTGTCAGCAGGTAGCGCATGCGTTATCGCATTAGTGTCATGGGTGGCACTATCTGCAGCACATTACGGCATTGGTGGCATGGGTGGCCTTGTCTGCAGCACAATATGGCATTGGAGGCATGGGTGGCACTGTTTGCAGGTAGCACATGCGTTATGGCCCATAACGCATGTGCTGCCTGCAGAGACAGTGCCACCCATGCCACAAATGCCGTAATGTGCTGCAGAGACAGTGCCACCCATGCCGCCAATGCCATATTGTGCTGCAGACAGTGCCACCCATGACACTAATGCCATAACTCATGTGCTACCTGCTGACAGTGCCACCCATGCCGCCAATGCCATATTGTGCTGCAGACAGTGCCACCCATGACACTAATGCCATAACTCATGTGCTACCTGCTGACAGTGCCACCCATGCCGCCAATACCATATTGTGCTGCAGACAGTGCCACCCATGACACTAATGCATGTGCTGCCTGCTAAGACAGTGTCACCCATGCTGCCAAGGGCATTATTCCATTTGGGGCATGGGGGGCACTGTCTGTAGCACAATATGGCATTGGCGGCATGGGTGGCACTGTCAGCAGGTGGCGCATGCGTTATCGCATTAGTGTCATGGGTAGCACTATCTGCAGCACATTACGGCATTGGTGGCATGGGTGGCCTTGTCTGCAGCACAATATGGCATTGGAGGCATGGGTGGCACTGTTTGCAGGTAGCACATGCGTTATGGCCCATAACGCATGTGCTGCCTGCAGAAACAGTGCCACCCATGCCACAAATGCCGTAATGTGCTGCAGAGACAGTGCCACCCATGCAGCGAATGCCATATTGTGCTGCAGACAGTGCCACCCATGACACTAATGCCATAACTCATGTGCTACCTGCTGACAGTGCCACCCATGCCGCCAATGCCATATTGTGCTGCAGACAGTGCCACCCATGACACTAATGCCATAACTCATGTGCTACCTGCTGACAGTGCCACCCATGCCGCCAATGCCATATTGTGCTGCAGACAGTGCCACCCATGACACTAATGCCATAACTCATGCGCTACCTGCTGACAGTGCCACCCATGCCGCCAATGCCATATTGTGCTGCAGACAGTGCCCACCATGCCGCCAATGGAATAATGCCATTGGCAGCATGGGTGGCACTGTCTCTGCAGGCAGCACATGTGTTTTGGCATTAGCGTCATGGGTGGCACTGTCTGCAGCACATTACGGCATTGGCAGCATGGATGAGAAAAATTGTAGACAAACCTGCACTTTGTTTCAGGGCGGGGTCTGGGAGGGGGCAGGGGTGGGGCTGAAGGTGGGACCAGGGGCGGGACCAGGGGGGAGCCGAAGGGGGCCCCCATCAGGTAGGCTGTACGGGGCCCCATGATTTCTATCAGCGGCCCTGGCTGCTGCCCTGCAGTGCTGAACTGGTTAACAGCTGTATCAGCCAGAGGAGGGAGCTGCTGAGCCGGAAGAGTTTAATAGACCGAGTCAGGCAGCAATGCACTGTGGGAACTGTAGTCCAGAAGAGAGAGACTCTACTGTAGTGGTCTCCAATTTGTGGCCCTTTGCTTGCTTTCATCTGGCCCTTGGGGCACTATTTCATCCACCGATACCAACAATGGGCATAATACCACCCCCCCCCCCCTACAGAGACCAGTGAAGGGGTACCATTCCTCCCAATTACTTGAAAATTGCTGTTCACAGACGCTCTCCATCCAATCTGACAGAAATTGAGATATTTTGCAAGAAGAATGTGAAAAAATGTCACTCTAGATGTCAGTGGCGGCTGGTGTTCAAAACTTTTGGGGGGGGGGGCAATCAAACTGAAAAATACTGGAAAAAAAAACATCAATTGCAGCCACTGTGCCCATCAAACGCTGCAACTGTGCCACAAATGCTGCCCCTATGCCAAAGGCTGCCACTCTGCCCACATGCTCATCGAATGCTGCCACTGTGACCCCCCCCCCCCCGTTCACTCGCCGTCTGCCCGGCACTTACCCTGTCTCGGTGGGGCAGCGGGTGGTGAGCGGTGTCCTTCATGCTCCTCCATGTCCTCCATGTCTTCTCCCGTCTACTCCTATAGGCAATTAGACGCCTGATAGGCGTCCAATCACAGCGCCTGTGGTTTCAGCCAATCAGGTGATGCCCAAGCACCTGATTGGTGGAGAGGCGGTTCAGTGTTAGGGAAGCAAATATTAATTTGCTTTTCTAACACACCTGGGTGAACTGCGAGCGTCAAGCATTGCGCTCGCAGGTCACCTTTTTTGACGCCTATTAGAGCCTATGGCTCTAATCAGGTGCTTCAAAAACACCCCCCCCCCCCGCTGTAATTCAGGCGCCTGGCGCCCAAAAAGGGGCCGGCGCCTGAAAAGGGGGTGAGTGCGGCGGCCATGGATAGATTCATTCAATGCATGAATCTATCCATTGGTCATATGGGGGTGGCTGGAGACAGGGGGCGGCGCCCATACGTACTTATGGGTGCACCGCCACTGTTATATGTGCAAAGCTGGTAGAGACATCCCCAAAAAGACTTGCAGCTGTAATTGCAGTGAAAGGCGGTTCTACAAAGTATTGACTCCGGGGGGCGCCATACAAATGTACCCCCCACACTTTTCTCATATTTATTTGTAAAAAATGTTGAAAACCATTTATCATTTTCCTTCCACTTCACAATTATGTGCCACTTTGTGTTGGTCTATCACATAAAATCCCAATAAAATACATTTACGTTTTTTGGTTGTAACATAACAAAATGTGGAAGGGGTAAAAAAATTTTTTTCAAGGCATAACAAAATAATCTAATCTAATATATCAATATAATATAATACATATAAAATTTAATAATATAAATAAATAATAATAAATATATAATATAAAAAATATACCAAAAACAAATTTAATCTAATATTTAAATATAATATAATACATATAATATAAAAATATAATAATATAAATAATAATAAATATACAATATAAAAATATAACAAAATAATCAAATCTAATATATAAATATAATATAATACATATAATATAAAAATATAATAATATGAATAATAATAAATATACAATATAAAAATATAACAAAATATTCTAATCTTATACATAAATATAATATAATATAAAAATATAATAATATAAATAATAATAAATATAAAAATATAACAAAATATTCTAATCTTATATATAAATATAATATAATGAATATAAAAATATAATGATATAAATAATAATAAAAAAAAATTAAAAAAATATAGCAATATAAATAATAATATAAAATAATAATATAACATACAAAATAAAAATATACATATTATAATCTTCTATTCCTTGGCCATAGATTTAATAATTGCTTAATAACTGTTTTCCCCCTTCTTTTTTTTTTTTTGCGAAGTATACTATTCAATGCGGGCCTCTTGGAGGATGGGGGGGGGGGGGGTGCAAAATGTGACCGTGGCTCGCTGTGAATTGCACCATCACAGATCTCCGAGCCATCATGCACAATACAAGCAGCATCTTCCCCGGCTGTTTCGCAAATTATCTCTAATTAATGACATTTTTCACAGATTCTGTAGCACTCATTTATTTCCCTCTTTCATGCATGTTTCCAAAGCTGTTACATGAAATGAAAACTGTTTAAAAGAGATTTAAGTGACAAGAGAGTCACACATCACTAGTCTCATGTCCCGGGGGGGGGGGGGGGGTGCAGATCGCGGGGTCTTTCGGCGTCCTCGGTTGGGGAAGAGAGTGGAGCGTATTTTATGACTTCACTGATCAGATGACTGATACATTGTATTCAATGCAAAAGATTGGATGATAATGATGGGGAAAGGGCCAGTTCACACCATAGAAACACAGTCCGGATGCGTTATCAATGCTTTTCTACATAAGCGTTTTTTGATGCGTTTTCGATGCATTCCAGTGCATCCCCCCCTCCTCTTTTTTCTTAACCTTAAGTCCCGGTTCACACTGGTGCAACGCGGGAAAACCCGATTCAGTGCCGGTTCCCGTATCGGAACGTGAATCTCACACTGGTTCACACTGAGATTTGCGAACCGCTGGGGGGGGGGGGGGGTCAATGTAAAGTTAACGACACCCCCCCCCCCCCCCCCCAGATTGGTTCGCAGACTGCAGTGCAAACTGTCAAATGGTGCAAGAATCGGGTTGCACCCATGCGATCCAATCAGGGCTGAGACGAGGGGTGGGCAGAAGGGTCGGCTTCCCCTGGGCACTGTGAGGTGGGGGGGGCACCATAAGGAGATTGGAGGGGAGAGAATTTGTGTTGGGAGGGGGAATTTGAGGGGTGAGTATTGCCGTAGGAGAGGACATTTTTGGGGGGGGGGGGGGTTGCTAAGAGTAGTGATTTTGGGGGATTTGTGTTGGGAGGGGGAATTTGAGGGGTGAGTATTGCTGTAGGAGGGGAATTTTTTTTGGGGGGGGGGGGGGGGTTGCTAAGAGTAGTGATTTTGGGGGATTTGTGTTGGGAGGGGGAATTTGAGGGGTGAGTATTGCCGTAGGAGGGGAATTTTTTTTTGGGGGGGGGGTTGCTAAGTGTAGAGATTTTGGGGGATTTGTGCTGGGAGGGGGAATTTGAGGGGTGAGTATTGCCATAGGAGGGGACATTTTGGGGGGGGGGGGTAGCTAAGAGTAGTGATTTGGGGGGATTTGTGTTGGAAGGGGGGATGGGGGGAAGAATTTCAATTCGACTGCTTAGTCGAATCTTTTCTCTCTATGTAGAATCTTTTCTCTCTATGTCGAATAATCTTGGACTAATAGAGTTAGGTTAGGCACATTCAACCTTTTTTGCTATTGTCTCTATAATGTTGAATCTTTTCTCTCTATGTCAAATCTTTTCTCTCTATGTAGAATCTTTTCTCTCTATGTAGAATCTTTTCTCTCTATGTCGAATTATCTAGGACTAATAGAGCTAAGACTAACCATGAGTAAAATAAATTTTTTGTGTTATCATTCATATTCTCTGAAAAAATGGCCAAGAAATCATAAATTCTGCCAGGGTATGTAAACTTATGAGCACAACTGTATATATATATATATAAAAGAGCATATAATACCAGAAATGTAAAATTTTATATTTTGTGTTTGTGTGCACTAGAATACATTTTGTGTATTATTTCCTAAACCTTTTTTCGTTTGAAAAATTACTGTGCAAATATGGTGTGACATAAAAATTTGCAGCCACCATTTTATTCTCCAGGGGCTCTGCTATCAGAAAATATGTGTGGTTGGGGGTTCTAAGCAATTTGCCGCAGTTTTCCAGGTATGTCCAGCCTTGAAATATTGGGTGTCTATTTACTCGTCAGCTTTTTATTTCACCAAGATATTGGGTAATGTTACTTTTTTGTTTTTACAAAAAATGTGTATGTGCACCAATATCACGTGAGATAAAAAATGACAACTACAGCCATTTTATTCTCCAGGGTCTCTGCTTTCAGGAAATATATCATGTTTTGGGGGTTTTTCACTAATCCTCAGGCCTAAAGTGTGAATTTTATATTGTGTGTGAGAAAGAAAAAGAATGTTTGGACAAGCGGTTAAGGTGATTTGAAGAGCAGGGCTCGGGCGCCGTTTGACGCTGATCTTCTCCATACAGCAATGATGAATCAATCATCTTGTCCTGACTGTGAAATGGTTTTTGTCTATTTTAGAAAACGATTACAGAACAAAGTTCCCTCTGAGTGCTGCGCTCTGGGAACCAAGAAATAAAATGTTGGTAAAACAGAACTTCCACCCTAAGAAAGACAAGCGAAACTTTACAGATACATCAACCGCCAGCAGATTTATTCATTTATTTATTACCGGTTTTTATAGCGCTACCAATTTCCATGTGAAGTGAATAGGTGCAGGTAACCCCCTCCTCCAAGGTACCCCTTGTCTCCACCCCTACCTACCTCCGAGCAGCATCCCTTGTCTCCACCCCCTACCTACCTCCGAGCAGCATACCTTGTCTCCACCCCCTACCTACCTCCGAGCAGCATCCCTTGTCTCCACCCCCTACCTAGCTCCGAGCAGCATCCCTTGTCTCCACCCCTACCTAGCTCCGAGCAGTATCCCTTGTCTCCACCCCTACCTAGCTCCGAGCAGTATCCCTTGTCTCCACCCCCTACCTACCTCCGAGCAGCATCCCTTGTCTCCACCCCTACCTAGCTCCGAGCAGTATCCCTTGTCTCCGCCCCCTACCTACCTCCAAGCAGCATCCCTTGTCTCCGCCCCTACCTACCTCTGAGCAGCATCCCTTATCTCCACCCCCTACCTACCTCCAAGCAGCATCCCTTGTCTCCACCACCTACATACCTCCAAGCAGCATCCCTTCCTTGTCTCCGCCCCCTACCCACCCCCGAGCAGCATCCCTTGCCTCCACCCCCTACCTACCTCTAAGCAGCATCCCTTGTCTCCATCCCCTACCTACCTCCGATCAGTATCCCTTATCTCCACCCCCTACCTACCTCTGAGCAGCATCCCTTGTCTCCACCCCCTACCTACCTCTGAGCAGCATCCCTTGTCTCCACACCCTACCTACATCCAAGCAGCATCCCTTGTCTTCGCCCCCTACCTACCTCCGAGCAGCATCCCTTGTCTTCGCCTCCTAGCTACCTCTCAGCAGCATCCCTGGTCTCTGCCCCCTACCTACCTCCGAGCAGCATCCCTTGTCTCCGCCCCCTACCTACCTCAGAGCAGCATCCCTTGTCTTCACCCTCTACCTACCTCCGAGCAGCATCCCTTGTCTTCACCCCCCAGAGTTACCATGGACCTCTTGGCTCTTCTCTGATGAATGCTCTCCTTGCCCGGCCGGTCGGTTTAGGTGGACGGCCATGTCTTGGTAGGTTTGCAGTTGTGCCATACTCTTTCCATTTTCGGATTGAACAGAGCTCCGTGAGATGTTCAAAGCTTGGGATATTTTTTTTATAACCTAACCCTGCTTTATACTTCTCCACAACTTTATCCCTGACCTGTCTGGTGTGTTCCTTGGCCTTCATGATGCTGTTTGTTCACTAAGGCTCTCTAACAAATCTCTGAGGGCTTCACAGAACAGCTGTATTTATACAGAGATTCAATTACACACAGGTGGACTCTATTTACTAATTAGGTGACTTCTGAAGGCAATTGGTTCCACTAGATTTTAGGGGTATCAGAGTCTTCTAGTTTTTTATTATTATTAATTTGTTACGTTCCATTCGTTTAGATACGGCATTCCTTATTTCAGATAATTAATAACTTCAGATAAATTTGTATTCATTACGTTCACTAACAGCCAAATTTGAAAGGAAATTCCAATACCTATAATTTAATAATTAGTAATAGTTAAGTTATTTTAGATTTTAGAATTTACGGTATTTCTGATTTTACGAATTTCGAAATTACAAATTTTTGAATATTCTAATTTAGCCCTCAAAATTTACACTCGCCTGCTCGCATTTTGTGAGTGCATTTTGAGGGCTGGCGAGGAATGCCAGGAGCGGGGGGTCCGAGCCTGGGCGGAATGGATCCTTCTCCCAGAGATCGCGGAGGGGAAGAGAGAGAGAGAGCCGCCTGAGTGTTCACAGCGCAGCGCAGGGAACACAGCGATACCGGCTTTCATTTCACATTGCAGTGTTCCCCGGCGCTCGCTGTCATATACAGCCCCGCCCCCTGGTCCCAGAACTTTGATAGACAGATCACGTCCAATCCCGGTGACGGGTGATCTGTCAATCAAAGTTCCCAAGCCAGGGGGCGGGGCTGTATATGACGTTGAGCGGCGGGAACACAGAAATTTAAATGAAAGCTGTTATCACTGTGTTCCCTGCGCTGCGCTGTGAACATTCGGGGGGGGGGGGGTGGGGCTCTCCTGTTCCTCTCCTCCCCTGCACAGGTCAGCACAAGCTGCATGGTGGGCACAAGCTGCATGGTGGACGCGGGCTGCATGGTGGGCGCGGGCTGCATGGTGGGCGCGGGCTGCATGGTGGACACCGGCTGCATGGTGGACACCGGCTGCATGGTGGACACCGGCTGCAAGGTGCATGATGGTAACAGGCTGCATGGTGGACATGGGCTGTAAGGTGCATGGTGGTAACAGGCTGCATGATGGACACGGGCTGCATGGTGGACACGGGCCGCAAGGTGCATGGTGGTAACATGCTGCATGGTGGACACGGGCTGCAAGGTGCATGGGGGACACGGGCTGCATGGTGGACACGGGCTGCATGGTGGACACGGGCTGCATGGTGGACACGGCTGCATGGTGGTCATGGGTTGCATGGTGGACACGGGCTGAATGGTGGACATGGGCTGCAAGGCGCATGGTGGACACAGGCTGCATGGTTGACACGGGCTGCATGGTGTACACGGGCTGCATGGTGGACATGGGCTGCATGGTGGTCATGGGTTGCATGGTGGACACGGGCTGCATGGTGGACACGGGCTGCATGGCGCATGGTGGACACAGGCTGTATGGTGGACACGAGCTGCATGGTGGTCATAGGTTGCATGGTGGACACGGGCTGCATGGTGGACACGGGCTGCATGGTGGACACGGACTGCATGGTGCATGGTGGGCACAAGCTGCATGGTGGACGCGGGCTGCATGGTGGGTGCGGGCTGCATGGTGGGCGCGGGCTGCATGGTGGACACGAGCTGCAAGGTGGACACGGGCTGCATGGTGGACACCGGCTGCATGGTGGACACCGGCTGCATGGTGGACACCGGCTGCAAGGTGCATGATGGTAACAGGCTGCATGGTGGACATGGGCTGTAAGGTGCATGGTGGTAACAGGCTGCATGATGGACACGGGCTGCATGGTGGACACGGGCCGCAAGGTGCATGGTGGTAACATGCTGCATGGTGGACACGGGCTGCAAGGTGCATGGGGGACACGGGCTGCATGGTGGACACGGGCTGCATGGTGGACACGGGCTGCATGGTGGTCATGGGTTGCATGGTGGACACGGGCTGAATGGTGGACATGGGCTGCAAGGCGCATGGTGGACACAGGCTGCATGGTGGACACGGGCTGCATGGTGGACACGGGCTGCATGGTGGACACGGGCTGCATGGTGGACACGGGCTGCATGGTGTACACAGGCTGCATGGTGGACATGGGCTGCATGGTGGTCATGGGTTGCATGGTGGACACGGGCTGCATGGTGGACACGGGCTGCATGGTGCATGGTGGACACAGGCTGTATGGTGGACACGAGCTGCATGGTGGTCATAGGTTGCATGGTGGACACGGGTTGCATGGTGGACACGGGCTGCATGGTGGACACGGACTGCATGGTGCATGGTGGACACAGGCTGCATGGTGGACACAGGCTGCATGGTGGTCATGGGTTGCATGGTGGACACGGGCTGCATGGTGGACACGGCTGTATGGTGGACACGGCTGTATGGTGGACACGGGCTGCATGGTGCATGGTGGACACAGGCTGCATGGTGGACACGGGCTGCATGGTGGTCATGGGTTGCATGGTGGACATGGGCTGCAAGGTGCATGGTGGACACAGGCTGCATGGTGGACATGGGCTGCAAGGTGCATGGTGGACACAGGCTGCATGGTGGACACGGGCTGCAAGGTGCATGGTGGACACAGACTGCATGGTGGACACGGGCTGCATGGTGGACACGGGCTGCATGGTGGACACGGGCTGCATGGTGGTCATGGGTTGCATGGTGGACACGGGCTGCATGGTGGACATGGGCTGCAAGGTGCATGGTGGACACAGGCTGCATGGTGGACACGGGCTGCAAGGTGCATGGTGGACACGGACTGCATGGTGGACACGGGCTGCATGGTGGACACGGGCTGCATGGTGGACACGGGCTGCATGGTGGACACGGGCTGCATGGTGGACACGGGCTGCATGGTGGACACGGGCTGCAAGGTGGACACGGGCTGCAAGGTGGACACGGGCTGCATGGTGGACACGGGCTGCATGGTGGTCATGGGTTGCATGGTGGACACGGGCTGCATGGTGGACACGGGCTGCATGGTGCATGGTGGACACAGGCTGTATGGTGGACACGGGCTGCATGGTGGACACGGACTGCATGGTGGACACGGACTGCATGGTGCATGGTGGACACAGGCTGCATGGTGGACACGGGCTGCATGGTGGACACGGCTGTATGGTGGACACGGGCTGCATGGAGCATGGTGGACACAGGCTGCATGGTGGACACGGGCTGCATGGTGGTCATGGGTTGCATGGTGGACATGGGCTGCAAGGTGCATGGTGGACACAGGCTGTATGGTGGACACAGGCTGTATGGTGGACACAGGCTGTATGGTGGACACGGGCTGCATGGTGGACACGGGCTGCATGGTGGACACGGGCTGCATGGTGGACACGGGCTGCATGGTGGACACGGGCTGCATGGTGCATGGTGCATGGTGGACACAGGCTGTATGGTGGACACGGGCTGCATGGTGGACACGGGCTGCATGGTGGACACGGGCTGCATGGTGGACACGGGCTGCATGGTGGACACGGGCTGCATGGTGCATGGTGCATGGTGGACACAGGCTGTATGGTGGACACGGGCTGCATGGTGGACACGGGCTGCATGGTGGACACGGGCTGCATGGTGGACACGGGCTGCATGGTGCATGGTGCATGGTGGACACAGGCTGTATGGTGGACACGGGCTGCATGGTGGACACGGGCTGCATGGTGGACACGGGCTGCATGGTGGACACGGGCTGCATGGTGGACACGGGCTGCATGGTGGACACGGGCTGTATGGAGGACACGGGCTGCATGGCGGACACAGGCTGCATGGCGGACACGGGCTGCATGGCGGACACGGGCTGCATGGCGGACACGGGCTGCATGGCGGACACGGGCTGCATGGTGGACACGGGCTGCAAGGTGCATGGTGGCCACAGGCTGCATGGTGGATGGTGGGACCAGGCTGCATTGGTGGGCACACACAGCTTGCATTGGGCACAGGCAGGCTGCATTGGTGGGCACAGATAAAGTTGTTGTTGTTAATATTTATTTTTATAACTTAATTCTGCATAAAACCTTTAAGTGTCATTTAATGAGATAATTTATGAGGGCGTGTCTAGGGGTGGGGTGTATTTAGGGGCGGGGTTGGATGGGGCAACTGGTGGCGAGTAACCCTTGAGGCCTGGCTAGTAGCTCAGGACTTGAAATTTTGAGCCCTATTCTAATTTACTAATATTCAAAAAAAATTGTTAAACGGGTTTTCGTTAATTGGGATATTTCCGAATGAACAAATTTGTCAAAATTCGTTAAAAAACGAATTTGGAACTAAACAAATTGCACATGTCTGGATCCAATCGCTGTCCATGGTGACAGGTTTACAAATAAAACCTCCACATTCCTTCCGGCTGAGGAAACTATTTTAATAAAGAGATATGACGGCGCATTATGATTTGACCACGACCCCCATATTCCATCTACAGTCAGATCTGCCTGTTTTAAATGCCACCGTGATTGACAATCGCAGAATTTAGTCCGATCGGACGGAGGGGGCGGTTGATGATGGAAGTACAGCGAATGCTCTTCCTACAAATCACTGGAGTGACTGCATAGAAAGTCTCTGTATCTCTGAGGGTAAATATACACTATATTACCAAAAGTATTGGGACACCTGCCTTTACACACACATGAATTTTAATGGCATCCCAGTCTTAAGCCCCATACACACGCGCGGATTATCCGCGGACCAGGTCGGTCGGATCATGTCCGTCGTACTTTGTCCGATGTTGGTTTTGCGTACACACGGTCGGACAAAGTTGTCGGAAAATCCGATCATTCTGAACGTTTGTTGCCTACGACGGGACTACGTAGAGGCTAGTAGCCAATAGCTTTGGTCTTGTAATGTGATCTGAGCATGCGTAGCACTTTGTCCGTCGGACAACGCTACACACGATCGGATTTGGTGTGATCGGACCGTGTTGTCGGAAAATCTATCCAGCAGGAGATAGGACTTTGTCCGTCGGACAATCCGACGTACACTGTCCGATGGTGCATACACACGGTCTGATTTTTCAACAACATTGTCCGATCGGACAGAATCCATGCGAAAATCCGACCGTGTGTATGGGGCTTTAGTCTGTTGGGTTCAATATTGAGTTGGCCCAACCTTTACAGCTATAAAAGCTTCAACTCTTCTGGGAAGGCCGTCCACATGGTTTAGGAGGGTGTCTATGGGAATGTTTGACCATTCTTCCAGAAGCGCATTTGTGAGGTCAGACACTGATGTTGGACGAGAAGGCCAGTCTCCACTCTAATTCATCCCAAAGGTGTTCTATCAGGTTGAGGTCAGGACTCTGTGCAGACCAGTCAAGTTCCTCCCCCCCAAACTCGCTCATCCATGTCTTTATGGACCTTGCTTTGTGCACTGGTGGACAGTCATGTTGGACCAGGAAGGGGCCGTCCCCAAACTGTTCCCACAAAGTTGGGAGCATGAAATTGTCCAAAGTGTCTTGGTATTCCTACACCTTAAGAATTCCCTTCACTGGAACTAAGGGGCCAGGCCCAACCCCTAAAAAACAACCCCCACACCATAATCCCCCCTCCACCAAACGATTTGGACCAGTGCACAAAGCAAGGTCCATAAAAACATAGATGAGCGAGTTTGAGGTGGAGGAACATGACTGGCCTGCACAGAGTCCTGACCTCAACCAGATAGAACACCTTTGGGATGAATTAAAGCGGAGACTGCGAGCCAGACCTTCTCATCCAACATCAGTGCTTGACCTCACAAATGGGCTTCTGGAAGAATGGTCAAACATTCCCATAGACACCCTCCTAAACCTTGTGGACGGCCTTCCCGGGAGATGTTGAAGCTGCTATAGCTGCAAAGGGTGGGCCAACTCAATATTGAACCCTACGGACTAAGACTGGGATGCCATTAAAGTTCATGTGTGTGTAAAGGCAAGTGTCCCAATACTTTTGGTAATATCGTGTACCTTCATGGGTTTTGATACACAGCCTACATTAACCAGCGAAACGAATAGAATATCGGTCACAAAGCAGGATAGTGAGCAGATGTACTACACATTATGAAAAGTGGAATTTTGTTCAATGTTTAACAACTTCAGCCCCGGACCAATTGGCAGCCAAAGGACCAGGCCCCTTTTTGCGATTCGGCACTGCGTCGCTTTAACTGACAATTGCGCCGTCGTGCGGCGTGGCTCCCAAACAAAATTGACGTCCTTTTTTTTCCCACAAATAGAGCTTTCTTTTGGTGGTATTTGATCGCCCCTGCGGTTTTTATTTTTTTGCGCTATAAACAAAAATAGAGCTACAATTTTGAAAAAAATGCAATATTTTTTGCTTTTTGCTATAATAAATATCCCCAAAAAATATATAAAAAAACATTTTTTTTCCTCAGTTTAGGCCGATACGTATTCTTCTACATATTTTTGGTAAAAAAAATCGCAATTAGCGATTATTGATTGGTTTGCGCAAAAGTTATAGCGTTTACAAAATAGGGGATCGTTTTATAGCATTTTTATTAATATTTTTTTATTTTTACTAGTAATGGCGGCGATCAGCGATTTTTATTGTGACTGCGACATTATGGCGGACACATCGGACATTTTTGGGACCATTGTCATTTATACAGCAATCAATGCTATTTAAATGCATTGATTCCTGTATAAATGACAGTTGTAGTGAAAGAGTTAACCACTAGGGGGAGGGGAGGGGTTATGGGCTGTGACGTGTGTGTTTTTTTTTAACATTGGGGGGCGGGGCTGACGTCTGACGTCATTGATCGGCTTTTCCGATGACCGGGAACAGCCTATCAATGACAGTCAATGTAGGAAGCGCGGGGAGAGGTTTGTTTACACAGACCTCTCCCGTTCTTCAGCTCTGTGACCCGATCGCGGGATACCAGCGGCGATCGGGTCCGCTGGTCCCGCGGCCGTGGTCACGGAGCTCCCGACCGGGTCGCGAGCTCGCCGGCGGCGGCGCGCCCGCGACCCACGGCTGGGCTCTTAAAGGGCTACATACCTGTAAGTGGTTTTGCCTAGCTGTGCCATTCTGCCGACGTACATCGGCATGAGGCGGTCGGGAAGTGGTTAACTATTATATTATAACAATGTATACAGGCATGTTTTTATCGACATGCCTTGCGATTTTATTTGTGGCGATTTCTAAGCATAATTATTTACAACTGTTGTTTTTCTTATAGTATATTTTTTACTTCATGCAACACTTCCAAAAAACTCCTGAGGAAGCTCGCCTGAGCGAAACATGTAGAGTAAGAAGTGGTTGTATATGTCAAAAGAAATAATATGAGATCCTTGCAAATGTTTATTGCGATTTTAAATTGATTGTCAATTTCAATCCTGGATACCTTTAAAAGTTCCGCTTGCCCTTTCTTTCCTTTTTACTACTTATTAAAGTAATATTTTGCCTTCCCTGGTCGGGTCCCCCCCCCCCCCCCGCCAAAATATCAACATGCTAATGAAATAAAACCTTTCCATTTTCATTGTGTATCTTCTTGTGTATCTTATTTTAAACAGTGATGCCATCACTTAGTCTCTGTGATTCTCTATGCAATGTTGGCAGATCGTTGCTGGTGGGAGGGGCCAGCCAGGGGGGGGGGGTATTCATAGTTTCCTGAAAACATCCCAGCACCCAGGCCTCAGTACTCCTCTCAAGAGTCCTCAGCTCTGGTACAAGCAGTGGGCTGGCACCTGGGAGGAGTTATGCAAATATCAGACTGTCTTGATGGGTGGAGGTCTGTCTGGAGGAGTGGGTGTTTCTAAGCAGGCTGCATTTACCTAAAGACCACCCTAGGTAACACCCACATGCCACATGTAATGCCGAGCCTCCATGATTAAAAGAACTGAAATCCAATGAGTGAGAGGGGCGGGCCATGAAGAGCCAGGCTTGGGAGGAAAGAGCTTAATGATGCTGGATGTCCTCCAGCCAGGAAATGAGGCATGCATGCAGAATATAATGCACTATATCAGCCTATAACTATAAAGATTTAGGTGTTCCCAGCCATGTTTCAATACCCATCAAACCCATCAAGCCAATCAGGGATGACGGAGCTTTGGCTGCAATATTCACTTTCAGCTCTGTACACTTTTCTGCCACTAAATATCCTCTATCTGATGACCAGCATCACTTAACCCCCTTCCTCTGAGCCCAGGTCATCCCGGACCAGCCCCCAGCCTGTGACTGCATAGGGAATAGAAGAAGCAGCACAGTGATGAGCTCTTCTCTCTATCACTGTGCTCTCTCCTCCCACCAGCATGCGCTTTGTCAGTGAATGATCCGATTGGCTCCTCTTCCTCTCACAGTCCAGTTCTGCTGCACAGGAGCTGCAAGATACCGGGTCATGTATAAGGATTTGCTGGCAGTCAGCTGGCCCACAACCCAGCAACTGTATAATTTGGGGGCACTGATGTGAAAAGGGGACTGTGTGATCCGAGACTGTGTGATAGAGGGTTATGTGTGATTGGGGGGCTCTGTGATGGGGATTGTGTGATTGGGGGGCTCTGTGATGGGGATTGTGTGATTGGGGGGCTCTGTGATGGGGATTGTGTGATTGGGGGGCTCTATGATGGGGGATTGTGTGATTGGGGGGCTCTGTGATGAGGATTGTGTGATGGGAGGGCTCTGTGATGGTGATTGGGGGGCTCTGTGATGAGGGATTGTGTGATGGGAGGGCTCTGTGATGGGGATTGTGTGATGGGGGGGCTCTGTGATGATGGATTGTGTGATGGGAGGGCTCTATGATGGGGGATTGTGTGATTGGGGGGCTCTGTGATGAGGGATTGTGTGATGGGAGGGCTCTATGATGGGGGAGTGTGTGATTGGGGGGCTCTGTGATGGGGGATTGTGTGATGGGAGGGCTCTGTGATGGGGATTGTGTGATTGGGGGGCTCTGTGATGAGGGATTGTGTGATGGGAGGGCTCTATGATGGGGGATTGTGTGATTGGGGGGCTCTGTGATGAGGGATTGTGTGATTGGGGGGCTCTGTGATGGGGATTGTGTGATTGGGGGCTCTGTGATGGGGATTGTGTGATTGGGGGGCTCTGTGATGGGGGGTTGTATGATTGGGGGGCTCTGTGATGGGGATTGTGTGATTGGGGGGCTCTGTGATGAGGGATTGTGTGATGGGAGGGCTCTGTGATGGGGATTGTGTGATTGGGGGGCTCTGTGATGAGGGATTGTATGATTGGGGGGCTCTGTGATGGGGATTGTGTGATTGGGGGGCTCTGTGATGGGGATTGTGTGATGGGAGGGCTCTGTGATGGGGATTGTGTGATTGGGGGGCTCTGTGATGGGGATTGTGTGGTTGGGGGGCTCTATGATGGGGGATTGTGTGATGGGAGGGCTCTGTGATGGGGGTTGTGTGATTGGGGGGCTCTGTGATGGGGATTGTGTGATGGGAGGGCTCTGTGATGGGGATTGTGTGATTGGGGGGCTCTGTGATGAGGATTGTTGTTATTGGGGGGCTCTATGATGGGGGATTGTGTGATTGGGGGGCTCTGTGATGGGGAATTGCGTGATTGGGGGGCTCTGTGAGGAGGATTGTGTGATTGGGGGGCTCTGTGATGGGGATTGTGTGATTGGGGGGCTCTATGATGGGGGATTGTGTGATTGGGGGGCTCTGTGATGAGGGATTGTGTGATGGGAGCGCTCTGTGATGGGGGTTGTGTGATTGGGGGGCTCTGTGATGGGGATTGTGTGATGGGAGGGCTCTGTGATGGGAGTTGTGTGATTGGGGGGCTCTGTGATGAGGATTGTGTGATTGGGGGACTCTGTGATGGGGATTGTGTGATTGGGGGGCTCTGTGATGGGGATTGTGTGGTTTGGGGCTCTGTGATGGGGGATTGTGTGATTGGGGGGCTCTGTGATGGGGGATTGTGTGATTGGGGGGCTCTGTGATGGGGATTGTGTGATTGGGGGGCTCTGTGATGGGGGGGGGTTGTGTTATTGGGGGGCTCTGTGATGGGGGGTTGTGTGATTGGGGGGCTCTGTGATGGGGATCGTGTGATTGGGGGGCTCTGTGATGGGGATTGTGTGGTTGGGGGACTTTGTGATGGGGAATTGTGTGATTGGGGGGCTCTGTGATGGGGATTGTGTGGTTGGGGGGCTCTGTGATGGGGGATTGTGTGATTGGGGGGCTCTGTGATGGGGATTGTGTGATGGGAGGGCTCTGTGATGGGGATTGTGTGATTGGGGGGCTCTGTGATGGGGGATTGTGTGATTGGGGGCTCTGTGATGGGGGATTGTGTGATTGGGGGGGCTCTGTGATGGGGATGTGTGATTGGGGGGCTCTGTGATGAGGGATTGTGTGATTGGGGGGCTCTGTGATGGGGATTGTGTGATTGGGGGGCTCTGTGATGGGGATTGTGTGATTGGGGGGCTCTGTGATGGGGATTGTGTGATGGGAGGGCTCTGTGATGAGGGATTGTGTGATTGGGGGCTCTGTGATGGGGATTGTGTGATTGGGGGGCTCTGTGATGGGGATTGTGTGATTGGGGGGCTCTGTGATGGGGATTGTGTGATTGGGGGGCTCTGTGATGGGGATTGTGTGATTGGAGGGCTCTGTGATGGGGATTGTGTGATTGGGGGCTCTGTGATGGGGGATTGTGTGATTGGGGGGCTCTGTGATGGGGATTGTGTGGTTGGGGGGCTCTGTGATGGGGGATTGTGTGATTGGGGGGCTCTGTGATGGGGGATTGTGTGATTGGGGGGCTCTGTGATGGGGATTGTGTGATTGGGGGGCTCTGTGATGGGGGGTTGTGTGATTGGGGGGCTCTGTGATGGGGATTGTGTGATTGGGGGGCTCTGTGATGGGGATTGTGTGGTTGGGGGGCTCTGTGATGGGGATTGTGTGATTGGGGGGCTCTGTGATGGGGATTGTGTGATTGGGGGGCTCTGTGATGGGGATTGTGTGATTGGGGGGCTCTGTGATGGGGATTGTGTGATTGGGGGGCTCTGTGATGGGGATTGTGTGATTGGGGGCTCTGTGATTGGGGATTGTGTGATTGGGGGGCTCTGTGATGGGGATTGTGTGATTGGGGGGCTCTGTGATGGGGATTGTGTGATTGGGGGGCTCTGTGATGTGGGATTGTGTGATTGGGGGGGCTCTGTGATGGGGATTGTGTGATTGGGGGGGGCTCTGTGATGGGGATTGTGTGATTGGGGGGCTCTGTGATGGGGGTGTGTGATTGGGGGGCTCTGTGATGGGGATTGTGTGATTGGGGGGCTCTGTGATGGGGATTGTGTGATTGGGGGGCTCTGTGATGGGGGATTGTGTGATTGGGGGGCTCTGTGATGGGGAATTGTGTGATTGGAGGGCTCTGTGATGGGGATTGTGTGATTGGGGGGGCTCTGTGATGGGGATTGTGTGATTGGGGGGCTCTGTGATGGGGGATTGTGTGATTGGGGGGCTCTGTGATGGGGATTGTGTGGTTGGGGGGCTCTGTGATGGGGGATTGTGTGATTGGGGGGCTCTGTGATGGGGATTGTGTGGTTGGGGGGCTCTGTGATGGGGATTGTGTGATTGTGGGGCTCTGTGATGGGGATTGTGTGATTGGTGGGCTCTGTGATGGGGATTGTGTGATTGGGGGGCTCTGTGATGGGGGATTTTGTGATTAGGGGCTCTGTGATGGGGGATTGTGTGATGGGGGCTCTGTGATGGGGATTGTGTGGTTGGGGGGCTCTGTGATGGGGGATTGTGTGATTGGGGGGGGGGCTCTGTGATGGGGGATTGTGTGATTGGGGGCTCTGTGATGGGGATTGTGTGGTTGGGGGGCTCTGTGATGGGGATTGTGTGATTGGGGGCTCTGTGATGGGGATTGTGTGATTGGGGGCTCTGTGATGGGGATTGTGTGGTTGGGGGCTCTGTGGGGATTGTGTGATTGGGGGGCTCTGTGATGGGTATTGTGTGGTTGGGGGGCTCTGTGATGGGGGATTGTGTGATTGGGGGGCTCTGTGATGAGGATTGTTGTTATTGGGGGGCTCTATGATGGGGGATTGTGTGATTGGGGGCTCTGTGATGGGGAATTGCGTGATTGGGGGGCTCTGTGAGGAGGATTGTGTGATTGGGGGGCTCTGTGATGGGGATTGTGTGATTGGGGGGCTCTATGATGGGGGATTGTGTGATTGGGGGGCTCTGTGATGAGGGATTGTGTGATGGGAGGGCTCTGTGATGGGGGTTGTGTGATTGGGGGGCTCTGTGATGGGGATTGTGTGATGGGAGGGCTCTGTGATGGGGGTTGTGTGATTGGGGGGCTCTGTGATGAGGATTGTGTGATTGGGGGGCTCTGTGATGGGGATTGTGAGGTTGGGGGGCTCTGTGATGGGGATTGTGTGATTGGGGGGCTCTGTGATGGGGATTGTGTGGTTGGGGGGCTCTGTGATGGGGGATTGTGTGATTGGGGGGCTCTATGATGGGGATTGTGTGGTTGGGGGGCTCTGTGATGGGGGATTGTGTGATTGGGGGGCTCTGTGATGGGGATTGTGTGATTGGGGGGCTCTGTGATGGGGATTGTGTGATTGGGGGGGGGCTCTGTGATGGGGATTGTGTGATTGGGGGGGGGCTCTGTGATGGGGGATTGTGTGATTGGGGGGCTCTGTGATGGGGATTGTGTGATTGGGGGGCTCTGTGATGGGGGATTGTGTGATTGGGGGGCTCTGTGATGGGGATTGTGTGGTTGGGGGGCTCTGTGATGGGGGATTGTGTGGTTGGGGGGCTCTGTGATGGGGGATTGTGTGATTGGGGGGCTCTATGATGGGGGATTGTGTGATTGGTGGGCTCTGTGATGGGGATTGTGTGGTTGGGGGGCTCTGTGATGGGGGATTGTGTGATTGGGGGGCTCTGTGATGGGGATTGTGTGGTTGGGGGGCTCTGTGATGGGGGATTGTGTGATTAGGGGGCTCTGTGATGGGGATTGTGTGATTGGGGGGCTCTGTGATGGGGGATTTTGTGATTAGGGGCTCTGTGATGGGGGATTGTGTGATTGGGGGGCTCTGTGATGGGGATTGTGTGGTTGGGGGGCTCTGTGATGGGGGATTGTGTGATTGGGGACTTTGTGATGGGGATTGTGTGATTTGGGGGCTCTGTGATGGGGATTGTGTGATTGGGGGGGGCTCTGTGATGGGGGATTTTGTGATTGGGGGCTCTGTGATGGGGACTGTGTGATTGGGGGGCTCTGTGATGGGGGGTTGTGTGATTGGGGGCTCTGTGATGGGGATTGTGTGATTGGGGACTTTGTGATGGGGATTGTGTGGTTGGGGGGCTCTGTGATGGGGGTTGTGTGATTGGGGGGCTCTGTGATGAAGGATTGTGTGATTGGGGGGCTCTGTGATGGGGGATTGTGTGATTGGGGGGCTCTGTAAAGGGGATTTTGTGATTGGGGGCTCTGTGATGGGGACTGTGTGATTGGGGGGGGCTCTGTGATGGCGGGTTGTGTGATTGGGGGCTCTGTGATGGGGGATTGTGTGATTGGGGGCTCTGTGATACGGATTGTGTGATTGGGGGGCTCTGTGATGGGGGTTGTGTGATTGGGGGGCTCTGTGATGAGGATTGTGTGATTGGGGGGGCTCTGTGATGGGGGATTGTGTGGTTGGGGGGCTCTGTGATGGGGGATTGTGTGATTGGGGGGGCTCTGTGATGGGGGATTGTGTGATGGGGGGGCTCTGTGATGGGGATTGTGTGATTGGGGGCTCTGTGATGGGGGATTGTGTGATTGGGGGGCTCTGTAATGGGGGATTGTGTGATTGGGGGGCTCTGTAATGGGGGATTGTGTGATTGGGGGGCTCTGTGATGGGGGATTGTGTGATTGGGGGGCTATGTGATGGGGATTGTGTGGTTGGGGGGCTCTGTGATGGGGGATTGTGTGATTGGGGGGCTCTGTGATGGGGATTGTGTGGTTGGGGGGCTCTGTGATGGGGGATTGTGTGATTGGGGGCTCTGTGATGGGGATTGTGTGATTGGGGGGCTCTGTGATGGGGGATTTTGTGATTGTGGGCTCTGTGATGGGGACTGTGTGATTGGGGGGGGGGGCTCTGTGATGGGGGGTTGTGTGATTGGGGGCTCTGTGATGGGGATTGTGTGATTGGGGACTTTGTGATGGGGATTGTGTGGTTGGGGAGCTCTGTGATGGGGGTTGTGTGATTGGGGGGCTCTGTGATAGGGGGTTGTGTGATTGGGGGGCTCTGTGATGGGGATTGTGTGATTGGGGGGCTCTATGATGGGGATTGTGTGATTGGGGGGCTCTGTGATGGGGGATTGTGTGATTGGGGGGGCTCTGTGATGGGGGATTGTGTGATTGGGGGGCTCTGTGATGGGGGATTGTGTGATTGGGGGGCTCTGTGATGGGGGATTGTGTGATTGGGGGGCTCTGTGATGGGGATTGAGTAATTGGGGGGCTCTGTGATGGGGGTTGGTGGGGGCTGTGATTGGGGGGCTCTGTGATGGGGATTGTGTGATTGGGGGGGGGGCTCTGTGATGGGGGGTTGTGTGATTGGGGGGCTCTGTGATGGGGATTGTGTGATTGGGGGGCTCTGTGATGGGGATTGTGTGATTGGGGGCTCTGTGATGGGGGATTGTGTGATTGGGGGGCTCTGTGATGGGGGATTGTGTGATTGGGGGCTCTGTGATGGGGGTTGTGTGATTGGGGGGCTCTGTGATGGGGATTGTGTGATTGGGGGGCTCTGTGATGGGGATTGTGTGATTGGGGGGGGGCTCTGTAATGGGGGATTGTGTGATTGGGGGGCTCTGTGATGGGGGATTGTGTGATTGGGGGGCTCTGTGATAGGGGATTGTGTGATTGGGGGGCTCTGTGATGGGGATTGTGTGATTGGGGGGCTCTGTGATGGGGATTGTGTGATTGGGGGGCTCTGTGATAGGGGATTGTGTGATTGGGGGCTCTGTGATGGGGACTGTGTGATTGAGGGGGCTCTGTGATGGGGGATTGTGTGATTGGGGGGCTCTGTGATAGGGGATTGTGTGATTGGGGGGCTGTGTGATGGGGATTGTGTGATTGGGGGGGGCTCTGTGATGGGGGGTTGTGTTATTGGGGGGCTCTGTGATAGGGGATTGTGTGATTGGGGGGCTCTGTTATAGGGGATTGTGTGATTGGGGGGCTCTGTGATGGGGGATTGTGTGATTGGGGGGCTTTGTGATAGGGGATTGGGTGATTGGGAGATCTGTGATGTGGGGACTGTGTGATTGGGGGCTCTGTGATGGGGATTGTGTGATTGGGGGGCTCTGTGATGGGGATTGTGTGATTGGGGGGCTCTGTGATGAGAGATTGTGTGATTGGAGGGCTCTGTGATGGGGGATTGTGTGATTGGGGGGCTCTGTGATGGAGATTGTGTGATTGGGGGGGGGGGCTCTGTAATGGGGGATTGTGTGATTGGGGGGCTCTGTGATGGGGGATTGTGTGATTGGGGGGCTCTGTGATAGGGGATTGTGTGATTGGGGGGCTCTGTGATGGGGATTGTGTGATTGGGGGGGCTCTGTGATGGGGACTGTGTGATTGGGGGGCTCTGTGATAGGGGATTGTGTGATTGGGGGGCTCTGTGATAGGGGATTGTGTGATTGGGGGCTCTGTGATGGGGACTGTGTGATTGGGGGGCTCTGTGATGGGGGATTGTGTTATTGGGGGGCTCTGTGATAGGGGATTGTGTGATTGGGGGGCTCTGTGATGGGGGATTGTGTGATTGGGGGGCTCTGTGATGGGGGATTGTGTTATTGGGGGGGGGGGGGGGCTCTGTGATGGGGATTGTGTGATTGGGGGGGGGGGCTCTGTGATGGGGATTGTGTGATTGGGGGTCTCTGTTATAGGGGATTGTGTGATTGGGGGGGGGCTCTGTGATGGGGGATTGTGTGATTGGGGGGGGGCTTGGGGGGGATTGTGATAGGGGATTGGGTGATTGGGGGATCTGTGATGTGGGGGGACTGTGTGATTGGGGGCTCTGTGATGGGGATTGTGTGATTGGGGGGCTCTGTGATGGGGATTGTGTGATTGGGGGGCTCTGTGATGAGAGATTGTGTGATTGGAGGGCTCTGTGATGGGGGATTGTGTGATTGGGGGGCTCTGTGATGGAGATTGTGTGATTGGGGGGGGGCTCTGTGATGGGGGATTGTGTGATTGGGGGGCTCTGTGATGGTGGGATTGTGTGATTGGGGGGGCTCTGTGATAGGGGATTGTGTGATTGGGGGGCTCTGTGATGGGGATTGTGTGATTGGGGGGCTCTGTGATGGGGGACTGTGTGATTGGGGGGCTCTGTGATAGGGGATTGTGTGATTGGGGGGCTCTGTGATGGGGATTGTGTGATTGGGGGGCTCTGTGATGGGGACTGTGTGATTGGGGGGGCTCTGTGATGGGGGATTGTGTGATTGGGGGGGCTCTGTGATAGGGGATTGTGTGATTGGGGGCTCTGTGTTGGGGAGTGTGATTGGGGGGCTCTGTGATGGGAAGGATGTGTAATTAGGGGTACTCTGATGTGATGGGGGGGGGGGGGGCTTTGACATATAAGGGGAATGATATCATGGCAGATCCTCTAATGTGGTGGGGAACTCTGATGTGAAGGAGGGGTCTCTGATGTGAAGGAGGGGGCTCTGATATGATGGGTTGACCTCTGACATGAAGAAGGAACCTGATGTGAAGGGGGGGGACACTGATTATGGGGTATTCTAATGTAATGGGTGTCTCTCATGTATAGGGGTGTTTTTGATGCATAGGGGGGACTCTGATGTGACGGAGAGCTTCTGATGTGTTTGGGGGGGGGGGGGCTCTGATATGATGGGGACCTCTGATGTGAAGTTCATTTCATCAAGGCAGTTGTGTGCATGGTCCCAGGCTCAGGTTTCCCATGGATAAGAAGCATTTCAGACTGGGGTGCCTCCAGATTTTTCAGACTCTTAAAGGGTGCCGGGACTGAAAAAAGGTTGAGAAACGCTGCTCTAGACCTAAACAAGCATTTAACCCTTGCGTCGTGGGGGGCAGCCCCCCTTAAAGACCTTTGATTTCCTTCGAGATAGGCTTTAACTTGCCAGCATCTCCTATAGACCAAAATGTCACTTTTGGGTGGACTGACCCTTAAAGCCTCCAAAATCAGCCAATGGGTGACAGCTGCTGGATTACTGCAACAGCTGAGGCTGGGAAGGGTTAAAGCGCCCTCTTTGCCCCCCCCCCCCCCCCTTTGCCCCCCCCCCCCCCCCCTTTGGCAATGGGAGAACAGGAGGCTTAGAGTCGTGTTATCTGGGCCAGCTTGAATATATTTGCCCTCATTGGGGAAAAAAAAATAAAAAATAATCTGCCAGCTTGCCCTTGCCTGTGCTGGATGCCAGGACCCCCCCTCAGGGGGATTGCTGCTGCCTTTTGGCTGCACAGAGGCGAAGCAGCAGAAGTAGCAGCATCTTGGCGGGGCGGCTCTATTAGCAGGAATGCGGTAGTGATGTAGAAGCAATGAGAGATGTGGCCTGCAGAGGAGCCGGTACAGCCTCTGATGCTGATGCTGTGATTGAGGTGCCTCTGCTGCTGCTGCTGCTGCTCTCACTGGACCGAAACTGCTAAAGGATTTTCTACTGTGGGGGGATGCCCAGCTTCTCCTGCTCTTGGCTTTAAGGAACCTACAGGGTGGACACAGGCTTGGATCCTTAAAAAAAATCTTCACTGAAAAAAAAGGGGAGAAAAAAAAAAAAAAAAGATTCAACTGATGCAACAAGAGGACTGGACCCTGATCACAGCATTGCATCCTCTATAAGGTAAGGGAATGCATCTTGATTGCAGTCATGATGGTGGAGGTGGGGGGATACGGCTATAGGGGGGTTGATGGTATTCCTGCAATATCTCAATGGAAAAGAAAATGCAGGGGATTTATTCATTTTTCTTATTTTAGCTTTGATGCATAAGGAAAAAAAAAAAAAAAAAAAAAAGGGGGGGGGGGGGGGGACCCCTATCACTAAAGACTTTGCAGAAGCCTTGGGGGGGGGGGGACCCTAAATCAATCACCTATATCCAAACTGAGTCCGACCCATTAATCCTTCTGAATGTCACATTGCATTCTGCCATTGAAATGTCACATGAAAAAAAACTTTTATTTATTTAAATCCCCCAATGCCGTACCCCCCCCCCCCATCCTCCTCCCCTCTGCACTGTCCACTCTCAATCAAATTTAACACCCCCCCCCTCTTTTTTCGTTCGACCAGCGCAAGCTTGAATATCATCCTTCTAATGCATCTGTCTACATATGTGACTGGAATAAGGGATGGAGCTAATTTGGGTTCAGATAGTGTACTCTGCTCTTGATGCCCTTTATTGGCTTCCTATGTATTCATTAATAATGTTCTTTGCTACATTGCATTGGTGACTTCCATATAAATACATATATATATTTTTTTTTGAAGAGCAAAGGGAGTCTCCCGGGTGCTGAGGGGAAAAAAAAATCCATTACTTGTGCCAGTATGGTTTTTAAAGGCTAACTTGCTACACGTTGGAGCCAACCGTTATTAAAAGAATGAATATTTATAGGGTGGGGGTTCTTAGGTTTAGCTACAGGTACCGGATCATGGAGTTAGAAGACGGAGAGGAGGCAGCTTAACCCCTTTTTTTTTCCACGCTGCAGAACCGTGCTTCGGAAAAAATCCCAGAGCCCCCTTTTTTTTCTTCCTCCCAGTGACAGCACGTAATTAAGTAGACTGTCCTCCGAATAGGTTTGCATGGAGGAGATGGATTTGTGCACGGCTATCGCCAAGCCTAGATCCTTCATCTAATTGCTGTCTTCTTGGCTACGGTGATGTATGTAGCACGGATAATATTGTATTAGAAAATGTATGAAAGCCGGGAGAGGTGAAGTAGCTTTCAAAAAAAAAAAAAAAAAACCCCTGTCTTAGCCAGATGGAACTGCAAAGGCTCACATTGGCAAAGCACATGTCAGGGAAAAAATGGTTGTGATTTGCAATTTTTCTCCCTGTTCCTCCTGTCACTACAGAAGAAGCTCCAGAGAACAAGCCTCGAAAAGAGATCTTCTCTTTTTTGGGGGGGGGGGGGGCTTATTATTCCATTGCTCTCTTTTCTAAAGAGTCTTGAGATTGGCTCGTGTTTGCTTTCTCTTCAACGCCAGCATTTTGTGAGCTTTTCGATTTGCCTCCTAATTTTTCTCGTACGCTGCCAAGCTCCCGCTCTTGCAAAATATTTGTTTTAATCTTAGGCTCATCTTCATGAAGATGATGAGCAACCTTAAGCCCCGGTATGCCAACTACAATCTTCGGTATTGCAACTGCAAGCCCCCGATATGCCAACTACAATCTCCAGTATTGCAACTGCAAGCCCCGGTATGCCAACTACAATCTCCGGTATTGCAACTGCAAGCCCCCGATATGCCAACTACAATCTCCGGTATTGCAACTGCAAGCCCCCGATATGCCAACTACAATCTCTAGTATTGCAACTGCAAGCCCCTATATGCCAACTACAATCTCCGGTATTGCAACTGCAAGCCCCCATATGCCAACTACAATCTTCGGTATTGCAACTGCAAGCCCCTATATGCCACCTACAATCTCTGGTATTGCAACTGCAAGCCCCTATATGCCAACTACAATCTTCGGTATTGCAACTGCAAGCCCCTATATGCCAACTACAATCTCCGGTATTGCAACTGCAAGCCCCTATATGCCAACTACAATCTTCGGTATTGCAACTGCAAGCCCCTATATGCCAACTACAATCTCCGGTTTTGCAACTGTAAGCCCCCATATGCCAACTACAATCTTCAGTATTGCAACTGCAAGCCCCTATATGCCAACTACAATCTTCAGTATTGCAACTTCAAGCCCCCATATGCCAACTACAATCTCTGGTATTGCAATTGCAAGCCCCGATATGCCAACTACAATCTCCGGTATTGCAACTGCAAGCCCTGATATGCCAACTACAATCTCCAGTATTGCAACTGCAAGCCCCCATATGCCAACTACAATCTATGGTATTGCAATTGCAAGACCCGATATGCCAACTACAATCTCCGGTATTGCAACTGCAAGCCTCGATATGCCAACGGCAAGCCCTAGTGAGCCAACACTGGGGCTTGTAGTGCCTTGGCCGCAGCAACAGACGGGAGCTTGGTCTTGAAAGCGTTTTATTTTTTTTCTGTTGGGTTACATTGGTCGTAAAACTTTAGCCCTCGTCTAAATATTGTTTTATTACCAGAGGTGGCGTGTTATTAAAACAACCCTATTAAACGGGTCTTTGGAGCCACAGCACAGACAATGAACCAATACGGCAGTAGAGGAGCCACTCTGGGATACCAGACCGGGGAGCAATATCCATTCCTTTCATTCTCCTCCACCGATATGGTTGATTATTTTATTTTAGTGTTGCATTTGGGCGCATCAGGAGATGTGGGGAAACACAGGCACAGAGTAATCCTTCGATATGTGTGCAGAAAGATGGAATTTTTTTTTTTTTTTTTTTTTTTAGACTTTGCAACAAGCCATGTGTTTGGCACAGATAGAAGGGTTGGCCGAACTTTTAAAATACCTCTTTGAGCGCATTCTGGAGAGCGTGTATCAGCAAGGGCGTGCGTGGCATTTGTGCCACAGTGTGTGCAGAGGGCTCTCTGGGACTTGGGGGCCCATTAATACTATATGTGGGTCAGGCCAGCGTGAGATATGTAGGACGGATCTCCCTTTTTTTTTTTTTTTTTTTTTACTTGACGCCATTCGGACTGGAAGCAAAGGGTGTGTTTGCCTTCGATTGTATAGTATGAATCGTGAGAAAGTTCACAAAGGTTGCTTTTGTAACCACCTGTCTGTCCACAGGAATAAGTGTTTTTACCTGGACAATAGTTGAGTGTGGTGGGCCCAAAAATGTGGGCAGGAGCCCTATGGGGATTTTGTCCACCACTTTGTAGGAGGCTTGTATTAAGACTGGAATTGGAGTGTTTTCTGCTTGATGCCAGTTGCATATTATGATGCAAGAGGGAGCTTTGACTATCCAACCAACCAATTAACCAACCAACCACCCACCCATCAATTCATAATTATCTATCTATCTATCTATCTATCTATCTATCTATCTATCTATCTATCTATCTATCTATCTTCCATGAATATGTGTTTGTATTCAGGCAGTAGTTGATTGTGGGGGACCCAAAATAGATTTTGAACAGAAGTCCTTTGGTGACTTGTATTTAGATACAAGTAAAGTAGTAAAGTGTTTTCTGCTCGATGCCAGTTGTATACTATGAACCATGAGAGAGCTTTGGCCATCCATCTATCCATCCTTCCATTTATCCATCCTTCTTTCCTTGCATCTATGCATCCATACTTCTTTCCATCCATTCATCCATCCATTCATCCATCCATTTATCCATCCTTATTTCCATCCATTCATTCTTCCTACTATCTATCTATCTATCTATCTTTCAATCCTTCCTTCCTCCCATTCATCCATGTTTATATTCAGGTAGTAGTTGATTGTAGGGGACTTTG
Organism: Lithobates sylvaticus; assembly: GCA_028564925.1. Lineage (NCBI taxonomy): Eukaryota > Metazoa > Chordata > Amphibia > Anura > Ranidae > Lithobates > Lithobates sylvaticus. The sequence goes on from CM053032.1 coordinate 265,127,247, forward strand.
TCCCTCCCCCCCACTGTCTATGAGGCTCATATGTACCAGATCTCATGCTCATTCTGGAATTGTCATCCTCTCTCTTAGCTCTCCATCCTTCCTTCCTTCTATCCATCCATCAATCCATTCATCCATCCATCAATCCATTTATCCTTTTTTTCGTCCTCCCTTCCATACATTCATCCTTCTTTCCTTCCTTCCATCCTTCCATCAATGAATCAATCCATACATCCTTCCTTCCTTCTATCCATCCATCAATACATTCATCCATACATCAATCCATTCATCCTTTTTTTTCTTCCTCCCTTCCATACATTCATCCTTCTTTCCTTCCTTCCATCAATCAATCAATCCATACATCCTTCCTTCCTTCCATCAATCCATTCATCCAAACTTTCTTCCTTCCTTCCTTCTTTCTTTCCTTCCTTCCTTCCTTCCTTTCATCCATCCATCTTTCCATCCATATTTATATTCCGGTAGTAGTTGCTTGTGGAGGACTTCGTCCCTCCCCCCACTGTCTATGAGGCTCATATGTACCAGCTCTCATGCTCATTCTGGAATTGTCATCCCCTCTCTCAGCTCTCCATCCTTCCTTCCTTCTATCCATCAATCCATTCATCCATCCTTCCTTCCATCAATCAATCAATCCATACATACTTTCTTCCTTCCATTCATCAATCCATCCATCCTTCCTTCCATCAATCCATTCATCCAAACTTTCTTCCTTCCTTGCATCCATTCTCCTTTCCATCCTTCCTTCCTTCTTTTCATCTGTCCATCTTTCCATCCATATTTATATTCAGGTAGTAGTCGCTTGTGGAGGACTTCACCCCCCCCACTGTCTTTGAGGCTCATATGTACCAGCTCTCATGCTCATTCTGGAATTGTCATCCCCTCTCTCAGCTCTCCATCCTTCCTTCCTTCTATCCATCCATCAATCCATTCATTCATCAATCCATTCATCCTTTTTTCCTTCCTCCCTTCCTTACATTCATCCTTCCTTCTTTACTTCCTTCCATCAATCAATCAATCCATACATACTTTCTTCCTTCCATCCATCAATCCATCCTTCCTTCTTTCCTTCCTTCCTTCCATCAATCCATTCATCCAAACTTTCTTCCTTCCTTCCATTCTCCTTTCCATCCATCCTTCCTTCCTTCTTTTCATCCGTCCATCTTTCCATCCATATTTATATTCAGGTAGTAGTCGCTGGTGGAGGACTTCACCCCCTCCACTGTCTTTGAGGCTCATATGTACCAGCTCTCATGCTCATTCTGGAATTGTCATCCCCTCTCTCAGCTGCTCTTGTTTCACATAAATAGACAATTTGAAGAGGCAGGCCCTTAGGGATCTTTCTGTCCAATATCCAAGACGTTTTTTTTTTTTTTAAAGACGTCTGGATTGTGGACTGAGGTTCCTAATCGGCGTACAGGCGTCTTTTGCAGGTGCTGCCTCCAAACCCCAATCGCCGTGAGAAATAAGCTCTTCTTATGCCCGGCTCTCCCATAATATCTTGTCATGGATATTTTTCGCGCTGTCGAAAGGTTCACAGAGAGCCGTGGAAGAAGGCAGACTGCAAAAATGTAAATTTTTATTGAGCTGTAGGGGTTTTTCTGAAGGCGATATTCACACAACCACAAGAGGAGCGGTGAATAATTCAACAAAGTGGCAGAGGGGAGAAGAAAAAGTGGCTCATTTTGATTCCTCCTTGCAAAGGGGATCTGACGAGAAAAAACAAAATACTTCCGTGAGAAGCTTCAGGTGGGAACCGGCATTCCCTATGACTTTGGTGATGCAAATTGACAGTCGGGCTGAGCTTCAGGAATGCGGCTTCTATCTGAGGTCTCTCACACAGGAGAGTCTTCCCTTAAAGTAACCCACCATTTGCTCACCTTTCCTTGCTTCTAAGCCGCTCCATTTGGCCACCAGCATGTCACTCCCTCACCCTCTCCCAATGTGACTGCTCTATGGTGTCCTTTTATGAAACTGAGATCAGCTACGATCCCAAGTCTCACAGCTGATCTCAGGTCTTTACCTGTGTATGAAACTGAGGTAATCAGATGAGAACATGTTCTCCACTGATTATCTCAGCACAGTGAGAATCTGTAACTGACTGTCACAGAAACGGCCAGTGTATGAAGGTGCGATCTCAGCACCTCACTGGCGATCTGTGACAGGATTCTCACTTTCTGATTCACCATCTCAGAGGTGGAGAATCAGAGAGAGAAGCGGGAAGCTGCCTCAGTATTCTGGGGAAAGCAGGAAGTCTTTTGACTTCCTTCTTTCTCTCAGGAGCAGCCATACATGAGAGAACATCTTCCCCACCATTACACACCCCAAAAAGAGCAGGTTAGCAATCTAAAGTCTGTATATATATATATATATATTATATATATATATATATATATATATATATATATATATATATATATAGATATATATATATCTATCTATCTATATATATATCTATATCTATATATAAATAAAAAATATATATATATAAATAGATAGATAGATATACACATACATATTGAAATAAAAACACACACACATATATATATATATATGCTATGATATATATATATATATATTATATATTTATATATATATATATATATATATAGATAGATAGATAGATAGATAGATAGATAGATAGATAGATATAAATATATATATGTATATATATTATTCTACCTGCATTTAAATGCTATTATTAATGTCATTTTTATAGCGGCGCTTTTCAAACCCTAGCGGGTTTTACCCCCGCTAATGACTGAAAAAGGGTTAAAACCACCGCAAAGCGCCACTGCAGTGGCGCTTTGCAGAGGGGTTTGGAGCGCTGCCCCATTGTTTTCAATGGGAAGGGGCGCTTTAGGCTGCTTTCACACTGGGGCGGTTTGCAGGCGTTATTGCGTTAAGAATAGCGCCTGCAAACCGACCCAAAACAGCTGTTGCTTGCAGGACGCTCAAAAATGTCCTGCAAGCCGCATCTTTGGCTCGCTATAGGAGCGGTATATTTACCGCTCCTATAGCGCCCGGTCCCATTGAAAACAATGGGGGAGCGCGCCGAACCCGCCCGCAAAACGCCGCTGCAGCGGCGGTTTGCGGGCGGTATTGACCCTTTTTTGGCCGCCCGCAATGCGCCGCTAAAACGCCAGTAAAGCGGCGCTAAATATAGCGCCGCTTTACCGCCAGCGCCCCCACCGCTCCAGTGTGAAAGCAGCCTAAGGATCGTAAATACACCACTCCTACAGCGCTCCAAAGATGCGGCTTGCAGGACATTTTTCAGCATCCTACAAGCGCACCGCTCCAGTGTGAAAGCCAGCGGCTGTTTGAAGGCGCTTTGCAGGCGCTATTTTTAGAACTTTAGGCCCCTTTCACACTGGGGCGGTTTTCAGGCAGTACAGCGCTAAAAATAGCGCCTGTACACCGCCTGAAAAAAACGGCCCCATTCCCGGCTTTCACACTGGAGCGGTGCGCTAGCAGGACGGCAAAAAAAGTCTTGCTAGCAGCATCTTTGGAGCGGTGAAGGAGCGGTGTATTCATAATTCAAATTCAACTTGAAATCAATGGGACAGCGCGGCAATACCGCCAGCAAAGCACCGCTGCAGCAGCGCTTTGCGGGTGGTTTTACCCCTTTTTCTGCCGTTAGGGGGGGGTTTAAACTGCACTGCTAGCGGCCGAAAACCAACGCTAAAACGACAGTAACGCAGCGCTAAATAAAGCGATGCTTTACCGCTGACGCTGCTCCCACCTCAGTGTGAAAGGTGTTTTATACAGGGGTTTATCAATTATGAAATATATTTTATTTTAATATATTAATAAATATTTATACTTGTATACTTTATTAAAATTATTTTTTATGATTATAAATGTATTTTACATTTATATGAATGGTGTATAGCTGCATTACATATGTGGATTACATTAATTTACTATACACCATTCACATTTAAATAGGCACATGTATGATCTTTAAATATTGATAAAAACAATGTTTTTTAATAATTAGGTTAATGTATATTGTGTAGGGGGGATTTTACTTTATTATTTTATTAATATGTAGGGGAATAATGTGTTAATTAGTGTTTAACTTTTGTGTTTTAAATCGCCTCAGACTGTAATCCCGCTACATCTCGCGAGATTACAGTGTGAGGAGAAATTCTGAGGTGTTCCCGGCGTTTGTAGATCGCTTCTCAACTCAGCATGAGAAGCGATCTACAGACAATCATAAACAGGCACTCAGGGGAGAGCGATCTCCCCTGAGAATGCCTGAGAAATGAATAGCGGTATTTTACCGCACTTTAATAAAAGGACACCTATGTTACTTTTGATTGGCCCAGAACTGTCCCTTGGAGCCAGAAAGGGATTCCACGGAACTGTGTAAGCCCTGAAAACCTGATTTGGGCCTAATGCCGCATACACACGGTCGGAATTTCGTCGGAAAAAGCTCTGATGGTTTTCCCGTCGAAAATCCGACGGAATTTTGCTCAAACTGTCTTGCCTACACACGGTCACACCAAATTCCGACGGTCTGTAACACAGCGGCATAAAACACGTTCGACAGCACTATAAAAGGGAAGTTTAATGCTTCCGAGCATGCGTCGAATTGTTTCCGAGCATGCGTCGGAATTTTGCATGTCGGAATTGCATACACACGATCGGAAAATCCGATAGAAAGGTTTTCCGTCGGAAAAATTGAGAACAGGTTCTCAATCCAAAGTCCGTCGGAAATTCCGACAGAAAAGACCGTTGGGCATACACACGGTCGGAAAATCCGATGAAAAGCTCCCATCGGACTGTTTCCATCGGAAATTCCGACCGTGTGTACGCGGCATTAGGCATGAGTCGAATTCGACATGGGTCGGATTTCGAAATAATTTTCTTTCGAAAATCCTATCTAATGCCGCGTACACACGATCGGAACTCTCGTCGGAAAAAGCTCTGACGGTTTTCCCGACGGAATTCCGCTCAAACTGTCTTGCCTACACACGGTCACACCAAATTCCGACCGTCAAGAACGCGGTGACGTACAACACTACAACGAGCCGAGTTCAATGCTTCCGAGCATGCGTCAAATTGTTTTCGAGCATGTGTAGGAATTTTGCGCGTCAGATATGCTACAGACGATCGGAATTTCCGATAGAAACCTTTTCCGTCGGAAAAATTGAGAACCTGCTCTCAATTCTTTGCTATCGGAAATTCGGCCAGCAAAATTCCGATGGAGCCTACACACGGTTGCATTTTCCGATGAAAAGCTCTCATTGGTCTTTTTCTGGCCGGAATTCCGATCGCGTATACGCGGCATAAGAATTTTTGTTCGTATTTCTCACCATTAGTGCAGCCCATTAGTGGTGGCCAACAGCTGATTTTCGTGCAGAGATAAAATTTGAGTAATCGGACATGTTGGAAATTTTTGGAAAAGCTAACGATTTTCTAATCAATGATGGGAGAATCGTGTGAGAAATGTAATTGAAAAAGAAATGCGCATGTGCAAGAAAAGAAAATTCTTTTTGAAATTCGACCATGTATGGCCAGCCCAAAACAATAGGATGTGGCAACAAAACATCCTTGCAGGACTTAAGACCCCTTTCACACCCCACCGCCGTTATTTTTAGCAGCGTTTTACCGTCGGATTTGCGGCACATTTCGGCCGCTAGCTGGGCGCTTTTACCCCCCGCTGGCTGCCGAGAAAGGGTTAAACCCCCGGCAAAACGCTGCACTAGCGGCGTTTTGCCGGCGGTATTACAGCGCTGCTCCATTGATCTCAATGGAGAGCAGCGCTGGAGGAGCGGTGAGTTCGCCGCTCCTTCACCGCTCCAAAGAAGCTGCTGGCAGGACTTTTCCTGACGTGTGCAGACAATGGTGCAGCGGTTTTAGGGCGGATTGTAGGCGCTATTTCTAACGCTATAGCGCCTGCAAAACGCCCTTGGTGTGAAAGGGGTCTTATGACATGTATGCAGGGCTGCTGCTAGAAATCACGGGGCCCTGTACAGCCTACCTGGCAGCCCCCCCCCACCCCCCCTATCCGAATATATCAAAATAATATTTTTAATAAAAATACACTGAATTCATTATTAGCGGGCACAAACATAACAGAGAACTCATGTGAATTATAGCCCTTAATATTTTTTTATTGTTTTTTTACAATTTTTTTACATTTTTTTACATTTTTTTTTTTTATTTTTTATTATTTTTTTAAACTATTTTTTATTACAATTTTTTAAAAGTTTGTTTACCATTTATTTTTTACATTTTTTTTTTATATTGTTTTTTATATACTTTTTCTTTACAACACTTATGCGGCGTACACACGGTCGGAATTTCCGATGGAAACAGTCCGATGGGAGCTTTTCATCGGATTTTCCGACCGTGTGTATGGTCAACGGTCTGTTTCTGTCGGAATTTCCGATGGACTTTGAATTGAGAACCTGTTCTCAATTTTTCCGACGGAAAACCTTTCTATCGGATTTTCCGATCGTGTGTAGGCAATTCCGACACGCAAAATTCCGACGCATGCTCGGAAACAATTCGACGCATGCTCGGACGCATTAAACTTCCCTTTTATAGTGCTGTCGAACGTGTGTTATGCCGCTGTGTTATTGACCGTCGAATTTGGTGTGATCGTGTGTAGGCAACACAGCTTGACGGAATTCCGTCGGAAAAACCGTCAGAGTTTTTTCTGACGAGAATTCCGATCGTGTGTACACGGCATTAGAAGAGAAAAATAGAGAAAATAGTAGAGAGCCAATGAGGCCCTGGTTTGGACTTTTTAGGCGGCTGTCTACTCTGTATGCTCCTGGGGGAAATACTGAATAGCCTGTCATCACTGTCTGTTTAAATACATAAGTGGACTTTACGGACTTATGGTGGGCTGATGCACAAGAGCCTGTCGTATCCATTTGGAAGTACATATCTGAGTCCCTGGGAACTATTTGTTTTAGTATCTTTATAAGCGTGGACCATTAAGGTTGAGATAGGCTTTCCCTGCCTTCCCCCTTTTTCAAGCTCTGCACTCCCATCTCTTTCCCCCCCGGTGAAAGATACACCCACATACTATCAGTCCGTCTTCTGACTATTGGTACTAATGAGAGCCCACCTCCTATTATATATGGTGATTCACTGTTGATCATCTGGGAGATCTCCATGGGGAGACAATCGTGTGCTTATGAGTGAGACCCGTTCTCTTTCAACCAACCCCAGTGTGTCCTGAAGAAGCAATAGCGAAACGCGTTGACGCACAGGGGCTCACTACCATCTATTCAGTGTCAACTTTTTGATTACACTAGACACTTTTTGACCAGTAATGTAATACACATTACTGGTCAAAAAGTGTCTAGTGTATGTCTAGTGTATGTTTTTAACTCTTTTTTCTAAATGACCTGTCTGTTGTAATATGTTGTTAATAAAATATCTATTTTTACATACTTTTGTCCATTTTGCCTGAAAAGTCCGAACCAGGGCCTTATTGGGTCTCTATTATTTTTCTTTTCTGAGTTAACAATATACGGATGTGGCCTCAGGAGTGTTTTTTCAATTATTCACATTCTTTACAACGCTGTTGAGGTGGCCTTGGTGAGATATCAGGAGTCTAAACAGGCCACTGACATCTCACATTTGAGACAGGGAAAAGAATTGGGGACACAGATTCTTCAATTCCTTTCTCTGTAGCCTCAGCTACACTGCAGATGAATGAACATGAGACAGAGGCTCCTGTTAACTCATAAACTTAAGCATCATAAACACAGTTTACTATGCTCAGTTATCAATGGACATAGGAGTGATCAGTACCGATCACTCACTTTGTCTATTCAAAAAAGGAAGAGGCCGGTAAATGACATATTTACCAGCCCCTTCCTCCGCTCTCCGTCCTGACACATGCCCTGTACCGACGGCAGGCGGTGGCACAGGGAAGCTGGCGGCACCACAGGAAGGGGCGGGAGGGAGGCACAGTGACACGGGAATCAGAAGCAGGCAGAAACAGGGAGGGGCATCGCTGCGGAGGAAGCAATTAGAGGAACGATGCCCTGTGGATGTGTCTCCCCTGCAGCAGCTGACAGATGGCGTGAAGGAGAGAAACCATCTTTCAGCTGCTGCAGAGAGCCACACTGGGAATCCTTCTGTAATTGCACCTCTGCCCAGCTGCACCGATTCCCCCTGTTGTTCGGGCCATCCCTGTGTGCCCGGCCCCCTACAGAAGGACTGGTGGTCCCTCCCTATCAGTGGTCCTGCATGTATGGCTGGTTCTTGTAGGTCATAGGAAGATATAGTTGGATACCAATTATTGAAGGCCTTGTAATACTGTACTTGATGTTACACATATCGCAACACTTCTGTTTCATGTCTTTGCTGGAACCCTTTTCAAACCTCTACAACAGGAAGCCATTTTCTGAAGATAAAAGATGACAATGGCACAATTTTTTTTAATTGCTCCTCGGGGGCGGGGCTGGTCAGGTCATTGCCACTTGCATGGTTGTATTCTCAAATTGTTTTCTGATTTTAACTCAATATCAAGAGTTGCTTACATAGTATGCTTATTGATGAATCAGGTTCTTTGTCTAACGTTCCTACCAGTTAAAGTGATGCCATACACACACTGTTTAATTTATATTATCCCTTCTCTTTATATTTATGGATGATGGCACTGTATTTATTTTATTAAAATAAAAAATATATCCAAGTACCTTTTTTTCATAATTGATTAACAGTTGTCATGTGATCCAGCTCTATCCCAGCCACACTTGCAGGGAAATATCTGTGGAAGGAGCCTCTAGACCCCTGCTGTCAGTCACATGTTCAAAAAAATATTTAATATAAAAACAGTTGTTATTAATCATACAAATATGTATTTTGTTATTATTTTTGTGCAAAAACACAGTGTGGGCTATCTAGGGGATGGTTATAACAATCACGCCCCCCCCCCCCCCCCCCCCCCAGACTGTGTCTATGGTTTATATGTGCTTAGAATTGCAGGGCGGTGAAGCCTCCATCAGTCAACATGTAATATCCCGTCCCTATTGTGTTTAGCGGTTTAGTGGGCATAGAGGAGGGAGGAGACTGTCATTAATTCCTGTGTATAGGCCCACATGTGTGACTCTATAGTCATGTGGGCTGCACAGATAAGAAAAAGGAAGACATGAACATCTTAGAAGGGAACTGAAACTGGAGCATGCTCAGTAGATGTGGCAACGGCTGGTCTACACAATCTCAGTCTCCAGTGGGGACACAGACAAAGAGGGAGGGACAGAGAACAACAGCATCAACCAGGTTTTTTTTTTGCAGATTACAAAAAACAAATGCCATAGTGACTGAGTATGAACAACATGTAATACACAATGCACTGACAGTTTTAAATAATGTGGGCTTAAAACCCCTTTAATTTGTGTTCAGTAAATTATATATTGTATTAATAACAATAGCTTTCAGGATTTGGCACATTTTTACTTTGGGTACCATATATAAAAATAGGGGAGCTGCCATTTTGAATTCTGAATGAATGACAGAGAGATGGGATATTGCCCTAGATTAGCCTTTATCAACCATAGTTCTGTGGAACCCTATGGTTCCTCCAGAGGTTGCTAGAAGTTCCTTCAGAAATCAGAAATGTCTGCCTCTCATTGATGCCACTGACACCACTGATCTGTCTGGGAAGCATTCTTCTCATTGACCACCAATCTGAAGAACTTTCTTTTCACTGGCAATGAACATAAGCAAGATTCTTTCCCACTGACCACCAATGTAAGGAGCATTATGTCCATATTACTACCAATGTAAGGAACATTCTTCTTACTGATCCCCAATGTAAGGAACATTCTTTCACCTGATCACCAATGTAAGGAACATTCTTCCCACTGATCACCAATGTAAGGAAAATTCTTCCCACTGACCGCCAATGTAAGGAGCATTCTTCCCACTAATCAACAATGTAAGGGGCATTCTTCCCACTGATCACCAATGTAAGGAACATTCTTCCCACTGACCCCCAATGTAAGGAGCATTCTTCCCACTTATCGCCAATGTAAGGAACATTCTTCCCACTGATCACCAATGTAAGGAACATTCTTCCCACTGATCACCAATGTAAGGAACATTCTTCCCACTGACCCCCAATGTAAGGAGCATTCTTCCCACTTATCGCCAATGTAAGGGGCATTCTTCCCACTGATCACCAATGTAAGGAACATTCTTCCCACTGATCACCAATGTAAGGAACATTCTTCCCACTGATCACCAATGTAAGGAACATTCTTCCCACTGATCACCAATGTAAGGAACATTCTTCCCACTGATCACCAATGTAAGGAACATTCTTCCCACTGATCACCAATGTAAGGAACATTCTTCCCACTGATCACCAATGTAAGGAACATTCTTCCCACTGATCACCAATGTAAGGAACATTCTTCCCACTGATCACCAATGTAAGGAACATTCTTCCCACTGATCACCAATGTAAGGAACATTCTTCTTACTGATCCCCAATGTAAGGAACATTCTTCTCACTGATCACCAATGTAAGGAACATTCTTCCCACTGACCACCAATGTAAGGAAAATTCTTCCCACTGACCCCCAATGTAAGGAGCATTCTTCCCACTGATCACCAATGTAAGGGGCATTCTTCCCACTGATCACCAATGTAAGGAACATTCTTCCCACTGACCCCCAATGTAAGGAGCATTCTTCCCAATGATCGCCAATGTAAGGAACATTCTTCCCACTGCTCACCCATGTAAGGAACATTCTTCCCACTGATCACCAATGTAAGGAACATTCTTCCCACTGACCCCCAATGTAAGGAGCATTCTTCCCACTTATCGCCAATGTAAGGGGCATTCTTCCCACTGATCACCAATGTAAGGAACATTCTTCCCACTGATCACCAATGTAAGGAACATTCTTCCCACTGATCACCAATGTAAGGAACATTCTTCCCACTGATCACCAATGTAAGGGACATTCTTCCCACTGATCACCAATGTAAGGAACATTCTTCCCACTGACCACCAATGTAAGGAACATTCTTCCCACTGATCACCAATGTAAGGGCATTCTTCTCACTGATCACCAATGTAAGGAGCATTCTTCTCACTGATCACCAATGTAAGGAGCATTCTTCCCACTGATCACCAATGTAAGGAACATTCTTCCCACTGATCACCAATGTAAGGAACATTCTTCCCACTGACCACCAATGTAAGGAACATTCTTCCCACTGATCACCAATGTAAGGGACATTCTTCCCACTGATCACCAATGTAAGGAACATTCTTCTCACTGATCACCAATGTAAGGAACATTCTTCCCACTGATCACCAATGTAAGGAGCATTCGTCCCACTGACCACCAATGTAAGGAACATTCTTCCCACTGACCACCAATTCAAAGGGACCCTTCTCCCACTGACTACCAGTCTAGGGGAGTCTATCCCCACCGGCTATTTATATAAGGGAGGATTTCACTGACTGCTGATGTAAGGGGGCACAGCCTAATTGGCTTACTGTTCACGCCATAGTGCCATGAGCTGTAGATATAATAATGATAAGTAGGGGTTTCCTGAGACCTGAAACTGAGTTCAAGGGTTCCTCCATATTAAAAGGGTTGAGAAAGGCTGCTACAGAGTGATAATGATGGCGTGTGCTATAGGGTAATTAGTGGAAGTAAAACAGACCCCACATTACATACGGGGGAAAGGGGGAGAGTCGGGTGGGGGAGGAGCAGCAGATTGTTAGCTTGAGTGTCAACTGAGAGTCAGGTCAGCTGTTTCTATGGTTCCCTAAATAGCACTTCTTATTCATTGATCTTAGAATATATTATTGATTGTAACAAAACTGATTGACAAATGATAATGCCATTAGCATACCTCCCAATTGTCCCTGATTTGGAACAATGTCCGTCTGTCCCTCTTTCCTCCTCATTTGTCCCTCATTTTGGTCGGATCTATATAGTTGTATATAAAATGCACTTTTTATCTTTCAAAAAGTGCTAAACCATTCATCCCAATTCTAAATTGCTGCATTTGTACATTTTAAAAGCCAATATAAAGGAATAGTAGTGGTAAAAAAAGCATTTTTAACCTTTTTTTGTTTTTTTGGGTTAATTCTCCTTTAAGGGGGTGTGGCAGGGGGTGTGTCCTATGCCTACATACATTTGCTAGTAGGTGTCCCTCATTCCCATCTCAAAATGTTGGGAGGTATACATTAGGCACAGCTGCAAGCAAATATATGTTTCATTTTAGTTATGGATAGAGGGAGCAATGACTAGAACTTATATCTGCTATCTGGATCCCCATTAAGGAGATTCCCTTTACTTCTTGTACCGTCATGGGATAGGTTCTAACCCATCCACAACCAATCCAAAGTAAAACCAATTTTGACCTGTGCTGGGCCAGCTGGATTGGACATGTACCCTTAAAGAGGACCTGTGCTGGGCCAGCTGTGGTCAAGCAGGGGGACAAAAGACAAGTGGTCTGTAGGATTAAAAGCAATAGAGTATCTAATGCCATGAAACATCCAAAAAGAACTGAAAGGGCAAAGTGCTTCCATAAAATGATTTGGTTTAAGCTGTTACGCATGCATAGGCGTGCTCTGGGGGTTTGCCTGAGCACACCCTAATTACCCCATTCCCTCTGCTGATATTTCACCAAATATAAGTAAGGGGGGCTCAGATGAGGACCCTGATCTAAGTGGGGGGGGGGGGGGGGGGTCTGTGATGGGGATCCTGATACAAGGGGGGCTCAGATGAGGACCCTGATCTAAGTGGGGGGGGGGGTGTGCTAGGGATCCTGATGTAAGGGGGGCTCAGATGAGGACACTGATCTAAGTGGGGGTGGGGGGCGGGGGGTGTGGGAGGGTGGCATGGGGGGGGGGGGGGGGGTCATGTAATGGGGGCTCAGATGAGGACCCTAAATCTAAGGGGGGGCTGTGATGGGGATCCTAATGTATGGGGGGCTCAGATGAGGACCCTGATCTAAGGGGGGGCTGTGATGGGGATCCTGATGTAAGGGGGGCTCAGATGAGGACCCTGATCTAAGTGGGGGGGGGGGCTGTGATGGGGATCCTGATGTAATGGGGGCTCAGATGAGGACCCTGATCTAAGTGGGGGGCTGTGATGGGGATCCTGATGTAAGGGGGCTCAGATGAGGACCCTGATCTAAGTGGGGGGGGGGTGCTGTGATGGAATGCTGATATAAGGGGGCTCAGATAAGGACCCTGATCTAAGTGGGGGTGGGGGCTGTGATGGGGATCCAGATGTAAGGGGGGCTCAGATTAGGACCCTGATCTAAGTGGGTGGGGCTGTGATGGAGATCCTGATGTAAGGGGGGGCTGTGATGGGGATCCTGATGTAAGGGGGGCTCAGATGAGAACCCTGATCTAAGTGGGGGGTGTGCTAGGGATCCTGATGTAAGGGGGGCTCAGATGAGGACACTGATCTAAGTGGGGGTGGGGGCTGTGATGGGGATCATGATGTAAGGGGGGCTCAGATGAGGACCCTAAATCTAAGGGGGGGCTGTGATGGGGATCCTAATGTATGGGGGGCTCAGATGAGGACCCTGATCTAAGGGGGGGCTGTGATGGGGATCCTGATGTAAGGGGGGCTCAGATGAGGACCCTGATCTAAGTGGGGGGGGGGCTGTGATGGGGATCCTGATGTAATGGGGGCTCAGATGAGAACCCTGATCTAAGTGGGGGGCTGTGATGGGGATCCTGATGTAAGGGGGGCTCAGATGAGGACCCTGATCTAAGTGGGGGGGGGGGGGGGGGGGGTGCTGTGATGGAATGCTGATATAAGGGGGCTCAGATAAGGACCCTGATCTAAGTGGGGGTGGGGGCTGTGATGGGGATCCAGATGTAAGGGGGGCTCAGATTAGGACCCTGATCTAAGTGGGTGGGGCTGTGATGGAGATCCTGATGTAAGGGGGGGCTGTGATGGGGATCCTGATGTAAGGGGGGCTCAGATGAGAACCCTGATCTAAGAGGGGGTTGTGATAGGAAGATCTAATGGTGGTGTGAAGTTGCCCTTGTGCTGGATCAAGATTATGCAATTAGATACCCTTGATTCAAATTACACTTGTGAGCATTTTGGAGCGTGTATTTTAAATAAAGTTTGTTTGGCAATGCCCCTCTGTGTTTGTGCCCTCCTGTTTGTGTTTACAGTTTTCTGTTGAAAATCTACTAGTGTCGGGCCAGCTTTAGTCTTGGGACTAAGAAAAAGGAAAATAATTATTGGACTTTGTAATCTGCAGAAGAGAAGACGGTTGTTTGGTGAACGGTCAACAGCAGCTGAATTCTGATTGGCTGCTCTGAGCAGGACTCCATTTTGTACGGATGCCTGTAATGTGACTGCTCTCCTTGTCGGGGAACTGAAAACATAAACCTGGATGTGTAATGTCCCCCTCCACCTCCATTGTATTCATCCAGCAAGATAAGACGTCTGGGCGAGTATGATGGGATTGGAGGAGCTACTGGGAATTCCCGCGTCTCACCAGGAAACAATCGGTGGAATATGAACCCAACCCGACCGGACTAAAGAGAGAGACGGCGCACAATACACATCCGCACCTTGCATTCAATTATTGTTAATTGGACATGGCACAGGAGCGGTGGTTTTGTCTGTTGCCTAATTTACCTGATGGCGTGGAAGCCATGTTGTCCCTTCAGATCCCGCTCATTCCTTAACAAAATGCAACATTGTAAAAAAAAAAGAATGCAACATTGTAGTGTTAAAATATTTAAAGGGCAACTTTACTCGGAATGGTCAGGGGTGGGTAGTGGGGTCCCCCAGGGTTCTGTGCTGGGACCAATCCTGTTTAATTTGTTCATAAACGACCTGGAGGATGGGGATGGGGGAAACAGTTCAATCTCTGTATTTGCGGACGATACTAAGCTAAGCAGGGCAATAACTTCTCCGCAGGATGTGGAAACCTTGCAAGAAGATCTGATCAAATGAATGGGGTGGGCAACTACATGGCTAATGAGGTTCAATGTAGAAAAATGTAAAATAATGCATTTGGGTGGCAAAAATATGAATGCAATCTATACACTGGGGGGAGAACCTCTGGGGGAATCTAGGATGGAAAAGGACCTGGGGGTCCTAGTAGATGATGGGCTCAGCAATGGGATGCAATGCCAAGCTGCTGCTAACAAAGCAAACAGAATATTGGCATTAAAAAGGGGATCAACTCCAGAGATAAAATGATAATTCTCCCGCTCTACAAGACTCTGGTCCAGCCGCACCTGGAGTATGCTGTCCAGTTCTGGGCACCAGTCCTCAGGAAGGATGTACTGGAAATGGAGCGAGTACAAAGAAGGGCAACAAAGCTAATAAAGGGTCTGGAGGATATTAGCTATGTGGAAAGGTTGCGAGCACTGAACTTATTCTCTCTGGAGAAGAGACGCTTGAGAGGGGATATGATTTAAATTTATAAATACCGTACTGGTGACCCCACAAAAGGGATAAAACTTTTTCGCAGAAGGGAGTTGAACAAGACTCGTGGCCACTCATTAAAATTAGAAGTAAAGTTTAACCTTAAACTACGTAGAGGGTTCTTTACTGTAAGGCCCCTTTCACATCGGGGCGTTTTTCATGCGGTACAGCGCTAAAAATAGCGCCTGTTCACCACCTGAAAAAATCCGGCCCCTTTAACTCCAGTGTGAAAGCCGGCGGGCTTTCACACTGGAGCGGTGCGCTAGCAGGACGGCAAAAAAAGTCCTGCTAGCAGCATCTTTGGAGCGGTATAGTAGCGGTGTGTTCACCGCTCC
Source organism: Lithobates sylvaticus (assembly GCA_028564925.1). Taxonomy (NCBI): domain Eukaryota; kingdom Metazoa; phylum Chordata; class Amphibia; order Anura; family Ranidae; genus Lithobates; species Lithobates sylvaticus. The sequence continues at coordinate 265,142,998 of CM053032.1, forward strand.
TATACCGCTCCTTCCCATTGATTTGAATGGGAAACCGCGGGAAAACCACGGCAATACCGCCGCAAAGCGCCGCTACGGCGGTGCTCTGCGGGGGTGTTTAACCCTTTTTCGGCCGCTCGCGGGGGGTAAAACCGCACCGCAAGCGGCCGAATACCGCGGTTAAAACGACGGTAAAGCAGCGCTAAATATAGCGCTGCTTTACCATCACCGCGGCTCCCCCCCCTAGTGTGAAAGGGGCCTAAGAGCGGCAAGGATGTGGAATTCCCTTGGCAGGATCACCAGGGCTTATTATAATGAAAGCTGCAGACTTGGAACACGACTTTATGAAATGACATCACTGTGATAAAAATCTGAATTTTAGTGATTGGATTGAGATCATCTTTCATAGAAAGTTTTAAATTCACCGGCTCTACCCAGTGAGCCCCCAATATCCCCCCCCCCCCCCCCCCCCGCGCCGCTGTTTTTGTGATATTTGCAAATCATATTCTCGAGAGAGAGAGCGTAATGTTGTACGATCGGAGAGGGCCATTAAAACAGCAGCTGCTGTAGTCACTGCCGGTTATGACTTGTATTGGGGAAAGACGGGATGATGGCATCTAAAAATCTTTACAATCTCTAAGAAGAGAACAATTCCATCACCACCCCCGATGAATGACGCGGGTCGGAGTTTATGGGCAAGTAACAGGATTACATTAAACCATTAGATACAATGTTGCCAGTTACTTTAATGTCTTTGAAGGCTTTGCATCCATCTGATGGGATAGGAAGGGCCGGGACTGGAACAGCCCATATTTTTTTTTTTTACTATTCTTTTATATTTTATGTGCTTTTTGTACCAGTTGATCTATCCAGTGCTGATTATACACTAGTAGAATTTACACAACAAATTGTACAAGAATTTGTATAAAAATTCTCAGTACATTCAATGGCTTGCCAGGGGGTGAAGTGGGTAGCACTCTTGGCTAGCAGTAAAAAAGGTCGCTTGGTTCGAATTCCAACCACAACACAACCTGCCTGGCGTTTGCATGTTCTCCCTGTGCCTGCGTGGGTTTCCTCCTGGTACTGCGGACATGGCACAAGAGATAATCAGAGACTGCATAAATGGCCCAAGAGACTGTCAGTATCTGCATACATGGCTCAAGAGACTATAAGAGACTGCGGACATGGCACAAGAGACTCTAAGAGACTGCATACATGTGGGGGTGACAGAGAGAGGGGTGACAGAAAGAGACATAGGGGGTGACAGAAAGAGACAGGGGGCAATGACAGAGAGAGACATAGGGGGTGACAGAAAGAGACAGGGGGCAATGACAGAGAGAGACAGAGGGGGGTGACAGAGAGAAAGGGGGTGACAGAGAGAGGGGGGTGACAGAGAGAGACAGGGGGCAATGAATGAATGAATGAATGAGTGATTTGTATAGCGCTACCTATGCAAACTGAATCGCCTCAGGGCGCTTTTTGCCGCCGGTGTCCATCTGCGGTATAGCATGGTCCTTTTACCCCAAGGGGTCCCGACGCGCTTACAAACACATACACATACAACATACACATATTTGGCCTATTTTTCGACAGGATCTAATTGACCTACCAGCATGTCTTTGGAGTGTGGATGGAAACCGGAGTACCCGGAGGAAACCCACGCAGGCACAGGGAGAACATGCAAACTCCAGGCAGATGGTGTCATGGTCAGGATGTGAACCAGCGACCCTATTGCTGCTAGGTGAAAGTGCTAACCACTACACCACTGTGCTGCCCCCGACAATGACAGAGAGAGACAGAGGGGGGTGACAGAGAGAAAGGGGGTGACAGAGAGAGGGGGTGACATAGAGAGACATAGGGGGGTGACAGAGTGAAAGGAGTGTGACAGAGAGAGGGGGGTGAAAAAGACAGAGGGGTGACCGAGAGATAGAGGGGGGGGGGGGGGGGGGGGGGTGACAGAGAGGGGTGACGGGGGTCAGAGAGAGGGACCCCCTAGCCCGGTCTGCAGTCCCTCAAGTGCCCCTATGTTGCAGTGGTGTGTGTAATGCTCAGTACGGTACCTTGCATGCCAGTAGGATGTTTATGATGGGACTCAGTTGGCAAGACACGTTTTCATTCTGGGTGAGAACAGGGCCGGCCGCCAGCGCTAGGATAAAGACAGAGTGGGGAACAAACTCCTGATCCAATCCCAGATTCCAGGGGGGGGGGCATTTGCCCCCCCCCCCCCCTTGCCTCTACCTGGCCTGGGCTACAGGGCTGGGGGGGGGGGGGTGGCATGCTGCAGTAATTGTATAAGTGATCATACATACAATGTTAGAAATTCCGTCTATCCTGCTCCTTCGAAATGCCTCATCACTGCCGTCGAAAACAAACATTAATTTCACCCCACTAACGATCAGAAAATCTGATAAACATCCTTAAAAAGTACATTTTGGTTTGCAAATCTACTCGTTTATATCCAGGTTAGAATAAGATAGGAGATGCCACCAGGGAGGTTACAATGAGCCATTTGTTCTCAGATGCTTTCATATACAAGGCAGGCTGTTCTCATTGGCCAAGTAGATAATGAAGGCAGCCATGCTCAGCTGAGCCAACATGCTAGAACGTATGATCATTTAATATCTGGGTCACTACAGCCCCGAAGGTAGGGTTGGAAGTTTGCTCAGGTGGAGAGGTTGTCACGCTCCTAATGTTTCCCCCTCCTGTGACAATGTGCAGCAATGGAAATAGCATAGGGATAGAAAATGCAAATCCCTTTGCTATATACCTAGCCGTGGGCTTGTGTGGACCCAATGTGGTGTCTCAGGCTCAGAAGTATGTCTACAGCCAGAATTTTGGTTTTGCATAGAGGATAGAATGGTTACCATGTTGGTCAAGTATTTTTCTTGTTGACTGTGCCCCATTGGGGAGGTCCAGTGTCTTCTACTTTTGCTCTGTCACCTCCATCAGGTGGCTTCAATGCTTGAGCTTTTGAAAGCTCTTCTATTGTGGGGAAATATCATCATCTAGGCCAGTGACTCTTGACCACCGGGCCATGATGGCATTGGACTCCCTTCGCCAGGGCCTTCAACCAGCTGCAGATCCTGTAACCTCCCACAGTTTCCACCTTCCATAGTGACCTCCAACCTCCCATAGAAGCCCACAGTGCCCCCAGGCACCCTGAGATTCTTCAGCCTCCACAGTGCTCTCTGACCTGCCACAGTGCCACCCAGCCTTCCACAGCGCCCTCCGACCTGCCACAGTGCCACCTAGCCTCCCAGATATTCCTCCAAACTGCCACAGTGCCATCTAGCTTCCCAGAATACCCTCCAACCTGCCACAGTGCCACTTAGCCTCCCACACTGCCCTCCAGCCTGTTGCAGAGTCTCCAGCCCTCCATAGTATTCCCAACCTCCAACAGTATCCCGCCATAGTGCCACCCAGCCTCCCATAGTGCCCTCCAACCTGCCACAGTGCCACCTAGCCTCCCAGATATTCCTCCAAACTGCCACTGTGCCACCTAGCTTCTCAGAATACCCTCCAACCTGCCACAGTTCCACTTAGCCTCCCACACTGCACTTCAGCCTGTTGCAGAGTATCCAGCCCTCCATAGTATTCCCAACCTCCAACAGTATCCCGCCATAGTGCCACCCAGCCTCCCATAGTGCCCTCCAACCTGCCACAGTGCCACCTAGCCTCCCAGATATTCCTCCAAACTGCCACTGTGCCACCTAGCTTCCAGGAATACCCTCCAACCTGGCACAGTGCCACTTAGCCTCCCACACTGCCCTCCAGCCTGTTGCAGAGTATCCAGCCCTCCATAGTATTCCCAACCTTCAACAGTATCCCGCCACAGTGCCACCCAGCCTCCCATAGTGCCCTCCAACCTGCCACAGTGCCACATAGCCTCCCAGAATTCTCTCCAAACTGGGGGGGGGGGGGTGGGATTTGTGATAATAGGGATGAGTGGGGGGATCTGTGCTAGGAGGGGAAATTTGGGGATTGGGGGGGGATTTGTACTGGGAGGTGGGAATTTGGAGTGGGGGGAGAGGATGTGTACTGGGAGGGGAAGTTTTAGTGGTAGAGAATTTATGCTAGGAGGGGTGATATTATTTTTTTTGGGGGGGAGTGGGTGATTTGTGTTAATAAGGATGAGTGGGGGGATTTGTGCTAGGAGGGGAAATTTGGGGATTGGGGGAGGGGGATTTGTACTGGGAGGGGGGAATTTGGAGTGGGGGAGAGTATATGTACTGGGAGGGGAAATTTTAGTGGTAGAGAATATATGCTAGGAGGGGTGATATATATATATTTTTTGGGGGGACGGGGGATTTGTGTTAATAAGGATGAGTGGGGGGATTTGTGCTAGGAGGGGATATTTGGGGATTGGGGGGGGGGTTGTACTGGGCGGGGGGAATTTGGAGTGGGGGGAAAGGATATGTACAGGGATGGGAAATTTTGGCAGTTTGGCATGTTCGCCCTGGGCTCTAGGTGACCTTGTCCCGGCACTGCCTGCAGCGCTGACATCTCTGCGCTGGAAGAGGTTTGTTTTAAGGTAAGTTCATCATCATGTGCTAGTATGCATACTAGCACATTATGACATTATTTTGCAGGTTAAGGCAGAAAAAAAAAAAAAACATCCAGCAAGACGCTGTACCTTATCTTTTTTTTTTTTCTGCTTTTTCCGCTTTGAAGCAATAATGACTTATTCCAATCTAGAGAGTTTCCTTTAAGGAATCTTTTTTTTTTATTCCCTGTAGACATCAGGGGATACATTGTATACATTTTACATTCACATTCTTTACAATCTACACCCAGGAGGACAATACACCTGCGTCTATCACAGTAATTGCGTCTTTTGTCACTCTGCCCTTAAACCGTTCCCCCGCCACAACCCAAGCCGGATCCGTCTAATTCCATAATCCCATTAATATAGTTTGCCTTTGATAAATGATTGCCATATAACGCATCTACTAAACATGAGCCTGGCTTTCTGAATCAGCGATCCCATAACTCACCGCCATTTGCATTGCAGAAAAGAAAAAAAAAAAATAATCGCTTTAGGTCGCCGCTCATAGTTATGCGTCTCTGCATGGCCTGCGACCATCCGTGTTGAAATGATGTTACAGTCAATCTCCACCTTTCCAGAGAACAGAATACTCCAATGTCTCCCATAAAATGTAATTAGATGAGATGGCAGGTTGGTCTATCAGTCCAGGAAAGCTCTGAGAGTAATTGTCGTCTATACACAGTGCAGGTCGTAGCCGCCTCGGGAGACCCCATTTTTTTTTATGTTAAAGCGGGACTCCGTCTTCCTTTAGGGCTCGTTTAGACTTATGCTTCGGGCAAAGGCAATGCACTAGGCCAGTGATGGCGAACCTTTTTGAGCCCGAGTGCCCAAACTGAAATAAATACATTGGTTTTGTGTTGCAAAGTGCCAACACAGCAATTCGCGAGAGAGGGGGGCGAGAGAGAGAGAGAGAGAGAGGGGGGGGGGGCGAGAGAGAGAGGGGGGAGAGAGAGAGATAGAGAGAGAGGACAGTGAGAGTGAGGGGTGTGAGAGAGAGAGAGAGAGAGAGAGAGGGGGGGCGAGAGAGAGGGGGGGAGAGAGAGATAGAGAGAGAGGACAGCGAGAGTGAGGGGTGAGAGAGAGGTGCTGAGAGGGTGGGGGACTGAGATAGAGGGGGGCAGAGAGAGAGGGGTGTGAGAGATATCCTGAAAGAGAGAGGGAACAGAGAGAGAGAGGGGCTGAGAGAGAGGGAAGGGGGACAGAGAGAGAGAGAGAGGGATGTGAGAGATATGCTGAGAGAGAGGGGGAACAGAGAGAGGGAGGGGGGCTGAGAGGGAGGGGGGCTGAGAGAGAGGGGGGGCAGAGAGAGAGGGGTGTGAGAGATATGCTGAAAGAGAGAGGGAACAGAGAGAGAGGGGCTGAGAGAGAAGGGAAGGGGGACAGAGAGAGAGAGAGAGGGATGTGAGAGATATGCTGAGAGAGAGGGGGAACAGAGAGAGGGAGGGGGGCTGAGAGAGAGAGAGAGGAGAGAGAGAGGGAGATGGGACAGAGATAGAGATAGAGGGAGAGGGGACAGAGAGAGAGGGGCAACAGAGAGAGGGAGAGGGGCTGAGAGAGAAGGGTGTGAGAGAAATGCTGAGAGAGAGGTGAGCTGAGAGAGAGAGGAGGAACAGAGAGAGGGAGGGGGGACATAGAGAGAGAGAGAGAGAGATGGGGGACAGAGAGAGAGAGAGGGGTGTGAGAGAGGGGGAACAGTGAAAGAGAAGGGGGACAGAGAGAGAGAAGAGGGACAGAGAGAGAGGGGTTCGAGAGAGATGCTGAGAGAGGGGTGAGCTGAGAGAGAGGGGGAACAGAGAGAGGGTGACACAAAGAGGGGGGGACGGAAAAAGAGGTAGGGGGGCTGAGAGGAGAGACAGACCTCTAGCTCTGTCCTGGACCCTCTCGTGTGCCCACAGAGATGGCTCTGCGTGCCAGCTGTGGCACGCGTGCCATAGGTTCGCCATCACTGCACTAGGCACTGCGGCGTGCCCAACGCACTACTATGGCGCGTTGCGACAAAAAGTTTCAGATTTTTAGCGCTTTAACCACTTTTACAGGATTTACCCCCCTTCATGACCAGGCCATTTATTTTTTGCGATACGGCGCTGCGTCGCTTTAACTGACAATTGGTAAAAGTATTATTATATTAAAAAGTTGGTAAAGTATTATTATATTTACATCTAAATCTTTATACAGCCAGTTGTTTACAGATCTCAAACGCTCAAGGTGGAATTTTAACACAGGACTTAAAAGTGATATTAAACCCTCATTTTTTAACCACTTCAGCCCTCGGGAAAGGTTTTGCCCCCTTAATGACCAGAGCACTTTTTTGCGATTCGGCACTGCGTCGCTTTAACTGACAATTGCGCGGTCGTGCGACGTGGCTCCCAAACAAGATTGACGTCCTTTTTTTTTCCCACAAATAGATCTTTCTTTTGGTGGTATTTGATCGCCTCTGCGGTTTTTTATTTTTTGCACTATAAACAAAAAAGGAACTAGGACTTTAAAGTGTTACTAAACCCCCGGACTCTGCATTCACTATATCTGGTCTCCCACAGTACACAGAACATGGAAATGCCATTATTTTAGTAAATATAAACTGCTAAATACCTTTTCTCATCAGCAGTATATAGCAGTCTTGTGACTTCTATCAGTGTCTGGTTAAAGCTTGAAGGAGGAGTTTTTTCATTCTCCTCTGACTATCCTATGAGGCTTCATGACTCCTGACCCTCTGTATGGACAGTGCTGATTGGCCCTGTGCTGATCACATACACTCTACCAAGGAAAAAAAAAACTCTCTAGCAATACACACCAAACTGAGCATGTGCACACCCTGCTCAACACAACCCCAAAAAAAAAAAAAATTTAATTTGCAAAATTGGCGTGGCCAAAGACAAAGGTGATTGAATATAATTAAGATTAAAAAAGAATTTCAGGTATGAGGATGGGAGAAGCGGAGCCTTCAGAGAAGCAATTTAGAATTTACTTTTTTTAGGAAGACATCCTGTTTTGTCTGGGAGGTCGTTTTAACGTGCGCCAGTGACGCGGAAATGTATAATCACTCAGTGCGTTCTCTGTGGTGACTCAAGCAGAGACGACTCCCACCCCTGCATACTGATGAAAGGCAAAAACCTCACAGCTCAGCCCTTTCCCATTCACACTGGAAATGCATTTCTGTAGGCAGAAGAAATCGGAATTTTACATTTGTCGGCCATCACTGCCACCAGCCCAGATGGATCCCCACCGCTCCATCCCTACTCTCTCTATTCTCTCTATTATCCCTCTCTATTCCACCCTTCTCTCTCTTTCCTTCTCTTCTCCCCTTCTCTTTCTCTCTTATCCCTTTCTTTCTTTACTTTTTTCTCCCTTCCTCCTTTCTTTCTCCCTTTCTCTCTCTTCCCCCTTCACTCTCTATCTCTTTACTCTCCCACTCTCTCTTCTCCTGCTCTCTCTCTCTCTCTCTCTCTCTCTCTCTCTCTCTCTCTCTTCTCGTGCAGTCTCTCTCCTCTCCTCTCTCTCTTCTCCTGCTCTCTCTCACTCTCTCTTCTCCTGCCCCTCTCGCTCTCTCTCTCTTCTCCTGCACTCTCTCTCCTCTCCCTCTCTCTCTTCTCCTGCACTCTCTCTCTCCTTTCTCTCTCCATCTATCCTCTCTCTTCTCCTGCACTCTCTCTTTCCTCTCCCTCTCTCTCTCTCTTCTCCTGCACTCTCTCTCTTCTCATGCACTCTCTCTCTCTTCTTATGCACTCTCTCTTTTCATGCACTCTCTCTCTCTCCTCTCTCTCTTCTCCTGCACTCTCTCTCTCTTCCCCTGCACTCTCTCTCTTCTCCTACACTCACTCTCTCTCTCTTCTCCTGCACTCTCCTCTCTCTCTCTCTTCTCCTGCTCTCTCTCCTCCTGCACTCTCTCTCTTCTCCTGCACTCTCTCTCTCTCTCCTGCATTCTCTCTCTCTCTCTTCTCCTGCACTCTCTTCTCATGCACTCTCTCTCTCTCCTTTCTCTCTCTCCTCTCTCTTCTCCTGCACTCTCTCCCTCTCTTTCCCTCTCTCTCTCTCTCTATTCTCCTGCTCTCTCTCTCTCTTTCCTCTCTCTCTTCTCCTGCACTCTCTCTCTCTCTTTTCCTGCTCTCTCTCCCTCTCTCTCTCTCTTCTCCTGCACCATCTCTCTCTCTTCTCCTGCACTCTCCTCTCTCTCTCTCCCCTCTGCTCTCTCTCTCCTCCTGCACTCCCCCCCCCTCTTTCTCTCCTCCTGCTCTCTCTCTCTCTCTTCTCCTGCACTCTCTCTCTCTTCTCATGCACTCTCTCTCTCTCTCTTCTCAGGCACTCTCTCTCTCCTTTCTCTCTCTCTCCTCTCTCTTCTCCTTTACCCTCTCTCTTTCCTCTCCCTCTCTTCCCCACTCTCTCTCTCTCTCTCTCTTCTCCTGCACTCTCTCTCTTCTCCCCTCTCTCTCTCTCTCTCTGCTCTTTTCTCTCTCTCTCTTTCCCCCCTCTTTCTCTTCTCCTGCACACACTCTCTCTCTCTCCTCCTACACCCTCTCTCTTTCTCTCTCTCTTCTCCTGCTCTCTCTCTTCTCCTGCACTCTCTTCTCTCTCTCTCTCTCTCTCTTCTGTGCTCTCTCTCTTCTCCTGCACTCTCTTCTCTCTCTCTCTCTCTTCTCCTGTGCTCTCTCTCTCTCTTCTCCTGCACCCTCTCTCTCTCTCTCTCTCTCTCTCACACACACTTTTTCTTCACTCACTCTCTCTCTCCTTAGTCCTATGATTGTATAACGTATCCCGAAAAACGTTTTGAATACCTCGTCTCTCCTTCTTTCTCTTCCTTCTTACTTACTCTCCCTCTTTTCTCTCTGACACCCTCTTATGCCCTGTACACACGATAGGATTTTCCTATGGAAAATGTTTGATGGGACCTTGTTGTCGGAAATTACGACCGTGTTCACACAATTCTGACGCACAAAGTTCCACGCATGCTCGGAATCAAGCAGAAGAGCCGCACTGGCTATTGAACTTCATTTTTCTCGGCTCGTCGTACGTGTCGTTCTTGACGTTCGGAATTTCCGACCAACTTTGTGTGACCGTGTGTATGCAAGACAAGTTTGAGCCAACATCCGTCGGAAAAAAACATGGATTTTGTTGTCGGAAAATCCTATCGTGTGTATACAGGGCATTACTCTCTCTAAAATTCAAATAAGCTTTTTATAGGCAGAACAAGATGTCCGACTTCCTATCTATAATCACACCAAAGTCTCCGTATTGCCTTGTATTTTATTGCCTCATTGGCTGGATTGAGACTTCCTGATTGGTTTTGTCAGGACCTGGATCTGAACCTGCAACCTCTGCTGTGTCCGGCAGTATCTCTTCTTCGCTGATCCACTCGAGATGCTTGACAGCTCCTTGCCTGATTCCTTAGACAACCTTGCCTTGCAGCCTGTTTCTGCTAAACCTTGAACCTCTAATGCCCCGTACACACGGTCGGAAAATCCGACCACAAAATCGGATTTTTTCCGACAGATTTAGTCCGACACTAATGTTGCATACACACGGTCGGACAAAGTTGTCGGAAAATCCGATCATTCTGAACGTGGTGACGTTTGTTGCGTACGACGGGACTACGTAGAGGCTAGTAGCCAATAGCTTTGGTCTTGTAACGTGATCTGAGCATGCGTGGCACTTTGTCCGTCGGAATTCGCTACACACGATCGGAAAAAGTCCGATAGGACTTTGTTGTCGGAAAATTTGAGAGCAGGAGAAAAAACTTTGTCCGTCGGAAAATCCGATGGAAAATGTTCGATGGAGCCCACACACGGTCGGAATTTCCGACAACATTGTCCGATAGGACATTTTCCGTCGGAAAATCCGACCGTGTGTATGGGGCTTTACTCTTCCCATGAACCCGTCCTCGCCACAACCAAGCCGGATCCGTCTAATTCCATAATCCCATTAATATAGTTTGCCTTTGATAAATGATTGCCATATAACGCATCTACTAAACATGAGCCTGGCTTTCTGAATCAGCGATCCCATAACTCACCGCTATTTGCATTGCAGAAAAGATCAAATAATCGCTTTAGATTGCCGCTGATAGTAATGCGTCTCTGCATGGCCTGCGACCATCCGTGTTGAAATGATGTTGCAGTCAATCTCCACTTTTTCAGAGAACAGAATAGACATGTGCACAACAAAAAAATTAGTCTATTTTCGTTTAGTTTTTTTCGTTTCCGTTGATTCGTAACGATTCGTACATTCGTAAGTCGTCGCTGTTCGTATTCGTAACGATTCGTACATTCGTAAGAGTTATTTTTCGTTGATTAGTTTTTTCGTTAGTTTAATTTTTGTTCATTCGTTTATTCTAAATTCGGACGCATTCGTAGTTATTCGTACATTCGTAACATTCGTAGATTCGTAATCGCAGCATAATTCATAATTGTATGTAATGTGTATGCTATTATTAAATTTTAATAATTTACGAATCGAAAAAAAAAAAAAAAAAAAAAAAAAAAAAAAAAAAAAAAAAAAAAAAAAAAAAAAAAAAAAAAAAAAAAAAAAAAAAAATAAGTAAAAAAAAAAAAAAAAAAAAAAAAAAAAAAAAAAAAAAAAAAAATACGAATCAAAAAAAAAAAGTTACGAATCGAAAAAAAAAAAGGTTACGAATCGAAAAAAAAAGTTACGAATGTACGAATTTTTTCGTTCAATCTATTCGAAGCACGTTAAGCAGCACCATTGTAAGGGACAAGGAAAATTACCAATTCAACAAAAAAAAAAAAAATAAGTTACGAATCGGAAAAAAAAAGTTACGAATCGAAAAAAAAAGTTACGAATCGAAAAAATAAGTTACGAATGTATGAATTTTTTCGTTCAATCTATTCGAAGCACGTTAAGCAGCACCATTGTAAGGGACACGGAAAATTACCAATTCAACAAAAAAAAAGTTACGAATGTACAAATTTTTTCGTTCATTTTCGTTGTTCCTTTTTTCGTTTTTCGGATTTTCGTTGTTTGGTCTTTTCGGATTTTTGTTGTTTTTCGGATTCGTTCGATTCGAACGATTCGTTAATCGGATTCGTACCATTCGAACGATTCGTTATTCGGATTCGTTCGATTCGAACCATTCGTTCATTCGTACGAAAAAAACGAACGAAAAAAACGAAAAAAAAAAACCTAAAAAAACCCGAAACGAATTGCACATGTCTAGAACAGAATACTCCAATGTCTCTGACGCCCCCCCCCCCCCCATAAAGTGTGATTAGATGAGATGGCAGGTTGGTCTATCGGTTCAGGAAAGGCCTGAGAGTAATTGCAGGTAAGTGCAGGTCGTAGCGCCATCGGGAGAACCCATTTTTATGTTAAAGCTGGACTCCATCTTCCTTTAGGGCTCATTTAGACCTATGCATGGCAAATGCAATGCACTAGGACAGCGCACCTGCATTGTGGCGTGCCCACCGCACTACTATGCCGCGTTGCGAAAAAGGGTCCAATTTTTAGCACTTTAAGGGTGTGTTATGAGCCCATTCATTGCAATGGGCTCTCAAAGGCAAAGTTTAGACATGCGGCTAAATTGCTGCTTCTCTGAAAATCCATCCGCTCACAGATCGCTTTTTGGATCTTTACTCTTCCCATGAACTTCCTATTTATTCCATGCCATTGCACTCCTTATTCGCCAGATTATTGTGCTCTCTCCAGCTAATATTTCACTCTTATCACTGTATCTTTACCACTCGTTACTGACTTTTGGCTTGTTCCTCGACTACGCTTCTGCTTGATCCCAGCCTGCGACCACTTGTTACCAACCTTTGGCTTGTTTACTGACTACGCTTCTGCTTGATCCCTGTCTGCTATATTTGCGTCTGGAACGCCACTGGCTCGCCTCCTGGTGGAGCGATCCTGAGGACCGTGACCTGGTACTAACAGGCAGCAAAACCCATTTCCACCATCAGGGGCTCTGGTGAACCCCAGTTAGTGCTTAGGCCCTGCACCTCAGATGAGCCCACGTCATCCACCAGGGTGACCTGCTTGTATACCTATCCTGTGGTCGGTTGGAGCCTCTCTACTGCTATAGCTATAGCCTGCACCCACTTGTTACCAACCTATGGCTTGTTTACTGACTACGCTTCTGCTTGATCCCTGTCTGCTATATTTGCGACTGGAACGTCTCCTGGTGAAGCGATCATGAGGACCACGACCTGGTACTAACACGCAGCAAAACCCATCTCCACCATCAGGAGCTCTGGTGAACACCAGTTAGTGCTTAGGCCCTGCACCTCAGATGAGCCCACGTCATCCACCAGGGTGATCTGCTTGTATACCTATCCTGTGGTCGGTTGGAGTCTCTCTACTGTTATAGCTACTGGACTTCGAGCCTGATCTCTGAACATGAGAGGTTCATTGATTAATCTCTCTCGTTCATCATCTCTTTTCTTGTCACCATTACTCTTTCCATGAGGGCTGCTGTTATGTAGGCGAACCCGGTATGATAGAACTCTAGAGCTGAGCTTGACAAGCAGTGTTGAAGGTGCTTGAATGGACATGGAGGTGATGCCTGCAGAATTCCAGATGGGATATTTCTTTTGGGCTGGAGTTCCAGTTTGGCTTGGTCTGGGTAGGTGACAGGACCCCATACTACACTGCCATAAAGGAGTACTGTATTGGGTTGAGGACACTTTCAAGATTTTAAACCAGACTATTACTGGTGGTTGTAGGTGGCCAAGCTTTCTCCTCTTCTATTCCTTTTCTTTTCTCTCTCTGTCTTCATCGCTCTTCTCTCGCTTCAAATCTTTATTCCTCTCTCTCTTGCTTCTTATACCTCTTTTTCTCTTTCTCTCTCTTTGATCTCTCTCCTTTCTTGCTTTTTTTCTCTCTCTTCACCCCCCTCCTCATCAATCACGAGAAATGGGTCAATGTACTAGAAATTAAATAAAGCTCCCACAAAGAGCTTCAACTAATTAAATTATCTCCATTGTGTATGTTTTCATGGACCTACATGCTAGTAAATGCAGTTAGAGACTTCTGTCCTGAATTTGGGTTTCTAGTAATTTATGGAATAGGTTGGTGGTAGTGGCGGTGGTGTGTGTGTGTGTGTGGGGGGGGGGGGTTGTTATATACAGAAAAAAAAGGAAAACCCGACAAAATGTATGATTTGAATCACCAGAAGGGTGAAGGGCTAAATGAGGGACTGTATGAATGTATTTGGTCCTGCCACTAAAGCTTATTTGAATTAGAGAGAAAAGGAGTAAACTGACACTGCCAGCAATATGACCATAGGGGCATCCAAGGACTCTTATTACTCCCAGAGGGGAGAGAGAGACATCTCCTACTTGAACCTACCTCCTATCCCTATTATATTATTCCTGACCCCAGTAATGTCCCCAGACTCATCTCCTATCCCCTTTATATTATCCCTTACCCCTGAAAATGTCCCCAGACTCACCTTATACCCCCTTTGTATTAATAATTATCCCTGATAATGACCCCAAACTCACCTCCTACTCCCTTTATATAATGCCTTACCCCTGATAATGTCCCTGGACTCACCTCCTATCCCCTTTAAATTATCCCTTACCCCTGATAATGTCCCCAGACTCACCTTATACCCCCTTTTTATTAATAATTATCCCTGATAATGACCCCAAACTCACCTCCTACTCCCTTTATATAATGCCTTACCCCTGATAATGTCCCTGGACTCACCTCCTATCCCCTTTAAATTACCCCTTACCCCTGATAATGTCCCCAGACTCACCTTCCCAGACTCACCTTATACCCCCTTTTTATTAATAATTACCCCTGATAATGTCCCTGGACTCACCTCCTATCCCCTTTCTTTTATCCCTTATCCCTGATAATGACCCCAGACTCACCTCCTACTCCCTTTATATAATCCCTTACCCCTGATGATGTCCCTGGACTCACCTCCTATCCTCTTTATATTACTTCTTACCCCAATCATGTCCCTGAACTCACCTCCTATCCACTTTAAATGATCCCTTACCCTAATAATGTCCCTTTATTCATTTCTTATACCTTCTATATTACCCCTTACCCTTGCTAATGACCCCAGACTTATCTCCTATCCCCTTTTTATTATCCCTTACCCCTGATAATGTCCCTGGCCTGGACTCACCTACTACCCCCTTTATATTATCCCTTATCCCTGATAATGACCCCAGACTCACCTCCTACCCCCTTTATATAATCCCTTACCCCTGATGATATCCCTGGACTCACCTCCTATCCCCTTTATATTACCTCTTACCCCAATAATGTCCATGAACTCACCTCCTATCCCCTTTAAATGATCCCTTACCCCAATAATGTCCCTGAACTCACCTCATATCCCCTTTAAATGATCCCTTACCCCAATAATGTCCCTGAACTCACCTCATATCCCCTTTAAATGATCCCTTACCCCAATAATGTCCCTGGACTCACCTCCTATTCCCTTTAAATGATCCCTTACCCTAAAAATGTCCCTGGATTATCTCTTGATAATGACCTCAGACTTATCTCCTATCCCCTTTTTATTATCCCTTACCCCTGATAATGTCCCTGGCCTGGACTCACCTCCTACCCCCTTTATATTATCCCTTACCCTGATAATGTCCCCAGACTCACCTTATACCCCCTTTTTATTAATAATTATCCCTGATAATGACCCTGGCCTGGACTCACCTCCTACCCCATTTATATAATCCCTTACCCCTGATAATGTCCCTGGACTCACCTCCTATCCCCTTTAAATGATCCCTTACCCCTGATAATGTCCCTGAATCCACTTCTTATACTTTTATATTATCCCTTACCCTAATAATGTCCCTGGACTCACCCTCTATCCCCTTTAAATTATCCCTTACCCTAATAAATCGTGTATAATAAATAATAATAATAATATAATAATAATGTCCCTGGACTCACTCCCTTTACCCTTTAGATTATCCCTTACCCCTGATAATGTCCCTGGACTCACCTCCTTTACCCCTTTTATTATTCATTAAAGGGTAAAAATCCTAGGATTTATTTCTTCCAAGCCTCCTCCATATAACCCATAATAACTCCTTTCCTTGATTTTGCAACTCTAAAATGTATGAAGGAAGAAATTGGCTGCACAACGGCGTGATTTAAGTTCCTTTATTGAATATTCCATGAAAACACTGACACACACCACAGTTGCAATAGCCGGAACAGAGGTAATCTAGTTTCAACACAACACAATCTCCTGCACTTGGGGGCTTAGTCTATAGGTAGGTGGTGCAGCCAACCCTTTGGATAAAATGTGGAATATCAATGGTCTTGCTGCCCTCCTCAGAACATTGGGTATCCTTAGAACTGAAACATATAAAGGAGAAAGGAGGGCGTACCGACCTTGTGCATTGCCAAAGATAAAATTTATAAAAAAGTGTAACAGCAGTAGTCATACACTCACAAACAAACAAGATAAAAAGGCTTCTCAATACACCAGCAAATGGAACCGTGTCTCTAGATACATGCAACCTGGACTGGATGTTGGGGGGGGGACCAGATGGCATTTCTAATGGCTTACGCGTTTCGAGGGAGGATCCTCTTCCTCTCCAAAGCTGTTAACGATATATATTTTTACACTTACCCCTATAATATATATATATATTTGTACCCCAACTCTACTGAATCCATTCTTCTATTATCATCACTTCATGTATTCCTTCTATTGTTAAAGCATCTAAAGCCCCATACACACGGTCGGACTTTTTCATCAATTTGGTCCGATCGGACAAGGTTGTTGAAAAATCAGACCGTGTGTATGCACCATCGGACAGTGTTCGACGGTTTGTCCGTCGGACAAAGTCTTATCTCCTGCTGGAAAGATTTCCCGTCAACCCGGTCCGATCACACCAAATCCGAGCGTGTGTACGCTTGTCCGACCGGACAAAGTGCTACGCATGCTCAGATCACATTACAAGACCAAAGCTATTGGCTACTAGCCTCTACGTAGTCCCGTCGTAGGCAACAAACGTCACCACGTTCAGAATGATCGGATTTTCCGACAACTTTGTCCGATCGTGTGTACGCAAAACCAACATCAGACAAAGTATGACGGACATGGTCCGACGGACCTGGTCCACGGATTGTCCGCGCGTGTGTATGGGGCTTTAGATATATGCTATATATGCTATGTTGAACCTTATGTACTTGAAGATTGTACAATGTTCCTTTTTACAAATTTAATGATAACCAATTTCAATAAAATTATATATATTTTTTTAAGTAACACGTTTTGATTGCCTTAAAAATCCCACCAAATGAGGATATGCTTTAAAACAAAAAAGAGAGAGAGAGAGAAAGGAGGTCTGGAATTTCCCACCAAGGTATGAATGAGGGTGGTAGGGCGGACAGACTATAGAGAGAATAGCAAAAAAATTGACTTTTCTTTGTGTCTTTTAAACATTACCCAATCTGCATTCCAAACAGGGGCGTTCAGACCCCTTTTAGCAGCCTTTCCTTATAAGCGACTGTAGAAGGGCATTTTGTGCACGCTGCTGTTTCAGTTTTATTAAATAATCTGTCATCCAAAGTCAGGCCGCTCAAACAGAAAAACACATTGCCAATATGGAGTGTCAGAAATATTTATTACTTCCAGCCATGCTTGTCGTGTGAACAATGTGCAGTTTGGATTTCACACTTGATAGAAATTTAAAGATATACATAACATCTGAGCCTCAGCCTGCCGCTGGATATGAGCTTGGGTCCCGTGTCTGCTGTCTGTCAGTCCGGGGTGGAGAGTCAATGTGGAACCTCTCAGCTAGAAATAATCTGGTGCTTCCTATCATTCTCTTTCAGAGTTTGCATGTAACAATGATGATTTGGTATCTTTCCTGACCTTCATGTGGTAATGGTTTTATAGCTGTTTATGCTACAAATCTATAGCGTATCTTCTTGTGGTTGGACCTTCAGATGGTAAAGATTGACCCAAGACCTAAGGATCATTATGTTTCCTGTATTCTCAAAGCAAAGGAGATGAACCAATGTTATATTATCACTATAAAACTATCCCCCCTTCCTGTGTCAGGTCATTTATCCCTTTCCCCCTTCTTCCTAGTCCTTCCTTCCTTAGTCCTCTTTCCTCATCTGACCCTATATATTAAAAAAAAACTACATTGAATGCTATACCTTTATATTCATTGGTAGATACCATCAGAGGCGGCTTTCTAATTAGGCAAATTAGGCGGTCGCCTTAGGCCTCGCACTCCCAGGGGCCTCGCAGCCGCCTACTTTGCCTGACGTGTGTGGGAGTTGGAGGGAATTTCCACTTAAATAATTTTTCACGTTTTGGGCGTGAGTGGGTCTTAGATTTGCCTAAGGCCTCACAAAGCCTAGAGCCACCTCTGGATACCATTGCTGTGCTATGGGACCTTTGAATTCCTAGTGGTAATCCTAGTGGTAATCCATACTTTAATGTAACTTCATGGACTGGCACTGGGACTTACAGATTATATCTGAGCCTGCCACTGGATATCAGCTTGGGTCTTGTGTCTGCTGTCTGTCAGTCCTGGGTGGAGAGTCATTGTGGAATCTCTCGGTGGCTGGAAATAACCTGATGTTTTCTGTAATTCTCCTTCTGAATTTGCATGTAACAATGATTTACTATCTTTACTGACCTACAAATCTATATTGTATCTTCTTGTGGTTGGTCCTTCAGATTTTAAAGATTGACCCAAGACCCAAGGATCGTTGTGTTTCTTGTATTATCAAAGCAAATGAGATGAACAAATATTATATTATAACTATAAAACTATCCCCCCCTTTCCTGTCTCAGGTCCTTTATTCCTTTCCCCCTTCTTCCTTCCCTTGTCCCCTTTCCTCGTCTGACCCTACATATTTTGAATACTACAATGAATGCCATACCTTTATATTCTTTGGTGGATACCATTCCCGTACTATAGGACGTTTTGAATTCATGGTGATAATCCATACTTTAATGTAACTCCATGGACTGGAAATTCCAATTTAAGATCTGAGCCTGCCGCTGGATATCAGCTTGGGTCTTGTGTCTGCTGTCTGTCAGTCCTGGGTGAAAAGTCATTGTGGAATCTCTCGGTGGCTGTAAATAACCTGGTGTTTTCTGTAATTCTCCTTCTGAATTTGCATGTAACAATGATGATTTACTATCTTTACCTTACCTTGACCTACAAATCTATATTGCATCTTCTTGTGGTTGGTCCTTCAGATTTTAAAGATTGACCCAAGACCCAAGGATCGTTGTGTTTCTTGTATTATCAAAGCAAAGGAGATGAACAAATATTATATTATAACTATAAAACTATCCCCCCCCCCCTTCCTGTCTCAGGTCCTTTATTCCTTTCCCCCTTCTTCCTAGTTCTTCCTTCCCTTGTCCCCTTTCCTCGTCTGACCCTACATATTTTGAATACTACAATGAATGCCATACCTTTTATATTCTTTGGTGGATACCATTCCCGTACTATGGGACGTTTTGAATTCATGGTGATAATCCATCCTTTAATGTAACTCCATGGACTGGGAATTCCAATTTAAGATCTGAGCCCGCCGCTGGATATCAGCTTGGGTCTTGTGTCTGCTGTCTGTCAGTCCTGGGTGGAAAGTCATTGTGGAATCTCTCGGTGGCTGGAAATAACCTGGTGTTTTCTGTAATTCTCCTTCAGAATTTGCATGTAACGATGATTTACTATCTTTACCTTACCTTGACCCACAAATCTATATTGCATCTTCTTGTGGTTGGTCCTTCAGATTTTAAAGATTGACCCAAGACCCGAAGATCATCGTGTTTCCTGTATTATCAAAGCGAAGGAGATGAACAAATGTTATATTATAACTATAAAACTATCCCCCCTTCCTGACTCGGGTCCTTTATCCCTTTCCCCCTTCTTCCTAGTTCTTCCTTCCCTAGTCCCCTTTCCTCGTCTGACCCTACATATTTTGAATACTACAATAAATGCTATACCTTTATATTCTTGGGTGGATACCATTCCCGTACTATGGGACATTTTGAATTCATGGTGATAATCCATACTTTAATGTAACTCCATGGACTGGGAATTCCAAATAACATTCGAGCCTGCCACTGGATATCAGCTTGCGTCCCGTGTCTGCTATCTGTCAGTCCGGGGTGGAAAGTCATTATGGCATCTCTATATGGATGCTATATCTTCGTATTCATTGGTAGATACCAAAAACATTTTTTTAATGTAACTTCATGAACTGAGACTTACACGTGACATCTGAGCCTGCCGCTGGATATCAGTTTGGGTCCATGTCTGCTATCTGTCAGTCCGGGGTGGAAAGTCATTATGGCATCTCTCAGCCGGAAATAACCTGGTGCTTTCTATAATTCTTTTTCAGAGTTTGCATGTAACAATGATGATTTAGCATCTTTCCTGACCTTCATGTGGTAAAGGTTTTATAGCTGTTTATGCTACTCACCAATATGTAAACATCTATAGTGTATCTTCTTTACTGGACCTTCCATTCGTAGAGATTGACCCAAGATCTGAGGATCATCATGTTGCCTGCTGTGTTCCCAGAGTGATCTCTTTCCCCCTTCTTCCTAGCCCTTCCTTCCCTAGTCCCTTGCCTCATCTGACCCTACAGATTTTAAAAACCTACTTGTATGTTGGATGCTATGTTTTTTTTATTTATTGGTAGATACCATTGCTGTGCTATGGGACCTTTTTTAATTCCCAGTGGTAATCCAGATGTTAATGTAACTTCATGGACTGGGACTTACACATAACACCTGAGCCCGCCACTGGATATCAGTTTGGATCCCGTATCTGCTGTCTCTCAGTCCGGGGTGGGCAGTCATTATGGCATCTCTCAGCTGGAAATAACCTGGTGCTGTCCCTAGGGCAGTGATGGTGAACCTTGGCATCCCAGATGTTTTGGAACTACATTTCCCATGATGCTCATGCACTCTGCAGAGCAGTTGAGCATCATGGGAAATGTAGTTCCAAAAACATCTGGGGTGCCAAGGTTCGCCATCACTGCCCTAGGGTCTCTGCTAAAAAAAAAAAAAAAAAATACACATATATATATATATATATTTTATATATATGTATATATATATTTATATATATATATATATATATATATATATATATATATTTATATATTTATATATATATATATATATATATATATATATATATATATATTATATATATATATATATATATATATATATATATATATATATATATATAATAATAATAATATATATATATAATAATAATAATAATAATAATAATAATAATAATAATAATAATATATATATATATATATATATATATATAATAATAATAAATATATATATTAATTATTATCATTATTATATATATATATATATATATATATATATATATATATATTATTATAGCAGAGACCCTAGGGCAGTGATGGCGAACCTTGGCAGATGTTTTGGAACTACATTTCCCATAATACTCATCTGGGGTGCCAAGGTTCGCCATCACTGCCCTAGGGTCTCTGCTAAAAAAAAAAAAAATATATATATATATATATATATATATATATATATATATATATAATAATAATAATACAAGTATATCTATTTATTATTATTATTATTATTATTATATATATATATATATATATATATATATATATATATATATATATATATATATATATTTTTTTTTTTTTAGCAGAGACCCTAGGGCAGTGATGGCGAACCTTGGCACCCCAGATGTTTTGGAACTACATTTCCCATAATGCTCATCTGGGTTGCCAAGGTTCGCCATCACTGCCCTAGGGTCTCTGCTAAAAAAAATATATATATATATATATATATATATATATATATATATATATATATATATATATATATATATAATAATAATAAATAATTGATATATATATAATCTTTGGGGGGTGATAAGAAAAAAATACTGATTTACACTTGTCAATAAAAAGTGCCAGAAGAGGCCTGGTCGCCATATGTGTATAATAAATGCTTTTGGGTTTAATATCGCTTGAACTTGAGACGGATGCTCAATTTTCAACCTTTACTGCAAAGAACCCTTCCCCAGATCACTTTCACTAAATTGAACTCGCCAATCTTCCAATTCGGAGCAATGATTTCTCTGCTTTTACCTCCCGTCAATTAATTCCTCCAGCCGTCACCTGTGATGACTTGCCTGTCACGTTTTGACGGGTGTATGGTGACCCCCCCCCGGAGCCGCGGAGAACTCGGCGCTCTAATTAGTTTGAGGTGCTGCTTTTTGCAGGCGAGGGGTTTTAACTATGAATACTCCCTCCCCCCCTCCCCCCAACTCCGGTGTCTCGGTATGGAGTCTGGGATGAAGTCTTAGAAGAGTCTAGCAAATTCCGGGGGGGGACTAGGCGCAGACACTGACAGTATTAGGGAAGGAGGAATTCCCAGCAGGGACCTGGAGGAATTAAATATTTTATAGACAGGATTGTATCATCAGCCTTCTGCTACAAACATGGATGTGACAGCAGAGAGAGGAACGAGTCGCTCCTCGCATGTAACCGCCGACATGAAAAGGGTGACGGTGGGAATAGTAATTGGCGGTAATAACGCGCACACCAATATAATTAGCACTTCAGGTGTAAATAAATACAGAGACAGGATGAGGGGGGAGGGGTTAATTTAATTAGTTATGGCAGGAGATGATGCTTTTTAGGGGGGTCTGCAAAATTAAACGAAGGCGCCGGATCGCCTTGGAAATGTAATCCTGCAGTCAGTGTTGGCTGCTCCTTCAACTGTCATCCTGCAGCAGATAGAAGATGTAGATGAACGGGTCAGGTGACTTCTGTATAGAGAGCAGTGAAATGTGCCCTGCGGCAAATGAGAGATTATTTATTTTTATTTATTTTAGATTGACTTTAAAGATGAACTGCAGTTTGCTCACATAATTTGTAATAAAAAAAACATCTTTGCCATTCTGAAGCTTCCCTCCAACCACTTTGCATTTTATTGGGGCCAACGAGAGCTGCAGAGCTGGAGGCGTGCCTCTGTGTAAATCCAGGAAGTGAACAGGCAGCAGCTTCAGCTGCCCACAGTTATAATGGCTGCAGCCAGACTCAGTGGGGGGGAGATTTTTCTGCAGCATATTTGGCAAGTACAGAATCACAGTATATATAAAATAATATGCAAAGTGGTTGGAGGGAAGCTTCAGAATGGCAAAGATGTTTTTATTACAGATTATGTGAGCGGACTGCAGTTCCTCTTTAATAGCACGTGAGCACCGCAACACAATTGAGTGGTTCTTTATGCTGCAGTAGATCAAATCCGGTTGGATGTCACTGACGGCCTCACTGCTCCTCTCAAGCGCCCTCAGCTCTCATACAAGCAATGGGTTGGATACAAGCAGTGGGCCGGCTCTTGGGAGGAGTTATGCAAATGTCACCCTACAAAGCTCTCAGTCCTGATACAAGCAGTGGGCCGGCTCTTGGGAGGAGTTATGCAAATGTCAGACTACAGAGCTCTCAGTCCTGATACAAGCAGTGGGCCGGCTCTTGGGAGGAGTTATGCAAATGTAAAACTACAGAGCTCTTAGTTCTGATACAAGCAGTGGGTTGGCTCTTGGGAGGAGTTATGCAAATATCAGACTACAGAGCTCTCAGTACTGATACAAGCAGTGGGCCGGCTCTTGGGAGGAGTTATGCAAATGTCAGACTACAGAGCTCTCAGTACTGATACAAGCAGTGGGCCGGCTCTTGGGAGGAGTTATGCAAATGTCAAACTACAGAGCTCTCAGTACTGATACAAGCAGTGGGCCGGCTCTTGGGAGGAGTTATGCAAATGTAAACCTACAGAGCTCTCAGTCCTGATGCAAGCAGTGGGCCGGCTCTTGGGAGGAGTTATGCAAATGTAAAACTAAAGAGCTCTCAGTCCTGATGCAAGCAGTGGGCCGGCTCTTGGGAGGAGTTATGCAAATGTAAAACTACAGCGCTCTCAGTCCTGATACAAGCAGTGGGCCGGCTCTTGGGAGGAGATATGCAAATGTCAAACTACAGAGTTCTCAGTCCTGATGTAAGAAGTGGGCCGGCTCTTGGGAGGAGTTATGCAAATGTCAAATTAAAGAGCTCTCAGTCCTGATATAAGCAGTGGGCCGGCTCTTGGGAGGAGTTATGCAAATGTAAAATTACAGAGCTCTCAGTCCTGATACAAGCAGTGGGCCGGCTCTTGGGAGGGGTTATGCAAATATCAAACTACAGAGCTTCTCAGTACTGATACAAGCAGGGGGCTGGCTCTTGGGAGGAGTTATGCAAATATCATAATGCCTTGAGGGGTGGATATCAGTACTAGAGGAGTGGGCGTTCCTAGACAGGCTGTATTTGCATAGGTAACGCCCACATGAATGACGTCCTCTAGCCAGGAAATGAGGCGGGGCTCTATAAGGCACCATCCACACCTGGGCGTTCCAGAATCGCAGCAAAACTCGGGATGCATTTGCAACGTCATTACTTCTTAATGGCACCCCAATCATTGTGCGATTTTACTGCAATTGGAGCAAACAGCATTGCGGAAAGCTTGTCGCCCCAAAAGAAGCTCCTGTCAATTTTTGTGCAATTTGCTGCCATTGTAATGCAATTTATTGTGCAACAACCACAGCAAAATCATACCACGTTTGAGGTGCCATTAAGAAGTAATGCGTCCCGCAAATCTGGAATCTTGGTGGCGAAATGCCCAGGTGTAAATGAAGCCTCAGACTTGATGCAGCTTCTAATTCACGTTGTGAGAAGCTCACAGTGTGCAGAGGAAGCCGTTTCAGTCTAGAAGAGGAGCCGGTGTCCTGTCATATTATGCCCCCCATCGGAAAGTGTCCGCTGTGTACTGCGCATGCGCAGTACACAGGACACGAGATTCCGAAAATAGCCGAAGATGAACGGCGCCGGCGCCTGCGCCGTGAGTCCATTTTCAAGCCCCACCATCCAAGTGGACATAAAGTTTGAATAAAAAAGAGCCGAGCGCGGCGAGGCCATGCCCCGAAGCGTAGCGAGTCCGCGAGGGGCCCTCTAAGTTTGTGTAGCCTTATGTCCACTTGGGTGGTGGGGCTTACACCTCGACTCACGGCGCAGGCGCCGTTCATCTTTGGAGATTTTCCCGAAACTCCTTCTGCTCCGTACTGCGCATGCGCAGTACGGGGCGGACACTTTATGATGGCCGGACTATTGGTGACAGAACACCGGTACAACCGTGCAAGACTGAAGGGAAGGCCGGAGTTCCCCTTTAACACCATACATTGATGGAGAAGTGGAGTTCCCCTTTAACATCATACATTGATGGAGAGGTGGAGTCCCCCTTTAACACCATAAATTGATGGAGAAGTGGAGTTCCCCTTTAACACCATACATTGATGGAGAAGTGGAGTTCCCCTTTAACACTATACATTGATGGAGAAGTGGAGTTCCCCTTTAACACGAGGAAGTGAAATCTCCGTTGTGTAACTTTTCCCCGAGGCTGACTGATCCGCCGTAGACGGTGGCGGGTTGACGTGTGACATGATATATACGCAGAGAGAATTGCGCCCAGATGGATGCAGCAGACATGGCAGCTTCTGCGAGCCGTTAATTGATGTCTCCCCCCCCCCACCCCCCGTAAACGGGAACACGCAGGTTCTGTTCCTCCAGTTGGTGCGGAAGCGTTCTCGTCTGACCTTGCCCTCCTGCGTGCCGCTTTCTGTGCGAAGGGCGAGCAGCGCCGAGGACATTTCCATCGCCGATCGGATTTTATTAATACAGCTGCAGATAAACTGCCATCGGAATGAGCGCAGGAAGTGAAGCAGATGGGATCTGGTGGGCGGCTGGGGAGCCATCAGGACTGTGGAATGGGATGGATAGATTTGTAGAACTTCCAGGTACCCTTGTATCGGGCGCTCTGACTTTTCCTTCAAGTGTGGCTCAGACCTAAATGAGAACTCCGCTGGAGCTAAATCTTCAGGGCCGGGGCTCCTCAAACTGTGAGATGGGCGCCGGACACAATATAGGGCTGTATGCAGAGTGGCAGTAAGTGCTTGGTCCACTGACACCAATGATGGGGCACTATTCCTCCCACTGACACCAATGATGGGGCACTATTCCTCCCACTGACACCAATGATGGGGCGCTATTCCTCCCACTGACACCAATGATGGGGCACTATTCCTCCCACTGACACCAATGATGGGGCGCTATTCCTCCCACTGACACCAATGATGGGGCACTATTCCTCCCACTGACACCAATGATGGGGCACTATTCCTCCCACTGACACCAATGATGGGACACTATTCCTCCCACTGACACCAATGATAGGTCACAAACCCCTGTTTTTAACGCAGACTGTTGGACAGGTTAATTCAGTTGGTAATCAGACTGGTTGAGGAGTTGAGCTGGGAATTTCCTCTGTTTTTATCTTTCATGCATTTTCCCTTCCATGTGCTTCTTGTGAAGGTCAGTAATAGGTGGGGGCAGGGGCCATCTCTTTGTTAATGATCGGCAGTGGCGGCTTGTGCTCAAAATTTTTGGGGGGGTTGAAACAAACTGACAAATTCTGAAAAAAAAACACCAATTGCAGCCTCACTGTGCCATCAATTGCAGCCACTGTGCCATCAATTGCAGCCACTGTGCCCATCAATTGCTCCCACTGTGCTCATCAAACGCAGCCACTTGTGCCCATCAATTGTCGCCCCTGTGCCCATCAATTGTTGCCACTGTGCCCATCAAACACAGCCACTGTGCCCATCAATTGTCGCTACTGTGCCCATCAAACGCAGCCACTGTGCCCATCAATTGCCGCCACTGTGCCCATCAATTGCCGCCACTGTGCCCATCAATTGTTGCTACTGTGCCCATCAAACACAGCCACTGTGCCCATCAAACACAGCCACTGTGCCCATCAACTGCAGCCACTGTTCCCATCAATTGTCGCCACTGTGCCCATCAAACACAGCCACTGTGCCCATCAATCGCCGCCACTGTGCCCATCAATTGCTCCCACTGTGCCCCATCAAACACAGCCACTGTGCCATATCAAATGCTGCCAGTGTGCCCCCCGCCGGCCCGCCGCCTGCACTTAACGTCTTCTCCCGTCCTCTCTTCCCGTCCTCTGCTATGATTGGATGCCTGGCATCCAATCACAGCGCCTGACGTTTCAGCCAATCAGGTGACCAGTAACAGATCTGAGCACCTGATTGGCAGGGAGGCGGTTTAGTGTTCGGAAAGTGAAATATTGTGACCTGCAAGCACCCAGCATGGCGCTCACAGGTCACCTTTTTTGATGCCTATTAGAGCCTATGGCTCTAATCAGGTGCAAAAACACCCCTCACCGCTGTAATTCAGGCGCCTTTGCGCCCGAAAAGGGTCCGGGCGTCTGAATAGGGGGGGGGGGGGGCAATGGTGGCCATAGATATCTATGATGCTAGAGGGGGTGGGCAGGAGAGAGGGGGTAGCGCTCCTACTGACACATCTGTCATTGCAGGAGGAGGAAACAATGAATTGCCTTTGTTGTGCCAATTCCTCCAGTCTGCAGAGAATATTTCATGAATACTCAATGCCTGGATTGTGTGATTTCTGCAGATCAGACAGTTCTGCATGCAGACAATCAGGTGACTCGATCATCATTCCGCTGCCCCCCCCCTCCCCCTCTCCTGTAGCCGCTGACTGGCAGCCCGAGCCGCACGTTTGTCTTCTGACAGTTAAATGAATCTGAGCAGCAGGAAAATAAAATGTGTACGCGGGGCGATCCGTCCATCACTGCGCAGAAATGAAATGAGAGCGACAAGTGACCAATAAGTGTGCGCGGCGCGGACTGCGACAGCCGGGCGGGGAGGCAGCGGGATCCTGCTTTATGTATTCCGCAATACCGCAAAATCAAAGAGCTGACAGCGGGGTCATCACCATGTATCTGCAGCCAAAGAGAAGTCTACGGGGGACCCGCGCAACCCAACGCGGGGCTGACTAATGTATGGGGCCATATGTCACCCTCCATGCTGCTTTATATCCACTGATTACTGGAGACTGTTCAGAGAGGCAGAGATTCCACAACCTCATCATTGGTGTCAGTGGGAGGAATAGTGCCCCATCATTGGTGTCAGTGGGGAGGAATAGTGCCCCATCATTGGTGTCAGTGGGAGGAATAGTGCCCCATCGTTGGTGTCAGTGGGAGGAATAGTGCCCCATCGTTGGTGTCAGTGGGAGGAATAGTGCCCCATCGTTGGTGTTAGTGGGAGGAATAGTGCCCCATCGTTGGTGTCAGTGGGAGGAATAGTGCCCCATCGTTGGTGTCAGTGGGAGGAATAGTGCCCCATCGTTGGTGTCAGTGGAAGGAATAGTGCCCCATGTTGGTGTCAGTGGAAGGAATAGTGCCCCATCGTTGGTGTCAGTGGAAGGAATAGTGCCCCATCATTGGTGTCAGTGGAAGGAATAGTGCCCATCATTGGTGTCAGTGGGGAGGAATAGTGCCCCATCATTGGTGTCAGTGGGGAGGAATAGTGCCCCATCATTGGTGTCAGTGGGGAGGAATAGTGCCCCATCATTGGTGTCAGTGGGAGGAATAGTGCCCCATCGTTGGTGTCAGTGGGAGGAATAGTGCCCCATCGTTGGTGTCAGTGGGAGGAATAGTGCCCCATCGTTGGTGTCAGTGGGAGGAATAGTGCCCCATCGTTGGTGTCAGTGGAAGGAATAGTGTCCCATCGTTGGTGTCAGTGGAAGGAATAGTGCCCCATCATTGGTGTCAGTGGAAGAAATAGTGCCCCATCATTGGTGTCAGTGGGAGGAATAGTGCCCCATCATTGGTGTCAGTGGGAGGAATAGTGCCCCACCGTTGGTGTGTCAAAACGTCACTTCCGCCCATACCTCTTAAAGGCACATTTTTTCAAATGACATTTTTATTTTTTATTTATTTATTTCTTGCATTTAAGTCGAAATATGAGATGTGAGGACTTTTTGACCCCCCCGATCTCATATTTAAGAGGACCTGTCATGCTTTTTTTCTATTACAAGGGATGTTTACATTCCTTGTAATAGGAATAAAAGTGATCCAAAAAATAAATAAAATCAAGTAAAATAAATAAGAAACATTTTTTAAAGCGCCCCGTCCCGACGAGCTCGCGTGCAGAAGCGAACGCATACGTGAGTAGCGCCCGCATATGAAAACGGTGGTCAAACCACACATGTGAGGTATCGCCGCGATCGGTAGAGCGAGAGCAATAATTCTAGCCCTAGACCTCCTCTGTAACGCAAAATATGCAAGCTGTAGAATTTTTTAAACGTGGCCTATGGAGATTTTTGAGGGAAAGAGTTTGACGCCATTCCACAAGCGGGCGCAATTTTTAAGCGTGACATGTTGGGTATCAATTTACTCGGTGTAACATTATCTTTCACGATATATATAAAAAAAATTGGACTATCTTTACTGTTGTCTTATTTTTTTAATTAAAAAAAGTGATTTTTTTCCAAAAAAAAAGTGCGCTTGTAAGACCGCTGCGCAGATACGGTGTGAAAAAAAGTATTGCAACGGCCGCCATTTTATTCTCTAGGGTGTTAGAAAAAAAAAACAATACATATAATGTTTGGGGGTTCTAAGTAATTTTCTAGCAAAAAAAAAACTGTTTTAAACATGTAAACTCCTAAAATCCAAAACGAGGCTGGTCTTAAAGTGGTTATGGGTGGCATTCTGAGCCCCACTTTAAGTGGGACATTTTTCCTATTGGCCACCAGTATAAGGGGCATTGTTCCTCCTCCTCGAGACCTGAAAATAATTTTTGGGGTTCCTCTAGGGTTAAAAAGTTGAGAAAGGGGCTGAGCTAGATGACTCTGGTTGTCCTCCAGCCAGGAAATGAGGTAGGTCTCTCCCTGACTCGCTGAAGCTTCCGATGCACATTGTGAGAAGCTCACAGTGTGCGGTGAAATCAGAGGAAGCCATTTCAGTCCAGGAGAGGAGCCGCTACAACCAGTGCAAGACTAAAGTTAACCGCTTCCCGACCGCCTCACGCAGATATCCTGCGGCAGAATGGCACGGGCAGGCAAAATCACGTATATAAACCTGGCCCTTGCCTGCCCGTGGGTCGCGCGCTCCGTGACCCCGGCCGCGGGACCAGCGGACCCGATCGCCGCTGGTGTCCCGTGATCGGGTCACAGAGCTGAAGAACGGGGAGAGGTCTGTGTAAACAAACCTCTCCCCGTGCTTCGTACTCTGCCTGTCACTGATCGGCTGTTCCCTGTCATCGGGAAAGCCGATCAGTGACGTCAGACGTCAGCCCCGCCCCCTAATGTAAAAAAAAAACACACACGTCACAGACCATAACCCCTCCCCGCCCCCTAGTGGTTAACTCTTTCACTACCAGTGTCATTTATACAGGAATCAATGCATTTAAATAGCACTGATTTCTGTATAAATGACAATGGTCCCAAAAA
Organism: Lithobates sylvaticus; assembly: GCA_028564925.1. Lineage (NCBI taxonomy): Eukaryota > Metazoa > Chordata > Amphibia > Anura > Ranidae > Lithobates > Lithobates sylvaticus. Next base: position 265,172,879 of record CM053032.1, read on the forward strand.
TGTGTCAAAAATGTCCGATGTGTCCGCCATAATGTCGCAGTCACAATAAAAATCGCTGATCGCCGCCATTACTAGTAAAAAAAAAAAAATATTAATAAAAATGCTATAAAACTATCCCCTATTTTGTAAACGCTATAACTTTTGCGCAAACCAATCAATAATCGCTAATTGCGATTTTTTTAACCAAAAATATGTAGAAGAATACGTATCGGCCTAAACTGAGGAAAAAAAAAAATGTTTTTATATATTTTTTGGGGATATTTATTATAGCAAAAAATAAAAAATTGCATTGTTTTCAAAATTGTCGCTCTATTTTTGTTTATAGCGCAAAAAATAAAAACCGCAGGGGCGATCAAATACCACCAAAAGAAAGCTCTATTTGTGGGAAAAAAAGGACGCCAATTTCGTTTGGGAGCCACGTCGCACGACCGCGCAATTGTCAGTTAAAGCGACGCAGTGCCGAATCGCAAAAAGGGGCCTGGTCCTTTGGCTGCCAATTGGTCCGGGGCTGAAGTGGTTAAGACCGGAGCGCTCCCTTTAAAGTTACGCCAACAAAACATCACCTGACCACATGACCTCAGTTTGGCGCAGATAACATTTGCACATCACGCGGGTGTCACAGACGTTAGCGCCCCCATTATATCCGCCGTCCTCAGAACTCATCATTTTATCGCCTTCCTCTAATAGGACGGCCAGTCAGTCCTTGACAGCCTGTCCTTGCGCCCGGCCATCTGCAGTCAGCGTGATTGCGGCGTTTTACGATCGGAATAAAATATATCGCCTCTCTCAGACGCAGTGTTTATTATTTGGCTGGGTGGCCAGATGGCCCGGGTGACATCCCGCGCTCGTGTTTATCTAATCCGTCCGCCAACTTTGTAACTTTTCCAGAGTTTTTACTGCTTTCCATATAAAAAAAAGTATCGACTGCGAATGTTATTGTAACCAATTAGTAGCGTTGTTGTGTTTTATATCATTTGTGTCTTTTATGTGCCAAAAGTTTGGAGTTTAACCACGTGCTGACCGGGCCACGGGAAAAGAAACGTCCTGGTGGGAAGTGGATAATGTTGGGGGTTCTTATGCGGCGTACACACGGTCGGAATTTCCGATGGAAACCGTCCGATGGGAGCTTTTCATCGGATTTTCCGACCGTGTGTACGCCCATCGGTCTTTTTCTGTCGGAATTTCCGACTGACTTTGAATTGAGAACCTGTTCTCAATTTTTCCGCTGAAAACATTTCTATCGGATTTTCCGATCGTGTGTATGCAATTCCAACACGCAAAATTCCGACGCATGCTCGGAAACAATTCGACGCATGCTCTGCGACTTTGCGGCGGACACTTCTGACACATTTTTGGGACCATTCACATTTACACAGCGATCGTTGCTATAAAATTGCACTGATTACTGTGTCAATGTGACTGGCAGGGAAGGGGTTAACACTAGGGGGCGCTGCAGGGGTTAATATGTTCCCTATGTGAGTGATTCTAACTGTGGGGGGAGGGGACTCACAAGGGGAGGAGACTGATCGGTGTTCCTCGGTACTTGTAACACATCATCGGTCTCCTCTCCACTGACAGGACGTGGAGCTGTGTGTTTACAAACACACAGCTCCATGGTCCCGCTGTTTTCCCGGGCAATCGCGGGTGCCCGGCGGACATCGCGGCCACCAGGCACGCGCACCGGGTCCCGAGCGACGCCGCGCGTGCACGCGCGCGCCCCCTAGAGGGCCGGGAATAGGAGGACGTCATATGATGTCCACCCAGGATGGGAGATCCACCTTGTGGATGTCATATGACGGTGGGCGGTATTGAAGTGGCTAAGATTAATAGCACCCAAACGTGCGTCGTGAGTTTTATCACGGTTTGGAGTCGCGGGTAGAATCGCAGCAATTCTGCCCACAATTCCAAACCGCCTAATGTGAATAATAAATAAATGAACTACCCCAAATACACCCTACCCCCAAAACTCACACCCCCTAAAAAAAAAGGGGAAGGAAATAAAAAAAGGTGGAGTAGATCGTTGTTTTTTTTTTAAATTTTAATCAAATTTTGCCAAATCAGTTCAATGAGTGAAATTGATCATTTCAGCTTCGGCAAAATTTCTACAGCGGTGGAATCTGTATTTTCATGCCGAAATCAATTTCTCTAAAATCAATCAAATCCATCCCCAGATCTCAATCACAAGAAGAGACGTACTCAGAATTATTTTTGTTTCATATTAGATCCCCTTCGGTGTTTCAGCAAAGAAGGCGGCCATGTGTGCCGCTGCCTTATGCCGCGTACACGCGGTCGGAATTTTTCCGATGGAAACAGTCCGATGGGAGCTTTTCAACGGATTTTCCGACCGTGTGTATGCCCATCGGTCATTTTCTGTCGGAATTTCCGACGGACTTTGGATTGAGAACCTGTTCTCAATTTTTCCGATGGAAAACCTTTCTATCGGATTTTCCGATCGTGTGTACGCAATTCCGACACGCAAAATTCAGACGCATGCTCGGAAACTATTCGACGCATGCTCAGAAGCATTAAACTTCCCTTTTATAGTGCTGTTGAACGTGTTTTATGCCGCTGTGTTATTGACCGTCGGAATTTGGTGTGACCGTGTGTAGGCAAGACAGTTTGAGGGAAATTCCGTCGGAATTCCGACGGGAAAACCATCAGAGCTTTTTCCAACGAGAATTCCGACCGTGTGTACGCGGCATTAAAGCGCCTGCACGAGAAATTTAAAAGTGATCGCGCGTTCGCTTTAACGTGGCTGCGGTATTTCCTGGACAGGCTCCTGATTTTTTTCACTCGTCGCTCGGAGTTGCAAAGTATGTTATCAAGAAAGATGAAGATGATCACAAATACCTCCCTTCATTCCCCGGAGCCAATTAAAGTCAGTATAAATGTGTATTATGATTGGAATCGCGCTGCGCCAGGCAGGGGGTTCGCGGGGACAGATTGCCGCCGTTGATGACAGATTCCAGCAATCTCCTGTGAGCACTACACACACACACTGTTCTAGTGATATTAATTGAGTAGTAGAGGTATAAAAACACAAGTGGATTCTTTGCATTCTGTCGCAGACGTTACCGCTGCAATCTGCTGGGCGATGGCGGCCATTGCTGATGTATTTCAAGTCGTTGAAATTCCTAAAGTGACTCGGTCAGTAAGAACCTGAGACCACATTCTGTACAATAACCCAAAATTATCTCTCAAGGGCTGTAATGTAATGGTATGTAGCTGGGGGCTCCAAACTTTCTAAACAAAGGGCCAGTTTACTGTCCTTCAGACTTTAGGGGGGCCGGATTGTGGCCAGTGGGAGTAAAAAAGGTCCAGACGGCAGTGGGGAAAAAACAATGCCCCATCGTTGGTGTCAGTGGGAGGAATTGTGTCCCATCATTGGTGCCATTGGGAGATATTGTGTCCCATCATTGGTGTAATTGGGAGGAATTGTGTCCCATCATTGGTGTAATTGGGAGGAATTGTGTCCCATCATTGGAGTCATTGGAAGGAATTGTGTCCCATCATTGGAGTCAGTGAAAGGAATTGTGTCTCATCATTGGTGCCATTGGAAGGAATTGTGTCCCATCATTGGTGTAATTTGGAGGAATTGTGTCTCATCATTGGTGCCATTGGGAGGAATTGTGTCCCATCATTTGAGTCATTGGGGGGAATTGTGTTTCATTGGTGTCATTGGGAGGAATTGTGTCCCATCATTGGAGTCAGTGGAAGGAATTGTGTCCCATCATTGGTGTCATTGGGAGGAATTGTGTCCCATCATTTGAGTCATTGGGGGGAATTGTGTTTCATTGGTGTCATTGGGAGGAATTGTGTCCCATCATTGGAATCATTGGAAGGAATTGTGTCCCATCATTGGTGTCATTTTGAGATATTGTGTCTCATCATTGGAGTCATTGGAAGGACTTGTGTCCCAACATTGGTGTCATTTGGAGGAATTGTGTCTCATCATTGGTGTAATTGGGAGGAATTGTGTCCCATCATTGGTGTCATTGGAAGGAATTGTGTCCCATCATTGGTGTCATTGGATGGAATTGTGTCCCATCATTGGTGTCATTGGAAGGAATTGTGTCCCATCATTGGTGTCATTGGGAGGAACTTTGTCCCATCATTGGTGTCATTTGGAGGAATTGTGTCTCATCATTGGTGTCATTAGAAGGACTTGTGTCTAATCATTGGTGTAATTGGGAGGAATTGTGTCCCATCATTGGTGTCATTGGGAGGAATTGTGTCTCATCATTGGTGCCACTGGGAGGAATTGTGTCTCATCATTGGAGTCATTGGAGATATTGTGTCTCATCATTGGAGTCATTGGAAGGACTTGTGTGTCATCATTGGTGTAATTGGGAGGACTTGTGTCCCATCATTGGTGTAATTGGGAGGAATTGTGTCTCATCATTGGTGTCATTGGGAGGAATTGTGTCCCATCATTGGTGTCATTGGGAAGAATTGTGTCCCATCATTGGCGTCATTTGGAGGAATTGTGTCTCTTCATTGAAGTCATTAGAAGGACTTGTGTCCCATCATTGGTGTCATTGGGAGGAATTGGGCCCCTTCATTGATGTCAGTGAGGAGAATTGTGCCCCATTGTTGGTATCAGTGGATGAAATAGTGCCACAAGGGCCTGATAAAAGCAAGCAAAGGGCCACATCTGTCCCCCGAGCCGCAGTTTGGAGACTACTGGTATATAGTAATGAGCAGGATATGCCTGGGTTTGCTTCAAGGGGTGTCAGCCCCACAACACAAAAAAAAAAGGGGCGGCCGGATTGTGGCCACTGGGAGTAAAAAAGGTCCAGACAGCAGTGGGAAAAAAACAATGCCCCATCGTTGGAGTGAGTGGGAGGAATTGTGTCCTATTATTGGTGTCATTGGGAGGAATGGTGGACAGAGATTCCCCAGTCCATTTCTCTGCAGCAAAGGGGAATCTGCGCAACACAGCGTGATTAGGGTGTTCCCAGACACACCTGGCACACCCTGTGCGCACGCGTATTGGCCATAGAGATGAGCGGAGGCCATCTTTCCTCTACTTATCTCTCTGGCCAGTCGCCGCAACCGCCAGGTCGGTACTCGGGCGTGCAGATGAGCCAGGTAAGCCCAAGAACCACCAGGAAGCAGCAGGGAGGGGGGGGGCGCCCGGGGGGGCGCCCGGCTTCTAAAAGTGATCCAGTGGCTAACCAGCCGCTCGGATCACTTTTTTTATGAGAAAGAGTGGCGGCTGCTGAAAATTTTAATGTCGGGGGTTATGGCATCTACATTGAAGTCATGATGCATACCGCCCAACATTTTGAGATGGGAATAAGGGACACCTACTAACAAACGTATGTAGGCATAGGACACACCCCCTGCCACACCCCCTTAAAGGAGAATTGACCAAAAAAAAAGGTTAATTAAATCCACAAGGACTTTTATTTTTTATTTTTTTTACCACTACTATCCCTTTATATTGGCTTTTAAATTGGATGAAAGGTTTAGCACTGGGAAACACTTTTTGAAAGATAAACTGCACTATATAAATCAAACCAAAATGAGGGACAAATGAAGAGGAAAGAGGGATTTGTTCTAAATCAGGGACAGTCCCTCGAAAATCAGGGACAGTCCCTCGAAAATCAGGGACAGTTGGGAGCTATGGATATGATAACCCGAGCTCATTGATGTGTATTATAAACAAGACGAGCGATCGTTGTGCAGTGAACAATGTGCTATATATGATATTGATTAATTATTCATCTATTACCGGCTTACTAAATTTGTGTGCCGCGTGATTGGCCGAGTGTAGCTGGCTAATGTGCCGGTGTTGCACATCAGGATACGTATGATAAATAAGCATGGACCTGGATGTCCATATGTTCTATTACATCTGTACAGTAGGTGGCTGTCCTATGATGTGCGCAGGATACCTGATAAGTAACAGTAGCAGAAATAAGCGAGATCAAGCGCGCTCCATTGGAGTCAATGATAAAAATCAATTGTTAGAGGAGGTGTAAAATCTAACCGAATGACATTTCGTTTGTTCTGTGTATCATAAAGCAGTGTTTTTCAACCAGCGTACCACCCCCTTTGGTGCCGGGAGCAGTTTTCCCTGAATCACTGATGGGTAAGAGGACTCTGTGATGGAGGGGGAGGGGGGGGGGGGGGGAGAGCAGGGGGCGCACAACCGTTTGTAGTCTCCGTTGAGAGGGTGACAATTGGGAGATGGAGCAGAGTGGTGTCACCCAATTAGAGGAAGTGCCTGCACAAGGACCTTAATTTTAATGAAATCTGCACACATAAAAATGTTTAAAAAAAAAAAAAAAGACTTTTGAAGAAATAAAAAAAAAACAAACGGAACTTTACCCATAATAGACATGTGCACAACAAAAAAATGTGTTTATTTTCGTTTCGTTTTTTTCGTTTCCGTTGATTCGTAACGATTCGTAAATTCGTAAGTCGTCGGTGTTCGTATTCGTAACGATTCATATTTTCGTAAGAGTTATTTTTTCGTTGATTCATTTTTCCGTTAGTTTAATTTTCGTTTATTCGAAATTCGGACGCATTCGTATTTATTCGTACATTCGTAACATTTGTAACATTCGTAGATTCGTAATCGGAGCATAATTCATAATTTTATGTAATGTGTATGCTATTATTACATTTTAAGAGACACGGAAAATTACGAATCGAAAAAAAAAGTTACGAATGTGCGAATTTTTTCGTTCAATCCATTCGAAGCACGTTAAGCAGCGCCATTGTAAGAGACACGGAAAATTACGAATCAAAAATAAAAAAAGTTACGAATGTACGAATTTTTTCGTTCATTTTCATTTTCGTTGTTCCTGTTTTCGTTTTTTTTTTTCGGATTTTCTTCTTTCGTACATTCGTTGTTTTTTTTTCGGATTTTCGTTGTTTTCGGATTCGTTTGATTCGAACGATTCGTTAATCGTTAAAATTTTTAGCGAATTGCACATGTCTAACCCATAACAACTTGATAAAAAATAATGTTCTTTAGAAAGGAACATACATTCCACATTAATAATTAGGTTACCAAAATGAGTGTGTGCTGCAAATAGCCAACAGCATTGTTCCTGTTTCTTCTTGCTGGAGGCTGCCATTTTGTTGAAGCCCAGAGCCCCCTGAGCAGGAGGAAATCATTAAGGCTATCAGCAGATCGGCCTCTAGTGGATGTGAGTTTTGGCACAGTGTCAAGATTTGAGAGCAACTGAGCATGTGCAAAGGCGGGCTGCAATCGTGCATTACTGGATTCTAAACAGTATGAGTGTAATAATATGCCCAAACCATTGTGACTGATATGCTTTGATATGCTCTGCCATTTCAGTATACAAGATAGCTTAAATCTGCAACTATAAAAGAATGCTTAGAAAAATGCTTGCACAAGCACTGTACTATATATATATATATATATATATATATATATATATATATATATATATATATATATATATATATATATATATATATATATATATCATTGTGGGTTGGTTTGTCTTTTCCTGTTCTCTGTTCTGCAGGCCATGGGACAGGATGCATGACTTATGACTCATAACCAGATGGCCTGTTGACCCGTGATAATGTATCTTAAAGGGTCACTGACTTGTATAACCATATAACTATATATTTCTATACAAATACATCATTTACTAACCACTCCCCCCTCCCCTCTTTCTATTGGTATGTCGAACCATATATAAGCTGTAACACACCTAATAAAGGCAGACATTTTACAAATGCACAGCCTGCCTCTCGTTTCATTCTGTGTCTCCAGATATCTGAGGGCCCTGCTGGTGTACCTAATAGACGGGTGTCGTCCAGAATACCTACTATTTCCTTTCAGATGGGGGCTCGTCCGGGATTTGAACCCGGGACCTCTGGCATGGCAGGCGAGAATCATACCCCTAGACATTTATTTTTCAGGTTTTACCTTCTTAAAGGGGCTTAAAGCAGAACTAAAGGGGTTTATCCTCACTTTTCCAATCCCTTGCTGGTGCTGGTTTTGTGCCGAAAACTCCAACTTGCCAAAATCTCCAACCAGGTCACTTCTGGTCTTCTCCAGCACCAATAATTGGAGTTTTCGATGAGTTGTCTGTTTTGACAGAACGCCAGGTAAGGAGGAAAAAAATTGTCAGCGGCCATGTAGTAGGTTAGTATCGGGCAGACTAATAATGTCTCATATAGTGTATACGCTGTCGCTGTTCTGTCCAAACTTGTCTAAATCTCCAATTATTGGTGCTGCAGAAGTGACATGGTTGGAGATTTTGGCGAGTTGGAGTTTTCTGCAGAACACCGGCATCTTCCCCTGTGTGACGGTACTTCAGCTTCCTTCATTTTCCTGGTGCCGGATGACAGCACTTATATGGCAACTTACCAATTCTTAGATGTGATGGCTGCATTAGTTGTACTTTTTTAGGCTTTCGTTCTTCTGATTTAATTTGGTGATCCAGCCAGCAAGTCTGTTGTTTTTCACACCACAAGCTCTCCAGCAGAATCTATCAGTTTACATGGATGAGATAAACCATTTACCAAGGACAGTGGTTCTTACAATGATCAGCTTTTATTTATTTATGTAAAACCTTTATCCCAAAAGAAAAAAAAAATGCTGCTGTCACTGATTAAAAAGTATTAGCTGGGATTTGGCTTCAATTTGTTAGTGTATTTAAATCTAAAGTGTAAGTCCATCTAACACTCCCCACCCCTAGACTGACAATGCTGCTGTCCAAAGGTGCCCTCCTCTGCTCCTTCCTCCAGAGTGGGAGCGCTCTAATACAGGAGGTGTGTTACTGGCCAGATCACCAGGTGGAAACAGAGGGGGGAAAAAAGCCTAAAAATAAGAAAAGGAATGCAGTCACCACATCTAATGATTGGTAAGCTGCAATATATTACATTTTTGGGTTTGGGTTTAATATCTCTTTAAAGTGGAAGTTAGACATGTGCACAACAAAAAAATTTGTTTATTTTCGTTTCGTTTTTTTTCGTTTCCGTTGATTCGTAACGATTTGTAAATTCGTAAGTCGTCGGTGTTCGTATTTGTAACGATTCGTATTTTCGTAAGAGTTATTTTTTCGTTGATTCGTATTTCCGTTTAATTTTTGTTTTTTCGTTTATTCGAAATTCGGACGCATTCGTATTTATTCGTACATTCGTAACATTCGTAACATTCGTAGATTTGTAATCGGAGCATAATTCATAATTTTATGTAATGTGTATGCTATTATTACATTTTAAGAGACACGGAAAATTACAAATCGGGAAAAAAAGTTACGAATGTACGAATTTTTTCGTTCAATCCATTCGAAGCACGTTAAGCAGCGCCATTGTAAGAGACACGGAAAATTACGAATCGAAAAAAAAAAGTTACGAATGTACGAATTTTTTCGTTCAATCCATTCGAGGCACGATAAGCAGCGCCATTGTAAGGGATACGGAAAATTACCAATTCAACAAAAAAAAAAAAAGTTACGAATGTACGAATTTTTTCGTTCATTTTGATTTTCGTTGTTCCTGTTTTCGTTTTTCTTCTTTCGTACATTCGTTGTTTCTAATTAGTTTTTTTTCGGATTTTCGTTGTTTTCGGATTCGTTATTCGTTAAAATTTTTAGCGAATCGTTCGTTCATTCGTACGAAAACGAATGAACGAAAATAACGAAAAAAAACGAAAAACGAAAATAAAAACGAAAGGAATTGCACATGTCTAGTGGATGTAAACCCGGAAAAAAAATGTTGATGTCATAATGTAGAGTATAAGATTTCCTATCATTTTTAATCGAGCTCTGAGCAATCCTCTTTTATTGTTCAGTGAGATAAATCTTGACAAACAGAGAAAAACTTTGTCAAATCCTCCCCTTGCTGTGAGTGACAGGTGATTTACATATCTCGTGCACTAGCCTAAGAGATACGCATTATTTTGTAATTCCCTCCCCCACTCCTTTCTTCTGCTGCTCTGCCAGGATTGGATGTTCCACATGACCTCAGCATAATTGGGTATGCTGAAGTCATGTGGTTACTTTCCTGTCTTTTCACTGGATGTTAGAGATCATAGCAGAAGTTCAGTGTAAGAAATACACAGGAGAAAATGTATATTAACAAGGGGAGTGTAGAGGTGGGCGGGGAGTCTACTGACATGACGACTCCACCCACCGAGCTCCAGACAACAGACCCACCCACAGAATCTGCAGTTTTTCGGGTCTCATAACAGACAGAGGGGAGACATTTGACAGGTAAAGATACATGCGGGAGGCGTGTATATCCTTATAGATAACCCCTATGGCAGTAGTTTAGAAAGGATGACATTGGGGTTACATCCACTTTAAGTGGACCTGAATACACACCTAATGTAACAGGAATTTAAAAGTGCCACACCACTGCAAAGAGGTCCGGATACGATATAATACATTTTGAGCTAAATAACGCTTTAACTCTAATGCCCTATACACACGGTCGGATTTTCCGACGGAAAATGTCCTATCGGACCATGTTGTCGGAAATTCCGACCGTGTGTAGGCTCCATCTGACTTTTTCCGTCGGATTTTCCGACGGACAAAGTTTTATCTCCTGCTCTCAAATTTTCCGACAAAAAGGTCCTATCGGACTTTTTCCGATCGTGTGTAGCGAATTCCGACGGACAAAGTGCCACGCATGCTCAGATCACATTACAAGACCAAAGCTATTGGCTACTAGCCTCTACGTATTCCCGTCGTAGGCAACGAACGTCACCACGTTCAGGATGATCGGGATTTTCCGACAACTTTGTCCGACCGTGTGTATGCAAAACCAGTGTCGGATAAAATCCGTCGGAAAAAATCAGATGGATTTTGTGGTCCGAATTTCCGACGTGTGTACGGGGCATAAGAATTTGCACAAGCGGCTCTTTAACAAGAGACATTAATTTCTGATATTTTGGAATACCTTATTTGCTTGACCCATACATACTTTGAAATGCCTTGCTGTAGGATATATGGAGCCTAGCTATCTCTACAGAGGACACAACAAGACATTCCAATGATGGAGAACAACAGTAATTTGCTCTAATAACATACGTCTGCCAAAGGATTTCTAGCAAGAGAACCTGTTATTATAGAAAGAACCTAACATTAGCATATAAGCACTAATAGTGTCATTGACTCATTAGCACAGCCTTTAACGGATATTTTATTTCTTTATCAACTGTTACTGTTAGAATTCATTTCCCGCTGAAGATCGGAATTTCCAGATCGCTCGGCCCCGGCAGATGCGTTTTAAGATTGCAGCAAATCAATGGCTGGACACTTTTTAGAGAATTCAGTTGGAAATTTGTGGCATTTATACATTTTGAGACATTGTTGTGACATTTTACCCTGAAAATCATTAAGGATGTGACTTTGCCAATTATCCTTCCGCGGCTGCACAGAGCGCTCGTGGGAACAAATCCTCCAATTCCTTCAGGCGGGTGATTGCAGAGGGCTCTTCCATCCAGGGGATTGGAGGAACCTGCCTAGCAACAAGCATCTTATGCTCTCCCCTGGCAACCGCGGCGACATTTCCCACCCCATAATACCCAAACGTATATCTGAGGCACTGCGATCTTCCTCTACATGGAAATCTTTTTAATCTTTAGTGCTGCTAGCTACTATTTTTCGGGGAGGATGGAAAATTTAATTGGCTTAAGTAGGGATCAGGCGACCAAATGGTCATGTGAGCAGCACTGGAGGGAGACCGAGCGGCATGTTCCCTATGGTAACAATTTTATAGTCTTTTCAGCTACTGAAGCCTACAATAGGGATTGTGTTGTTTTTTCTGTTCATTCTTTTTATTTTAACCCCTTCAATACCGGGCACTTTGACCACCTTCCCGCCAAGGCCAGTTTTAAGCTTTCGGCATGGTCTCACTTTGAATGACAATTGCGCGCTCATGCAACGCTGTACCCAAACTAACGTTTTATCATTTTGTTCACAAAAATAGAGCTTTCTTTTGGTGTCATTTTATTTAATCACCAATGGGGGTTTTTTTTTCTTTGTTTCTGTTATAAAATTTTGCAAATTGTGATTGTAATTGTCCTTCATAAATTTGTGTATGTATGTATTCTGCTACATTTCTTTGATGAAAATAACCCAAATAAGTGTATATTATTTAGTGTGTAGGAAAGTCCACAAACTATGGCACTATAGTATATATATATATATATATATATATATATATATATATATATATATATATATATATATGAAAATTGATCAATCCTGAATTGATCAACCCTGACTTCGAAAAACTCGCCATGCCTCTAACTAAATACCTTGGACTGTCTACTTTCCAAAAGGGGTCATTTGTACTGTCCTGGTGTTTTAGGGCCTCAAGAAATTAGATAGACAGTCTATCTAATTTCTTGAGGCCCTAAAACACCAGGACAGTACAAATTACCCCTTTTTGGAAAGTAGACAATCCAAGGTATTTAGTTAGAGGCATAGCAAGTTTTTTGAAGTTGTATTTTTTTTCATCCAAATTTTTGGGAAAATTAAGAAATTAACTGCTTGCCGACCTGGGTGAATCGCCATAGGTGTAGGTCGGCCGCTTTAAGAGCAATGGGGGGCGCGCCGCTGGCGACGATGCGCGTGGCCGGCGGCCCACAATGTCCACCGGCCACCCGCGCTCACTCCACAGAGAGCCGGAATGGGGATCTGTCGATGTAAACAAACAGGTCCCGTTCTGTCAGGGGAGAAGAGAGAGATCTGTTGTTCCTAGTGATCAGGAACAGTGATCTCTCTTCTCCTCCAGTCAGCCCCCCCCCCACAGTTAGAAACACCTCCCTAGGGAACACTTAACCCCTTAATCGCCCCCTAGTGTTAACCCCTTCCCTGCCAGTGACATTTATACAGCAATCGGTAGTTATTTTTAGCTCTGATCGCTGTATAAATGTCACTGGTCCCAAAAAAGTGTCAAAAGTTTCCGATCTGTCTGCGCCTTTAAGGAGCAAAACCTCTTAAGCGTTTATCTTGATCAACATGGCTGATATTTATTTGTGAAATGCCACAAAATTAAAAAAAAAAAAAAATTAATGTGAAATCTGGGAAAGAAGATTAAAAAATATAACATGCAAATGTCAGGCAAGAAATGGGAAGCAGTGGAGCGACACGAGTACATGAGAATTTCAATGCCAAAGCGCAGAGCCGGGTACGGCGCGGCGGAGGGAGAGAGACTTTGATTAAACACGGAGGGAAAAAAAAAATGTAAAAAAAATAGCAACTACTACACATTCTACAATGTAAAATAAACACTGCAGAAAGTGGCGAGCGGCTGGCGCGGGGAGGGAAATTATTATGTATTAGAGAGTATGTCGGTATTCATACATTATACATCAGGTTTACTTTCAGAAAGATATAGGAGCATGCAGTAACCCGTATCAACCAATCAGTGCTCACCTACCGCTGTGCTAAAATGTTGAAAATCACAATTGCCTAATTTCCTGGCTGGAGGACATCCGGCATTATCCAGCCCTTTCCTCCCCAGCCTGACTGTCCCTGTCTCACCCCTTTCATTCATTGGATTTCGGTTCTGTCAATGATGGAGGCTCAGCATCACACGTGGGTGTTACTTATGCAAATACAGTTGGTCTAGGAATACCCGCTCCTCCAGGCTGACACCCCCACATGTGCCACACAGGTTCTATAGATACCCCACATGGGCCGTACAGACCCTCCAGGTTCTATAGATACCCCACATGGGCCGTACAGACCCTCCAGGTTCTATAGATACCCCACATGGGCCGTACAGACCCTCCAGGTCCTATAGATACTCCACATGGGCCGTACAGATCCTCCAGGTTCTATAGATACACCACATGGGCCGTGCAGACCCCCCCAGGTTCTATAGATACCCCACATGTGATGTACAGACCCTCTAGGTCCTATAGATACCCCACATGGGCCGTACAGATCCCCCAGGTTCTATAGATACCCCACATGGGCCGTACAAATCCCCCAGGTTCTATAGATACACCACATGGGCCGTGCAGACCCCCCCCAGGTTCTATAGATACCCCACATGTGATGTACAGACCCTCTAGGTCCTATAGATACCCCACATGGGCCGTACAGATCCCCCAGGTTCTATAGATACCCCACATGGGCCGTACAAATCCCCCAGGTTCTATAGATACCCCACATGGGCCGTACAGATCCCCCAGGTTCTATAGATACCCCACATGGGCCGTACAGATCCCCCAGGTTCTATAGATACCCCACATGGGCCGTACATATCCCCCAGGTTCTAAAGATACCCCACATGGGCCGTACAGATCCCCCAGGTTCTATAGATACCCCACATGGGCCGTACAGATCCTCCAGGTTCTATAGATACCCCACATGTGATGTGCAGACCCTCCAGTTTCTAAATATTCCCCACATTTTCCATACAGACCCTCCAGGTTCTATAGATACCCTCATGTGCCGTACAGATCCACCAGGTTCTATATATTCCCCACATGTGCCATACAGACCCCCCAGGTTCTATAGATACCCCACATGTGCCATACAGACCCACCAGGTTCTATAGATTCCCCACATGTGCCATACAGACCCCCCAGGTTCTATAGATACCCCACATGTGCCATACAGACCCTCCAGGTTCTATAGATACCCCACATGTGCCATACAGACCCCCCAGGTTCTATAGATACCCCATATGTGCCGTACAGATCCACCAGGTTCTATATATTCCCCACATGTGCCATACAGACCCCCCAGGTTCTATAGATACCCCACATGTGCCATACAGACCCACCAGGTTCTATAGATTCCCCACATGTGCCATACAGACCCTCCAGGTTCTATAGATACCCCACATGTGCCATACAGACCCCCCAGGTCCTTTAAATACCCCACATGTGCCATACAGACCCTCCAGGCTCTATAGATACCCCAAATGATTTGGACCAGTGCACAAAGCAAGGTGCATAAAGACATGGATGAGCGGGTTTGGGGTGGAGGAACTTGACTGGCCTGCACAGAGCCCTGACCTCAACCCGATAGAACACCTTTGGGATGAATTAGAGTGAATACTGCGAGCCAGGCCTTCTCATCGAACATCAGTGCCTGACCTCACAAATGCGCTTCTGGAAGAATGGTCAAACATTCCCATAGACACACTCCTAAACCTTGTGAAGGGCCTTCCCAGAAGAGTTGAAGCTGTTATAGCTGCAAAGGGCGGGGCCAACTCAATATTGAACCCTACGGACTAAGACTGGGATGCCATTAAAGATCATGTGTGTGTAAAGGCAGGCGTCCCCAATACTTTTGTCAAGAAAGTGTATATACTAGTTTGTAGATGCTATAACTTTCACACAAACCAGTGAATATACACTTATCAGGATTTTTTTTTCCCAAAGACATGTAGCAGAATACATTTTGGCCTAAATTTATGACGAAATCTGATTTTATTGGACATTTTTTATAACAGAAAGTTGGAAATATTGTATCGGTCTTTTTTCGTAAATAATATTATAATAATAATAAATCCCAGTGGTTATCAAATACCACCAATAGAAAGTCCTATTTGTTAAAAAAGATATCAATTTAATTTGGGTACAGTGTTGCATGACCGCGCAATTACCAGTTAAAGTAACGCAGTGCTAAACAGCAAAAAATGGCCTGGTCGTAAAAGGGGGTAAAACCTTCCCCAAAAAAATAAAAATCTCTAAAATCTAAGAGATGCCTTTCGTCAGCCGAACATACTTATAATAATAATCGGCGCCGTGGCGGTTGCTACACGAAGTCTCTGTTTTTTTTTGTTTGAAGAACCTACGCCTCTCCATTATAGCCAACCTATTACACCTCATCTCATCTATTTGTAAAATGAATAGGAAGCTGATGCGCTTTATTTGTACTGTCTTTTTTTTTAGCAATAATTTATTAGCGGGCTGGTAGAAGCTGAAGAAAAAAAAAAAAAGGGAATACATATTTGAAAAGGAATCGCACACTCTGATTTGCAATTCATCACAAAAGCCCTGAGCAATATTTTCGTGGCAAATAATTACATAGCACCAAGGCAGACCGTATCCTTCTCCGACTGAAGTAGTGCCAAGACTTCCCGGCAGATAAGGGAATTACTATGTAGCACCCACTCCATTTCACACTAATCAGCCTTTGCCCACTCTCTGCAATTAGCTTCAAGTCCGAGCTATCCGCTCATCGCCGCGCTGACCGAACGCGTTTGATAAAAGTCAGATAACCTTTTTTCTTTTCTTCTCTTTCTTTCTTTTTTTTCCCGCCTGCCATACTTATCAGCCTTGGCATTTAATTAAAAGAGTAAGGTTAATAATTACTGATGGTTATCAGGCTACGAGACAGGAGTTGCAGATATTAAAATGACTGTGGACGTTCCTCGGAGTGACGCCGGGGCTCCTCGCTTCACGTTTTGGATGTAGATGAAAGCAGAGGAGATAATTTTGCGGGCTTTGTCGTTACTATTTAAAGCTGAACACCAGCAACAAAAAGCTTTCATTCAAATATATTCTTCGTTAGCCACTCGGTCAGCACCAAATTCTTTGGAAAAACCCAGATCTTATATTGTAAATGTAGCGGTGACATCATCACTGTTCTGTACATAGCTTGTCTAAAGAGGAGGAGGTCAGAAGCAGGCCAGAAAGAGGTTAGAAGAAGGTTAGAAGGAGGTAAGAAGAAGGTTAGAAGGAGGTAAGAAGAAGGTTAGTAGAATGTCAGAAGGCGGTAAAAAGAAGGTTAGAAGGCGGTAAGAAGAAGGTTAGAAGGAGGTAAGAAGAAGGTTAGTAGAATGTCAGAAGGCGGTAAGAAGAAGGTTAGAAGGCGGTAAGAAGAAGGTTAGAAGGAGGTAAGAAGAAGGTTAGAAGGAGGTAAGAAGAAGGTTAGAAGGAGGTAAGAAGAAGGTTAGTAGAATGTCAGAAGGCGGTAAGAAGAAGGTTAGAAGGAGGTAAGAAGAAGGTTAGAAGGAGGTAAGAAGAAGGTTAGTAGAATGTCAGAAGGCGGTAAGAAGAAGGTTAGAAGGAGTTAAGAAGAAGGTTAGAAGGCGGTAAGAAGAAGGTTAGAAGGAGGTAAAAAGTTAGGGTTAGAAGAAGGTCAGAAGGCGGTAAGAAGAAGGTTAGAAGGAGGTAAGAAGAAGGTTAGAAGGAGGTAAGAAGAAGGTTAGAAGGAGGTAAGAAGTTAGGGTTAGAAGAAGGTCAGAAGGCGGTAAGAAGAAGGTTAGAAGGAGGTAAGAAGAAGGTTAGAAGGCGGTAAGAAGAAGGTTAGAAGGAGGTAAAAAGTTAGGGTTAGAAGAAGGTCAGAAGGCGGTAAGAAGAAGGTTAGAAGGAGGTAAGAAGAAGGTTAGAAGGAGGTAAGAAGTTAGGGTTAGAAGAAGGTTAGAAGGAGGTAAGAAGTTAGGGTTAGAAGAAGGTCAGAAGGCGGTAAGAAGAAGGTTAGAAGGAGGTAAGAAGAAGGTTAGAAGGAGGTAAGAAGTTAGGGTTAGAAGAAGGTCAGAAGGCGGTAAGAAGAAGGTTAGAAGGAGGTAAGAAGAAGGTTAGAAGGAGGTAAGAAGAAGGTTAGAAGGAGGTAAGAAGTTAGGGTTAGAAGAAGGTCAGAAGGCGGTAAGAAGAAGGTTAGAAGGAGGTAAGAAGAAGGTTAGAAGGAGGTAAGAAGTTAGGGTTAGAAGAAGGTCAGAAGGCGGTAAGAAGAAGGTTAGAAGGAGGTAAGAAGAAGGTTAGAAGGAGGTAAGAAGTTAGGGTTAGAAGGATGTAAGAAGAAGGTTAGAAGGATGTAAGAAGAAGGTTAGAAGGAGGTAAGAAGAAGGTTAGAAGGAGGTAAGAAGAAGGTTAGAAGGAGGTAAGAAGAAGGTTAGAAGAAGGTAAGAAGAAGGTAAGTAGAATGTCAGAAGGCGGTAAGAAGAAGGTTAGAAGGAGGTAAGAAGAAGGTTAGAAGGAGGTAAGAAGAAGGTTAGAAGGAGGATGTAAGAAGAAGGTTAGAAGGCGGTAAGAAGAAGGTAGAAGGAAGAAGAAGGTTAGAAGGAGGTAAGAAGAAGGTTAGAAGGAGGTAAGAAGAAGGTAAGAAGAAGGTAAGTAGAATGTCAGAAGGCGGTAAGAAGAAGGTTAGAAGGAGGTAAGAAGAAGGTTAGAAGGAGGTAAGAAGGAGGTAAAGGAGGTAAGAAGAAGGTTAGTAGAATGTCAGAAGGCGGTAAGAAGAAGGTTAGAAGGAGGTAAGAAGAAGGTTAGAAGGAGGTAAGAAGAAGGTTAGAAGAATGTCAGAAGGCGGTAAGAAGAAGGTCAGAAGGCGGTAAGAAGAAGGTTAGAAGGAGGTAAGAAGTTAGGGTTAGAAGAAGGTCAGAAGGCGGTAAGAAGAAGGTTAGAAGGAGGTAAGAAGAAGGTTAGAAGGAGGTAAGAAGTTAGGGTTAGAAGGATGTAAGAAGAAGGTTAGAAGGCGGTAAGAAGAAGGTTAGAAGGAGGTAAGAAGAAGGTTAGAAGGAGGTAAGAAGAAGGTTAGTAGAATGTCAGAAGGCGGTAAGAAGAAGGTTAGAAGGAGGTAAGAAGAAGGTTAGAAGGAGGTAAGAAGAAGGTTAGAAGGAGGTAAGAAGAAGGTTAGTAGAATGTCAGAAGGCGGTAAGAAGAAGGTTAGAAGGAGGTAAGAAGAAGGTTAGAAGGAGGTAAGAAGAAGGTTAGAAGGAGGTAAGAAGAAGGTTAGTAGAATGTCAGAAGGCGGTAAGAAAAAGGTTAGAAGGAGGTAAGAAGAAGGTTAGAAGGCGGTAAGAAGAAGGTTAGAAGGAGGTAAGCAGTTAGGGTTAGAAGAAGGTCAGAAGGCGGTAAGAAGAAGGTTAGAAGGGGGTAAGAAGAAGGTTAGAAGGAGGTAAGAAGTTAGGGTTAGAAGAAGGTTAGAAGGAGGTAAGAAGAAGGTTAGAAGGAGGTAAGAAGGCGGTAAGAAGAAGGTTAGAAGGAGGTAAGAAGAAGGTTAGAAGGAGGTAAGAAGTTAGGGTTAGAAGAAGGTTAGAAGGAGGTAAGAAGAAGGTTAGAAGGCGGTAAGAAGAAGGTTAGAAGGCGGTAAGAAGAAGGTTAGAAGGAGGTAAGAAGAAGGTTAGAAGGAGGTAAGAAGAAGGTTAGAAGGAGGTAAGAAGTTAGGGTTAGAAGAATGTCAGAAGGCGGTAAGAAGAAGGTTAGAAGGCGGTAAGAAGAAGGTTAGAAGGAGGTAAGAAGAAGGTTAGAAGGAGGTAAGAAGTTAGGGTTAGAAGAAGGTCAGAAGGCGGTAAGAAGAAGGTTAGTAGAATGTCAGAAGGGGGTCAGAAAGAGCTGATAAGGAGGTCAGCAGTAAGTCAGAAGGTTAGAAGATGGTCAAAAGGATGCAAGAAGAAAGTTATAAGAATGTCAAAAGAAGGTTAAGAAGCTGGTGAAAAGGAGGTTAGAATAAGGTTAGTAGGAGGTTAGAAGAATGACGAAAGATCAGAAACAGTTAAAATAACGTCATAAACAGGGCAGATGCAGGCCAGAAGGAGGTCAAAAGAGAGTTAGAAGGAGGTAAGAAGAAGGTTGGACGAATGTCAGAGGAAGGTCAGAAACAGCTTAGAAGGAGGTCAGAAGCAGGTCAGAAGGATATTAGACGGTTAGCAGGAGGTAAGAAGCAGGTTAAAAGAATGTCAGAAGAAGGTCAGAAACAGCTTAGAGGAAGGTCAGAAATAGGACAGATGCAGGTCAGAAGGAGGTTATAAAGAAGTAGGGTTAGAAGAAGGTCAGAAGGAGGTAAGAAGAAAGTTAGTAGAATGCAAGAAAAGGGTCAGAAACAGCTGAGAAGGAGGTCAGCAGTAGGTCAGAAGAAGGTTAGGAGAAGGTTAGAAGAATGTCAGAAACAGTTAAGAAGAACGTCAGAAACAGGACAGATGCAGGTCAGAAGGATGTTAGAAGAATATTCAGAAGAAGGTCAGAAACAGCTTAGAAAGAAACTGGTCAGAAGGAGATTAAAAGAAGGTTAGCAGGAGGTAAGAAGAAGGTTAGAAGAATGTCATTAGAAAGCTAGAAACAGCTTAGAAGAAGGTCAGAAACAGGACAGATGCAGTTCAGAAGGAGGTTAGAAGAAGGTTAAAAGGAGGTAAAAAGAAGGTTAGAATAATGTCAGAAGAAAGTCAGAAACAGCTAAGAAGGAGGTCAGAAGGAGTTTAGAAGAAGGTTAGAAGGAGGAAAGAAGTAAGGTTAGATGTTCAGAAGGAGGTAAGAAGAAGGTTAGTAGAATGCCAGAAGAGGGACGGAAACAGCCGAGGAGGAGGTCACACTGGTCAGCAGCAGGTTAGAAGAATTTCATAAGAAGATCAAAAACGGCTTAGGAGGTCAGAAACAGGACAGATACAGGACTGAAGGAGGTTAGAAGGAAGATGGGAAAAAGGTCAGAAGGAGTTAAAAGGAAAGTTAGAAGAATGTCAGAAGGAGCTCAGAAACTGCTGAGAACCATAGAAGCAGGTCAGAAGGAGGTTAGAAGAAGGTTAGTAGAATGTCAGAAGGGGGTCAGAAAGAGCTGATAAGGAAGTCAGCAGTAAGTCAGAAGGTTAGAAGATGGTCAAAAGGATGCAAGAAGAAAGTTATAAGAATGTCAAAGGGAGGTTAAAAAGCAGGTCAAAAGGAGGTTAGAATAAGGTTAGTAGGAGGTTAGAAGGCTAGTAGGAGGTGCGAAGAAGGTTAGAAGAATGACAAAAGGTCGAAAACAGAAGAACATCAGAAACAGGGCAGATGTAGGTCAGAAGGAGGTCAAAAGAAAGTTAGGAGGAGGTAAGAAGAAGGTTAGATGAATGTCAGAGGAAGGTCAGAAACAGTTTAGAAGGAGGTCAGAAGCAGGTCAGAAGGAGATTCGAAGAAGGTTAGCAGGAGGTAAGAAGTAGGTTAAAAGAATGTCCGAAGAAGGTCAGAAACAGCTTAGAGGAAGGTTGGAAACAGGACAGATGCAGATCAGAAGGAGGTTATAAAACAGTAAAGAAGTAGGGTTAGAAGGTCAGAAGGAGGTAAGAAAAAAGTTAGTAGAATGCAAGAAGAGGGTCAGAAACAGCTGAGAAAGAGGTCAGCAGTAGGTCAGAAGCAGGTTAGGAGAAGGTTAGAAGAATATCAGAAGGTCAGAAACAGTTAAGAAGAACGTCAGAAACAGGACAGATGCAGGTCAGAAGGAGGTTAGAAGAATATTCAGAAGGTCAGAAACAGCTTAGAAAGAGGTCAGAAACTTGTCAGAAGGAGATTAGAAGAAGGATCAGTAGGAGGTAAAAAGAAGGTTAGAAGAATGTCAGAAGAAGGTCAGAAACAGCTTAGAAGGAGGTCAAAAGGAGTTTAGAAGAAGGTTAGAAGGAGGAAAGAAGTAGGGTAATGCCGCGTACACACGGATGGAAACAGTCCGATGGGAGCTTTTCATCGGATTTTCCGACCGTGTGTATGCCCATCGGTCTTTTTCTGTCAAAATTTCCGACGGACTTTGGATTGAGAACCTGTGCTTAAATTTTCAGACGGAAAACCTTTCTATCGGATTTTCCGATCGTGTGTATGCAATTCTGACACGCAAAATTCTGACGCATGCTCGAAAACAATTTGACGCATGCTCAGAAGCATTAAACTTCCCTTTTATAGTGCAGTCAAACGTTTTTTAAGGCGTGGTGTTATTGACCGTCGGAATTTGGTGTGACCGTGTGTAGGCAAGACAGTTTGAGCGAAATTCCGTGAAAACCATCAGAGCTTTTTCCGACGAGAATTCCGACCGTGTGTACGCGGCATTAGAAGTTCAGAAGGAGTTAAGAAGGTTAGTAGAATGCCAGAAGGGGGGACAGAAACAACTGAGGAGGTGGTCAGCAATAGGTTAGAAGAATGTCATAAGAAGATCAGAAACAGTTTAGAAGGAGGTCAGAAACAGGACAGATACAGGGCTGAAGGAGGTCAGAAGAAGGAAGATTGAAAAAAGGTCAGATGGAGTTAAAAGGAAAGTTAGAAGAATGTCAGAAGGAGCTCAGAAACTGCTGAGAAGAACCATAGAAGTAGGTCAGAAGGAGGTTATAAGCAGGTCAGAGGGAGGTTAGAAGCACCACTGAAGGAAAGAAGAACCTCTGAAACATCTCAAACTGTTCTCAAATGCAATCTGAATATACCTAAAAGCATGCCGCATTGGCCCATCTACACAAGCCCTATGGCAGTGATGGTGAACCTTGGCACCCCAGATGTTTTGGAACTACATTTCCCATGATGCTCATGCGCTCTGCAGTGTAGTGGAGCATCATGGGAAATGTAGTTCCAAAACATCTGGGGTGCCAAGGTTCACCATCACTGCCCTATGGCAATGCTAGGCTTTCTTATTAGTAAGTCCAGCATGCATTTTGAGCCACAAGCACTTACATTTTTGTTATAAAAAATGTCTGCCGTTTAAAAATGTATCTAAACTTAAAATGAAAAATAAATTAATTGATTGATCCAAATCATTATATTTTTTATTTTTGCGGTGTTAAAGCTTGAATGGTGGCCGATTGTTTTCCTTTTTTTTTTTTTCTTCCAAGCTGAGAAAGTAGAGCAAGGCGGATGCCGGCTTCTTCAAAAGGAAAATTCCCGTTGTGGGATTGTGCGGCACTCGCGCCTCTGATCCGTCCATGCCCCACTTTCTGCTGCTGGGGAGAGATGATTAAACACACCCCGATCCCCGGCACAAACGCTCAGCTTTGCGTGCCGGTGACATTTGCGTCTCGCAGCCATCGGTTATTTCACTGCGAGGTGACGGAGGTCGGTATCTAGTGGAAGGATTGTTCTATTAGTAGAAACGCTGCACAAGATCTGAGGAGCCTCTGATTTGCCTTCGGAGGAAAAGAAAGAGACACACATGAAGGTGAAGCTCTGAGAGGGGGCAGAAGCTAACGAGGGAAATATCTGTGATGTCACTGCGGAAGAGTGAGCTGGTCGCTTCTGAACTCCAATATTCCTAATAAATAATTGTACTACTAATAACAACCTTATATCAGAGTCATCCCATCCACAACTGAGATCTCAGCATTTGGTGGAAGCCAGAGAAGTCACCCCCTACCGGTCTCTTCTATCTTCCAAGGATTCTGTAAGTGAGATTCTTGGGCCTGCCCATCTGTGCCCATTACGAGGGGTTCCCACCATCCCTGTGCTGAGTTCCCAGGTCTGTACACCTGCTGTGCCCATTATGAGGGGCTCCTACCATCCCTGTGCTGAGTTCCCAGGTCTGTACACCTGCTGTGCCCATTATAAGGACTTCTCACCATCCTTGTGCTGAGTTCCCAGGTCTGTACACCTGCTGTGCCCATCATGAGGGGTTCCCACCATCCCTGTGCTGAGTTCCCTGGTCTGTACACCTGCTGTGCCCATTATGAGGGGTTCCCACCATCCCTGTGCTGAGTTCCCTGGTCTGTACACCTGATGTGCCCATTATTAGGAGTTCCCACCATCCCTGTGCTGAGTTCCCAGGTCTGTACACCTGCTGTGCCCATTATGAGGGGTTCCCACCATCCCTGTGCTGAGTTCCCAGGTCTGTACATCTTTTGTGCCCATTATGAGGGGTTCCCACCATCCCTGTGCTGAGTTCCCTGGTCTGTACACCTGCTGTGCCCATTATGAGGGGTTCCCACCATCCCTGTGCTGAGTTCCCTGGTCTGTACAACTGATGTGCCCATTATTAGGAGTTCCCACCATCCCTGTGCTGAGTTCCCAGGTCTGTACACCTGCTGTGCCCATTATGAGGGGTTCCCACCATCCCTGTGCTGAGTTCCCAGGTCTGTACATCTTTTGTGCCCATTATGAGGGGTTCCCACCATCCCTGTGCTGAGTTCCCGGGTCTGTACACCTGCTGTGCCCATTATGAGGGGTTCCCACCATCCCTGTGCTGAGTTCCCAGGTCTGTACATCTTTTGTGCCCATTATGAGGAGTGCCCACCATCCCTGTGCTGAGTTCCCAGGTCTGTATAGCTACCAGGGGAATAACTATAGGGGTCACAGGGGTGGATAATTGCCCGTGCGGCCCCCTGTCACTAGGAGAGGTGGTGGAGGAACCGATGGCCTCCATTTTCCTCCTGCAGTCATTGAATTCCTGCTTCCTCTCCTCTCCTTCCCACAGGCATTCAGTGGCTGCAGGAGGAAAACAAAGAGAATCGGTTCATCTCTATGCCACCCCTACCGCCCCTCCTATCCAGTTTATGTGTCTCCTCCGTCCCCCCCCCCGTCCCTCTGTCAGCTCTGCTGGCTTCACTCCTCCCCTCTCCTGCTGGCCCCGGGCACCTGGGTGTTCCTCTGTCCCCCCTCGTCCCCCTGTCAGCTCTGCTGGCTTCGCTCCTCCCCTCTCCTGCTGGCTGCTGTGGGGTATGTGTCAGAATGGAGAGCGGGGGAAAGGGGCCAGTAAATATGTCAGTTACTGGCCCCTTCCTTTTCTGAATTTACACAGTGAGTGGTCGGTACTGATCAGTCCTGTGTCCATTCATAACTGAAGCCTAGTAAACTATGTTTACTAGGCTTCAGTTTGTGAATGAAAGGGAAGCCTCTGTACAGAGCTATTCCTGTCCATTCATTCTGTACAGCTGAGGCTGCAGAGATGGAGATGGAGGGCTGTGTTCTCAATCTCCTTTCTCTTTCTCAAACGTGAAACATTAGAGGTCTGTTTAGACCCCTGGTATTTTACCAAAGATCCCTAACGGGGCTCTTAAAAAAAAAAAAAAAAAAAATGTAAAATACATTTGTAAAAAAGTAAGTAATTAAATAAATTAAATAAAATGGTAAAAAATAATTAAAAAATACATTTGTAAAAAAGTAAATAAATAAATAAAATAAAACGGTAAAAAATAATAAAAAATAGATTTGCAAAAAGGTAAATAAGTAAAATAAAATGGTAAAAAAAAATAATAAAAAATTGAATTGTAAAAAAGTAAATAGAATAAAATGGTAAAAAATTATTAAAAATACATTTGCAAAAAAGTTAATAAATAAATAAAAAATAGAATAAGAAAAATAAAAAAAACTACTGACTCCAATGACAGAACTAAAAAAATCAATAAAAATCAAATAAAATGGTAAAAAAGAATTAAAAATAAATTTGTAAACAAGTAAATAAATACATCAAATGAAATGGTAAAAAAAGAATTAAAAATACATTTGTAAACAAGTAAATAAATACATCAAATAAAATGGTAAAAAAAGAATTAAAAATACATTTGTAAATAAATAAATAAAATGGTAAAAAGTAATTAAGTAAAATAAAATAAGAAAAATAAAAAAACTACTGACTCCAATGACAGAACTAAAAAATAGTCAAAAAAAAAAAAAAAATTCAAATAACAAATAAAATTGTAAAAAAGTAAATAGAAATCAAATAAAATGGTAAAAAAATAATTTAAAATACATTTGTAAAAAAGTAAATAAATAAATCAAATAAAATGGTAAAAAATAATTAAAAATACATTTGTAAATAAATAAATAAAATAAAATGGTAAAAAAATAATAAAAAATAAAAATAAAAAACTACTGACTCCAGTGGCAGAACTACCAGGGTCGCAAAGGTTGCAGTTGTGGCCGGGTCCTGGCGTCTTTCCACCATGGGGAGGGGGCCCAAGACGGCAGGAAAGGGTCCCGCTACGGGGCCATAATATAGGGCCACGCAATGGGAGTAAAGGACCCCCAGGATCAGTGGATAGGGCCCCAGGCTCAGAGGGAAGAACCCTGGCTGGGTGTCAGGAGGGACCTCAATGGTTTCTTCCACTGGGGCCCTGAAAGTTCTAGTTACACGTTTGATACCTATGGTGCCCATTTCTGCACTTAGTTGCCCTATCTGCCCACCTGCTATGCCCCCTGTGAATGGGGCCATGCCACACCTGCCCTGTGACTGCGTGCCATGCACTGGAGGGTTCATATCAGCTCTGAAAAGCAAGAAACCATGGATCAGGTTTTAGATGTGTAAACTTAGCCCTGAGGTTGGTCTGTCTGTATACTTTGAAGAAGCAAAGAAAGATACAAAATATATCATATGGAAGAATAGTGAATGTGACACGAGGCTGTAGTCCCTCAGAGGAGCCGTATGAGATGAATGCTGCTTTATATTTTATTGGAGTCGGGTTTTACCTTGAGCACGGCTGCAGGGGTATCTGGACAGCAACAATTGTTTTTTTTTTTTATTGCTACTTGAAGTTTCTTAATATTTTATCTTTAGAATTATACAATGTGGGTATAACGCAGAGCGCGGAGATCCTCTCCCATCACTCTGTAGCAGAAGAGCTTACAATCAACCACTGATCGGAGTATATCCCCACCCCAGGCCACACTGGCTTCTTTTTCAATAGCTTTAATAAGCCCCCTAGAGGAAATGCAAATGATGAGAAATGGCAAAAAAATAAAAATATGAGGCTTTTACAGCACAACAATAGCAACTCAGATATAAATAATGAAATCTGACTTCCGGATTTCCCTTCAGTCTTGCACAGTTGTGCCGACTTCTCTCCTGGACTGAAATGGTTTCCTCTGATTTCCCCCGCACACTGTGAGCCCACCTCATTTCCTGGCTGGAGGACATCATCCAGCTCTATCCTCCCCAGCCTGACTGTTCCTGGCTCCGCCCCTTCATTCATTTCAGTTCTGTCAATCATGGAGGCTCTCTATCATTTGTGGGCACTACCTGCATGCAAATCCAATCTGCCTAGGAACACCCACTTCTCCAGACTGACCAGTGGCGTAACATCCATGTGTGCAGGGTGTGCGGTGCACACGAGCCCCCAGAGGCCAGGGGGCCCACTGTGCCCTGTCACACTCTGCCCACATGGAGTAACACAAATTCAGTGTGAGCACAGGCGGCGCTGGCGGACGGAAAGCTGCGGTCTCCTCATGCTGTGTTTGAAGGACTGGTGACAGCACTCTCTGCTGGGACTTGTAGTGCCCTCTTTGGGGGACTAAGATATGGCAGCCTCCTATGCTGGGACTTGTAGTGCCCTCTATGGGGGACTGAGATATGGCAGCCTCCTATGCTGGGACTTGTAGTGCCCTCTTTGGAGGACTGAGATAGGGCAGCCTCCTATGCTGGGACTTGTAGTGCCCTCTATGGGGGACTGAGATAAGGCAGCCTCCTATGCTGGGACTTGTAAGGCCCTCTATGGGGGACTGAAATATGGCAGCCTCCTATGCTGGGACTTGTAGTGCCCTCTATGGGGGACTGAGATATGGCAGCCTCCTATGCTGGGACTTGTAGTGCCCTCTATGGTGGACTGAGATATGGCAGCCTCCTATGCTGGGACTTGTAGTGCCCTCTATGGGGGACTGAGATATGGCAGCCTCCTATGCTGGGACTTGTAGTGCCCTCTCTGGGGGGACTGAGATACGGCAGCCTCCTATGCTGGGACTTGTAGTGCCCTAGACTGTGAGGGGATTGAGGAATCCTCATTCCCCCACAGAGGGCACTATAAGTTCCAGCATAGTGGGCTGCCATTCTTCAGTCCCCTGTAGTCTAGGGCACTACAAGTCACAGCATAGCAGACTGCTCTTACAGAACAGGAGAAGGAGCTGAGGGGGGGGGGGGGGGGGATTTGTACAGGTTTTAAAATTTAGAATTAAAATGAAACATTTTGTTGCTATATATTGTGACAACTCAGGAATTAATTGATGTGCTAGTGCTAGGATACAATTATATAATCATTAGTAAAGAAGAGAAATGCCTTATGAGAACACAGTTATCAAATGAAAGAGAGTAGTAGGTCCTGTTGGCGCCCCCCTGACCTCGTGGGCCTCTGGGTAATTGCACCCTCTGCAGCCCCTGCAGTAAGAAGGGAAGGAAACTGGACATCATTCCTCAATGCAGCAAATGGAACTTTGAAGCGGTCTTATTAGCTGCATTTACAATTCCTGCTGGACGCACGCCTGGGAAGGAAGCAGCACGTGTTGCCAAGGAGATCCTTGCAGGATACGCAAGGCTCCTTTGGATTGAGGCTCCCGGCTAAGCTACATCTGAATCTAGATGTATATGAAACATGCATGCTTCATTGCAGCACTGCAGCTGCTTGATATGCATGATGCATAGCCACCGAGTGTAGAAAAAAAATACTGATGTGCATATCAATACAGTAGCAGTGCAGTGAGGGTATTGATCAGAGATCTGCACCAGATAAATAAGTGGAAGTTAACCACTGCCATAGCCAACGCTGCCTTAACCGATATATCCAATGCTGCCTTCACTGCCATAGCCATCGCCGACTTCACCACCAAAGCCAGCACTGCCTCCAATACCATAGCCAGCACTGCCTTCAATACCATAGCCAGCACTGCCTTCAATACCATGGACAACACTGCCTCCAATACCATAGCCAACACTGCCTTCAATACTATAGACAACACTGCCTCCAATACCATAGCCAGCACTGCCTTCAATACCATGGACAACACTGCCTCCAATACCATAGGCAACACTGCCTTCAATACTATAGACAACACTGCCTCCAATACCATAGCCAGCACTGCCTTCAATACCATGGACAACACTGCCTCCAATACCATAGACAACACTGCCTTCAATACTATAGACAACACTGCCTTCAATACTATAGACAACACTGCCTCCAATACCATAGCCAACACTGCCTCCAATACCATGGACAACACTGCCTCCAATACCATAGACAACACTGCCTTCAATACTATAGACAACACTGCCTCCAATACCATAGCCAACACTGCCTTCAATACTATATCCAACACTGCCTCCAATACCATAGACAACACTGCCTCCAATACCACAGCCAGCACTGCCTTCAATACCATAGCCAACACTGCCTTCATCAATACCATAGCCAACACTGCCTTCAATACCATAGACAACACTGCCTCCAATACCATAGCCAACACTGCCTCCAATACCATAGACAACACTGCCTCCAATACCACAGCCAACACTGCCTTCAAGATATCCAACACTGCCTTCAATACTATATCCAACACTGCCTCCAATACCATAGCCAACACTGCCTTCAATACTATATACAACACTGCCTTCAATACTATATCCAACACTGCCTCCAATACCATAGACAACACTGCCTCCAATACCATATTCAACACTGCCTTCAATACCATATCCAACACTGCCTTCAATACTATATCCAACACTGCCTCCAATACCATAGACAACACTGCCTTCAATACTATATCCAACACTGTCTCCAATACCATAGACAACACTGCCTCCAATACCATAGCCAACACTGCCTCCAATACCATATTCAACACTGCCTTCAATAGCATAGACAACACTGCCTCCAATAGCATATCCAACACTGCCTTCAATACTATATCCAACACTGCCTCCAATACCATAGACAACACTGCCTCCAATACCATATCCAACACTGCCTTCAATACTCTATCCAACACTGCCTTCAATACTATATCCAACACTGTCTCCAATACCATAGACAACACTGCCTTCAATGCTATATCCAACACTGTCTCCAATAACATAGACAACACTGCCTCCAATACCATAGACAACACTGCCTCCAATACCATAGCCAACACTGCCTTCAATACTATATCCAACACTGCCTCCAATACCATAGACAACACTGCCTCCAATACCATAGCCAACACTGCCTTCAATACTATATCCAACACTGCCTCCAATACCATGGACAACACTGCCTCCAATACCATAGCCAACACTGCCTTCCTCATCATAACTAACACTGCCTTCACCACCATAGCCAGCACTGCCTGGTATTAGCAGGCTCCACCCACTACAGAAAAGTACAGGAGGGGGCGGAGACAAGACCAGTCACTCTGCACAAGGAGAGAGAGCAGAGCTGTGGGATGGGCCCAGCAGGCTCCACCCACTACAGAAAAGTACAGGAGGGGTGGAGACAAGACTAGTCACCCTGCACAAGAGAGAGAGAGAGAGCAGAGCTGAGGGAGGGGTCCAGCAGGCTCCACCCACTACAGAAAAGTACAGGAGGGGCGGAGACAAGACCAGTCCTCCTGCACCAGGAGAGAGCAGCAGTGAGCGGTCTTTATTACAGGAAGTCTCACACTGGATTACTGCCCAGATCTGGAAGAAATACACAAAGATCACCGAGACTGAAGAAGAATACACATGGTGGATGGATTTATATAATATTTGCTTATCCCCGGGGTCCTGCTTTAAGATTTCCCTCTGGATCAGGGAGGTCGGCACTACTTTGTACTATAGAGAACTTGTAAATCGGAAACATTTTGCACCCGCTCACTAGTACGCCAGGCAAAGCAAATCTGTGTATCCAGCAGAGCAAATAATGGGGTCCGCTCCACCGAATCGCTAACCGCTGTTAGTCCTATGAGCCATATAAAACCAGGACAGGAGAATTAGGGGCATATGAAATACTCCTTTGCAGGGAGCTAAATGTGCAGCCAATAGAATCATTAGCCACTTTATATATACAGTATTCCCCTTTCATGCCCATAAACTGACCTTGTAAGTGGCCCATAGACTAGAGCCACTGTCTGTCACCATGACTTGTAGTTTACTGATCTGCAGTGATGGGATTGTATTCTTGTCCCCATCTCTTTATGCTGGAATCTCCAGTGACGGGTGGATATCTCTAATGCCCTATATTGGTTATTGAAGCTGAACCTCAACAGGTATAAAAGACAAGAATTCATGCAGATCGGCATTCATTAATAAACCGTTAAAAATATTTGTAAAATACAAGCAGTGCAAGTACCTAAGGGGGAAGCAGCAGACACCAACCAGTTGTGGTTTAACAAAAGGGAGCACGCTTTTAGGAGGAGAGAGCAGAGTGACAGAGATATGAGGTCATCAGTCATCTGCTTCTCCTTTCACTGTCCAGTCACAGGCTGGGGGGGGGGGGGGAGACCTGTAAGTGTTACTGAAATGCAGCAGAGAAAGGGTCTCCTAGGTCTGCAGACTGTGTAGGTTTGTGCATTGAGGCATTATCAATGTTTGTACAGGCTTCCTCTTGGGAAGTAGTTCTCAACCACTGTTTCGGGCCCTGGACTCCCCTTTCAGGACCTCCAGACAGCTACAGATCTCCTAATCCCCCACATTGCCTTACAGCTCCCGTAGTGCCCTTCAACCTCCTGCAGTGCTTTCCAGTTCATAGTACCCCCAAACCTTCCATAGTGGCCCACAGTGCCCCCCTGGCCCCCTCAGACTCCAGAGTGCCCCTCAACCTCCCACAGTGCATTCCAGCTCCCATAGTGCCTCCCATAGTTGCTCACAGTGCCCCATGAAAGCTTCCAGAGTGCCTCACACAGTGCCTTCTGGGCCCTCTGAGATCCCTCAGCCTCCAGAGTGCCCCCCAACCTCCCACAGTGCATTTCAGCTCCCATAGTGCCTCCCATAGTGGCTCATTGTGCCCCAGTGCCTTCTGGGCCCTCTGAGATCCCTCAGCCTCCAGAGTGCCCCCCAACCTCCCACAGTGCATTTCAGCTCCCATAGTGCCTCCCATAGTGGCTCACAGTGCCCCATGAAAGCTCCCATAGTGGCTCACACAGTGCCTTCTGGGCCCTCTGAGATCCCTCAGCCTCCAGAGTGCCCCCCAACCTCCCCCCCCCAACTTCCCATAGTGACCCACAGTGTCCCCCTGAAAGCCCTCAGCCCCCACAGTGCTCCCCAACCTCCCACAGTGCTCCCCAACCTCCCACAGTGTCTTCCAGCTCCTACAGTGACCCCCAACTTCACATAGTGCCCCCAACTTCCCATAGTGGCCCACAGTGTCTCCCAGGCTCCTTGACAGACCTCAGACTCCAGAGTTCCCTCCAACCTCCTGCAGTGCCTTCCAGCTCCCTTAGTGTCCCCCAACCTCCCATCATGGCCCACAGTGCCCCCCAGGCCCCCTGAGAGACCTCAGCCTCCAGAGTGCCCACCAACCTCCCACAGTACATTCCAGCTCCCATAGTGCCCCCCATAGTGGCTCACAGTGCCCCATGAAAGCTTCCAGAGTGCCTCCCACAG
Source organism: Lithobates sylvaticus (assembly GCA_028564925.1). NCBI lineage: Eukaryota > Metazoa > Chordata > Amphibia > Anura > Ranidae > Lithobates > Lithobates sylvaticus. Next base: position 265,204,768 of record CM053032.1, read on the forward strand.
TGCCTTCTGTGAGTGAAAGCCTCCAGAGTGCCCCCCAACCTCCCATAGTGCCCCCCAACTTCCCATAGTGACCCACAGTGTCCCCCTGACAGCTCTCAGCCTCCAGAGTGCCCTCCAACCTCCCACAGTGCCTTCAAGCTCCCATAGTGGCTCACTGTGCCCCCTGAAAGCCCTCAGCCTCCGGAGTGCCCTCCAACCTCACACAATGCCTTCCAGCTCTCCTAGTGTCCTCCAACCTCTCATAGTGGCCTACAGTACCCCCAGAGATCCCTCAGCCCCAACAGTGCTCCCCAACCTCCCACAGTGTCTTCCAGCTCCTACAGTGACCCCCAACCTCCCATAGTGCCTCCCCCCAACTTTCCATAGTGGCCCACAGTGTCTCCCAAGCCCCCTGACAGACCTCAGCCTCCAGAGTTCCCTCCGAACTCCCACAGTGCCTTCCAGCTCCCTTAGTGTCCCCCAGCCTCCCACAGTGGCCCATAGTGCCCCTAGGCCCCCTGAGATCCCTCAGCCCCCACAGTGCTCCCCAACCTCCCACAGTGTCTTCTAGCTCCCATAGTGCCCCCCCCCCCAACTTCCCATAGTGGCCCACTGTGTCCCCCAGGCCCCCTGACAGACCTCAGCCTCCAGAGTTCCCTCCAACCTCCCACAGTGCCTTCCAGCTCCCATAGTGTCCCCCAACCTCCCATAGTGGCCCACAGTGCCCCCAGACCCCCTGAGATCCCTCAGCCTCCACAGTGCTCCCCAATCTCCCGCAGTGCCTTCCAGCTCCCATAGTGCCTCCTATAGTGGCTCACAGTTCCCCCTGAGAGCCCTCAGCCTCCAGAGTGCCCTCCAAACTCCCACGGTGCCAACACAGAGATGACACAATTACATAAATCCTGGCGCTTGTGCAGTTCTTGGCTGTGTACACAATGGTCTCACAAAGATCAGCCCCATGTGACAGCCTCTCACCTTGTCACTTGTTACAAAGTCACAATGTTTCAGTCCAGTCACTGGGGGGAGAGGAGACTTACCTGGGGGGAGAGGAGACTTACCTCTTCTGCCTGCAGCAGACTGATGACATCATCTCAGCCTAGGCAAAGTCACTTCTCAGCTCCAGGATGCATTTTTATTAATAAAAGGTGGAGCTTTATTGAAGCTGTATACTATTGCTGTATATTGTGACATGCCGGGTCCATTTAAACATCTGTCTTGTTTTTAGACATGTGCACAACAAAAAAATTCGTTTATTTTCGTTTCGTTTTTTTAGTTTCCGAAAAAAAATTGTTTTTTTTCGTTTCGTTTTTTTCGTTTCCGTTGATTCGTAACGATTCGTACATTCGTAAGTCGTCGGTGTTCGTATTCGTAACGATTCGTACATTCGTAAGAGTTATTTTTTCGTTGATTCGTTTTTTCGTTAGTTTAATTTTCGGACGCATTCGTATTTATTCGTACATTCGTAACATTCGTAGTTTCGTTATCGGAGCATAATTCATAATTTTATGTAATGTGTATGCTATTATTACATTTTAATAACGAATCAAAAAAAAAAGTTACGAATCGAAAAAAAAAAAAGTTACGAATCGAAAAAAAGTTACGAATGTACGAATTTTTTTGTTCAATAGAGATACGGAAATTGCAAATCGAAAAAAAAATAAAAAAATTACGAATGGAAAAAAAAAGTTACGAATCGAAAAAAAAAAGTTACGAATCGAAAAAAAAAAAAGTTACGAATCGAAAAAAAAAAGTTACGAATGTACGAATTTTTTTGTTCAATAGAGATACGGAAATTGCAAATCGAAAAAAATAAATAAAAAATTACGAATCGAAAAAAAAAGTTACGAATCGAAATAAAAAGTTACGAATCGAAAAAAAAAAAAGTTACGAATCGAAATAAAAAGTTACGAATGTACGAATTTTTTTGTTCAATCCATTCGAAGCACGTTTAGCAGCACCATTGTTAAGCCCCATACACACGGTCAGACTTTTTCATGGATTCTGTCCGATCGGACAAGGTTGTTGAAAAATCAGACCGTGTGTATGCACCATCGGACAGTGTACGTCGGATTGTCCGACGGACAAAGTCTTATCTCCTGCTGGAAAGATTTGCCGACAACACGGTCCGATCACACCAAATCCGATCGTGTGTACGGTTGTCCGACCGGACAAAGTGCCACGCATGCTCAGATCACATTACAAGACCAAAGCTATTGGCTACTAGCCTCTACGTAGTCCCGTCGTAGGCAACAAACGTCACCGCGTTCAGAATGATCGGATTTTACAACAACTTTGTCTGACCGTGTGTACGCAAAACCAACATCAGACAAAGTATGACGGACATGGTCCGACGGACCTGGTCCGCGGATTGTCCGACCGTGTGTATGGGGCTTAAGAGACACGGAAAATTACCAATTCAACAAAAAAAAAAAGTTACGAATGTACGAATTTTTTCGTTCGTTTTCGTTTTTTGGATTTTCTTCATTAGTACATTCGTTGTTTCTAATTAGTTTAGTTATTAGTTGTTTTTCGGATTCGTTCGATTCGAATGATTTGTAAATCGGATTCGTACGATTCGAACGATTCGTTCATTCATACGAAAACGAACGTACGAAAATAACGAAAAAAAAACGAAAAACGAAAAAAAACGAAACGAATTGCACATGTCTACTTGTTTTAGGCCAGCTGTAATAAGCCGGTATATGTAATGTAAAAGCAAATGAATATCTACATGTATACAGCATAGTAAAATATCTGTCATTTAAAAAAAAAAAAGATAATAATACAAAATCGCTCCCAGAATTAATCTCTAAAGCATATTACAGATAATACATTGTGATTAAAAGTGTAAATTAGAACAGAGTCTCATTTCTTAATGCATTAGCGATCCGCGTGGTGCTGTAACTTACTGTTTTCATATCTTCCGAATTAAATGAGGGAATTAAGTGCATGATAATTCCGGAATCAATGGGCATTTCAATGGCGCAATGAGAGATTTTCTTCTGTTTCCGATGATGTTGCCGGAGCTTCAATATTCACTCGATGTCTGCTGAGCCGAGCAAGGACTTAAAAGGATAAGGAAGGATTTGCTGGGTGTCATTTGGGTTTTCCAGAGCAGTTCATACATCGGAGAGCCTCGCGCGTTCCGTCTTAAAATAAATAAATAAAAAATCCTTCATTTTAATTGTGTTTTGTGCAGAGGAATGCATATGATGGGCTTAGGGCTTCACTTAATTACATCGGGCCCTCGTGGTACGCAAAGTGCCCCGTGGCAGCCAATCAGCAGCAAGCCTAGGTTCAGACCTTCGCATGTGAGGAACGTCTGTGCTTTCCAACATGGAGAGGAACACACTCCCTTTTTAGCAGATATGTGGGGGTGCAAGTACAGTTGTGCTCATAAGTTTACATACCCTGGCAGAATTTATGATTACTTGGCCATTTTTCAGAGAATATGAATGATAACACAAAAACTTTTCTTTCACTCATGGATAGTGTTTGGCTGAAGCCATTTATTATCAATCAACTGTGTTTACTCTTTTTAAATCATGACAACAGAAACGACTCAAACGACCCTGATCAAAAGTTTACACACCCTGGTGATTTTGGCCTGATAACATGCACACAAGTTGACACAAAGGGGTTTGAATGGCTATTAACCAGTTCAGCCCCGGACCAATTTGCAGCCAAAGGACCAAAATCAGGGACAGTTGGGAGCTATGGATATGATAACTTGAGCTCAGCCATTGTTGTGCAGTGAACAATGTGCTATATATGATATTGATTAACAACTTCAGCCCCGGACCAATTGGCAGCCAAAGGACCAGGCCCCTTTTTGCGATTCGGCACTGCGTCGCTTTAACTGATAATTGCGCGGTCATGCGACGTGGCTCCCAAACAAAATTGGCGTCCTTTTTTTCCCACAAATAGAGCTTTCTTTTGGTGGTATTTGATCGTCCCTGCGGTTTTTATTTTTTGCGCTATAAACAAAAATAGAGCAACAATTTTGAAAACAATGCAATATTTTTTGCTTTTTGCTATAATAAATATCCCCAAAAAATATATAAAAAAACATTTTTTTTTCCTCAGTTTAGGCCGATACGTATTCTTCTACATATTTTTGGTAAAAAAAAATTGCAATTAGCGATTATTGATTGGTTTGCGCAAAAGTTATAGCGTTTACAAAATAGGGGATAGTTTTATAGCATTTTTATTAATATTTTTTTTTTTACTAGTAATGGCGGTGATCAGCGATTTTTATTGTGACTGCGACATTATGGCGGACACATCGGACATTTTTGACACATTTTTGGGACCATTGTCATTTATACAGCAATCAATGCTATTTAAATGCATTGATTCCTGTATAAATGACAGTTGTAGTGAAAGAGTTAACCACTAGGGGGAGGGGAGGGGTTATGGGCTGTGACGTGTGTGTGTTTTTTTACATTAGGGGGGCGGGGCTGACGTCTGACGTCACTGATCGGCTTTCCTGATGACCGGGAACAGCCGATCAATGACAGGCAGTGTAGGAAGCGCGGGGAGAGGTTTGTTCACACAGACCTCTCCCCGTTCTTCAGCTCTGTGACCCGATCGCGGGACACCAGCGGCGATCGGGTCCGCTGGTCCCGCGGCCGGGGTCACGGAGCTCCCGACCGGGTCGCGAGCGCCCTGCTGGCGGCGCGCGCGCGACCCACAGGCAGGCAATTGCAAAATCACGTTTATATACTGGATTTTGCCTGCCCGTGCCATTCTGCCGCAGTATATCTGCGTGAGGCGGTCGGGAAGCGGTTAAAGGTAACCATCCTCACCTGTGATCTGTTTGCTTGTAATTAGTGTGTGTGTATAAAAGGTCAATGAGTTTCTGGACTCCTGACAGACCCTTGCATCTTCCATCCAGTGCTGCACTGAGGATTCTGGATTCTGAGTCATGGGGAAAGCAAAAGAATTGTAAAAGGATCTGCGGGAAAAGGTAGTTGAACTGTATAAAACAGGAAAGGGATATAAGAAGATATCCAAAGAATTAAGAATGCCAATCAGCAGTGTTTAAACTCTAATCAAGAAGTGGAAAATGAGGGGTTCTGTTGAAACCAAACCACGGTCAGGTAGACCAACTAAAATTTCAGCCACAACTGCCAGGAAAATTGTTCGAAATGCAAAGAAAATCCCACAAATATCTTCAGGTGAAATACAGGACTCTCTGAAAACATGAGGTGTGGCTGTTTCAAGATGCACAATAAGGAGGGACTTGAAGAAAGATGGGCTGCATGGTCGAGTCGCCAGAAGAAAGACATTACTACGCAAATTACACAAAGTATCCCACTTACAATACGCCAAACAGCACAGAGACGAGCCTCAAACCTTCTGGCACAAAGTTATTTGGAGTGATGAGACCAAAATTTAGCTTTTTGGCCACAACCATAAACACTACATTTGGAGAGGAGTCAACAAGGCCTATGATGAAAGGTCCACCATCCCTACTGTGAAACATGGAGGTGGATGTTTTGGGGATGTGTGAGCTACAAAGACACAGGAAATTTGGTCAAAATTGATGGCAAGATGAATGCAGTATGTTATCAAAAAATACTGGAGGAACATTTGTATTCATCAGCCAGGAAGCTGCGCATGGGAGGTACTTGGACATTCCAACATGACAATGATCCAAAACACGAGGCCAAGTCGACCCGTCATTGGCTACAGCAGAATAAAGTGAAGGTTCTGGAGTGGCCATCTTAGTCTCCTGACCTCAATATCATTGAGCCACTCTGGGGAGATCTTAAACGTGACGTTCATGCAAGACAGCCCAAGAATTTACAGGAACTGGAGGCTTTGTGCCAAGAGGAATGGGCAGCTTTACCATCTGAGAAGATAAAGCGCCTCATCCACAAATACCACAAAAGACTTCAAGCTGTCTTTGATGTTAAAGGGGGCAATACACGGTATCAAGAACTGGGGTGTGTAAACTTTTGATCAGGGTCATTTGGGTAGTTTCTTTTGTCATTATGATTTAAAAAGAGTAAACACTAACCACAAGTGAAAGAAAAGTTTTTATGTTATACATACTCTTCGCAAAATGGCCAAGAAATCATAAAGGGTGTGTAAACTTATGAGCACAACTGTAAGGCTTGCTTCACACCTACATGTTTTCGTGCATTTTTTGCACATTCCTGCATGTTGCGTGCAGGGCAGCCTATTCATTTAGATGGCCAGAAATGCGGAGTCCCAGACTCTTCCAAAAAAGTGCCGTTCTGAATAGTACAGTGTGGTGGCACCATGTGGTTTGGTGCGCACGTAGACGCACCTGTCAGATGCATGGGGGTGCCATTAACAATTTGCGCATATACACTCAAAAGGTAGCGCGTTACTCTGTGTGTTGGGAAAGAACATTTTGCATACGTTCCCAAAAACATTAATGGCACCCCCACGCATCTGCAAACGCATGGCACCTCAGAGACATAACTAGAACCTTTAAGGCCCTGGTGCAAGAAAGCATTAAGGTCTCTTTGGCCCCCGGCTGTGGCCCTACCCACTTTACTCCCATCGTGGAACACTTTACTACGGTCCGGCAGCATGCCCCGTTCTTGCTGTCTTGGGGTCCCCCCACGGTGGAGGAACGCCACGGCATGGTCGCAAGTGTGACCTTTGCGACACCAGTAGGTCCATAAAGGCATGGATGAGCAAGTTTGGGGTGGAGGAACTTGACTGGCCTGCAGCGAGTCCTGACCTCAACCCAATAGAACACCTTTGGGATGAATTAGTGCGCAGACTGCGAGCCAGGCCTTCTCATCCAACATCAGTGCCTGACCTCACAAATGCACTTCTGGAAGAATGGTCAAACATTCCCATAGACACCCTCCTAAACCTTGTGGACGGCCTTCCCAGAAGAGTTGAAGCTGTAATAGCTGCAAAGGGCGAGCCAACTCAATATTGAACCCGACGGACTAAAGGCCCGTACACACGATAAGACTTTTTGACAACCAACATGCAAATTAGCTGGTTTGGACCAACATCCGACCGTGTGTACGCTCCATCGGACCAACTTTTTAGAGGTTTCATCGGACCTTTGTTGGCTGTGCGAACGGACCAACTTTCTGCCAACAAAAGTCCGATGGACCAAAGTCCCACCGTGTGTACACAAAACCATCGGACTTTTGTCCAAAGTACAAACGCGCATGCTCAGAACCAATGCAAAAGATCAGACAACAATATAGAAGTTGACCAAAGGTGGCGCTGGAGTATTCGAACGTCCTCTTTTGAAGTGTCGTCAGTACGTTTAAACGTCACTACGTTCGTGTTGGTTGCCTAAAAAGTCCGACCGTGTGTATGCAATACCAACTTGGGGCCAACGCCCTTTGGACAAAAAATCCACGGGAAAGTTGGTCCACGGTCCGATCGTGTGTATGAGGCTTAAAGCCCCATACACACGGTCGGATTTTCCGATGGATTCTGTCCTATCGGACAATGTTGTCGGAAATTCCGACCGTGTGTAGGCACCATCGGACATTTTCCGACGGACAAAGTTTTATCTCCTGCTCTAAAAATTTTCCGACAACAGTCCGATCACACCAATTCCGATTGTGTGTAGCGTAGTCCGACGGACAAAGTGCCACGCATGCTCAGATCACATTGCAAGTACAAAGCTATTGGCTACTAGTCTCTACGTAGTCCCGTCGTACACAACGAACGTCACCACGTTCAGAATGATCGGATTTTCCGACAACTTTGTCCGACCGTGTGTATGCAACACCGGTGTCGGACTAAATCCGTCGGAAAAAATCCGATGGATTTTGTGGTCGGATTTTCCGACCGTGTGTACGGGGCATAAGACTGGGATGCCATTAAAGTTCACGTGGGTGTAAAGGCAGGCGTCCCAATACTTTTGGCAATATAGTGTATTATTATGTGTGCTATGCTCACTTTCTTTGGCTCACCATCTATAATACTCAGTCTGAGTTGTTGTTGTTTATGTACCAAAAGAAAAAGCTAAAAACGTGTTTGTTCTTGAATTCCAGCTAATCGGCTTTGCCGCTTTATTTTAGCCAGTACGAGAGCGTCACCTGGCGTGTCTAATTGGCTAATTAGCAGTCAGTTGTTGAAGATGGTCGAGCCCAGAGTATTGAACTGTTGCTCAAATTATTTCACTCCTAACGCTATAGAGAGGGCAATGGACCTCAAACCCTGGAAGATTTTCCTCCATTACGCCGGTGTTGACGAAGCGCTCCAACATTCCGGTACACCGCAGCCTTTCGGTTCGGGGGAAATGGTTCATCATCCTGACGTTTTCTAATTAGCCCAGAGCAGCAATAACAAAGAAAACGGTACAAGCTTTAGTTTTCGGCGGGTCTATTAATATAGACGGCGGGGCTAAATTAGTTCTTTTTTTTTGCCTAGACCACGTTTCTGCAGTTTTATTTTTCATGGCTAAGGAAACGGGTGACACGTAGTGATCCAACACCTTCAAGGCCTTCTCCAGTTTATAAGAAATAATGTAAAAAAAAAGGAGAAGGGTAGAGAAAGCCCTGGGACTTTTTTATGATGGGGTTTTAGTCTTTTAGTGGTTTTATGAAGCTTGATATTTACCTGGTGGAGGACACCATATCTGAGGAGCACATACAAAAATTATGGCTCCAGATCCCGGCACACTGTTGACTTCACTAACTATCTGCATTTCATCCACCCACCTTCCAGGTGGGCATGCCCAAATAATGCCTGTTTTTATTGGTCCCTATATATGCAGTGAACACCCATTGTTGCCCACTTTTTGGGTTGCTCCCACCCAAACCCCACCTCCAAATATGCCAGGAATACCTATTGTCCCCAATTTATTGGTTGGTCATGCCCAGACCCCATCTCTAAATATGCAGGGAACACCCATTGTGCCCACTTTTTGGGTTGCTCCTGTCCAAACCTCACCTCCAAATATGCAGGGAATACCTATTGTGCCCAATTCATTGGTTGGTCATGCCCAGACCCCATCTCTAAATATGCAGGGAACACCCATCGTGCCCACTTTTTGGGTTGCTCTTGTCCAAACCCCACTGCTAAATATGCAGAAACCACAAATTGTGCTAACTTTATGGGTTGGTCATGCCCGGACCCCACCTCTAAATATGCAGGGAACACCCATCGTGACCACTTTTTGGGTTGCTCCTGTCCAAACCCAACCTCTAAATAAGCAAGGACCACCGATTGTGCTAACTTTATGGGTTGGTCATGCCCAGACCCCACCTCTAAATATGCAGGGAACACCCATCGTGCCCACTTTTTGGGTTGCTCTTGTCCAAAGCCCACCTCTAAATATACAAGGACCAGAGATTACGCAGAATTTATAGGTTAGTCATGCCCAGACCCCACCTCTAAATATGCAGGGAACACCCATCGTGCCCATTTTTTGGGTTGCACATGTCCAAACCCCACCTCTAAATATGCAAAAAACACAGATTGTGCTAACTTTATGGGTTGGTCATGCCAAGACCCCACCTCTAAATATGCAGGGAACACCCATCGTGCCCATTTTTGGGGTTTCTCCCACCCAAACCCCACCTCCAAATATGCAGGGAATACCTATTGTGCCAAATTCATTGGTTGGTCATGCCCAGACCCCACCTCTAAATATGCAAGGAACACCCATTGTGCCCACTTTTTGGGTTGCTCCTGTCCAAACCCCACCTCTAAATATGCGAAGACCACCGATTGTGCTAACTTTATGGGTTGCTCCTGTCCAAACCCCACCTCTAAATATGCAAGGACCACCGATTGTGCTAACTTTATGGGTTAGTAATGCCCAGACCCCACCTCTAAATATGCAGGGAACACCCATTGTGCCCACTTTATGGGTTGCGCCCACCTAGAAGCCACCCCTAAATATGCAAGGAACACCCGATGTGCCCACTTTTTGGGTTGATCCTGCCCAGACCCCACCAATAGATATGCAGGGACCACTGATTATTCTCACTTTTTAGGCCAGTCCCGCGCAGACCCTACCTCTAAATATGCAGGGAATACCCATTGGGCCCACTTTTTGGGTTGCTCCTGTCCAAACCCCACTTCTAAATATGCAGAAACCACAGATTGTGCTAACTTTTTGGGTTGGTCATGCCCAGACCATACCTCTAAATATGCAGGGAACACCCATCGTGCCCACTTTTTAGGTTGCTCCTGTCCAAACCCCACCTCTAAATATGCAGGGATCACCGATTGTGTTAACTTTATGGGTTAGTCATGCCCAGACCCCACCTCTAAATATGCAGGGAACACCCATTGTGCCTGCTTTATGGGTTGCACCCACATAGAAGCCACCTCTAAATATGCAAGGAACATCCGACGTGCCCACTTTTTGGGTTGATCCTGCCCAGACCCCATCAATAGATATGCAGGGACCACTGATTATTCTCACTTTATAGACCGGTCCCGCGCAGACCCTACCTCTAAATATGCAGGGAACACCCATTGGGCCCACTTTTTGGGTTGCTCTGACCCACACCCCCACCACTAAATATGCAGGGACCACCAATTGTGCTCCTTTTAGGGCTGATCCTTTTCAGACCCCACCTCTAAATATGCAGGGAACACCCCTTGTGCCCTCTTTATAGGTTAGCACTTCTCAAACCCCATCTCTAAATATCGAGGGGCCATTCCCCATGCCCACTTTATGGGTTGGCTCCTACCTGACCACACCAATAAATTTGCAGGGACCTCCGTTCGCACATAGTGTCAGAGGCAAAGTGGCGGTGGAGGACTGCAAACATTCATTGATGGGTGCTGGTAGGCTGCATTGATGGGCCCTGGTGAGGCTGCATTGATGGGCGCTGGTGAGGCTGCATTGATGGGCCCTGGTGAGGCTGCATTGATGGGCCCTGGTGAGGCTGCATTGATGGGCCCTGCTGAAGCTGCATTGATGGGCCCTGGTGAGGCTGCATTGATGGGCCCTGGTGAGGCTGCATTGATGGGCCCTGGTGAGGCTGCATTGATGGGCGCTGGTGAGGCTGCATTGATGGGTGCTGATGGGCTGCATTTGATGGGCACTTCATTAAAAAGGTGGGGTATACATGGGCAGGGCAAAGGGGGTCGGCAAAATTTAGGTTTTGCCTGGGGTGTCAAAAATCCTTGCACCAGCCCTGTAACCCTGCTGAGCTTGGGACTGGAGACCCATAGACATTGTATTGGGCTGGTTGCATGGATGGAGGGAGACCCCATGACACCTTACCCCTGCACCCCTGGACTAAATTTAAACCTTGCATTTTGGGGGGGGGGGGGTGGCACCGTAAGGGTAGATTTTGTTTAATCCCGGAGTACAGCTTTAACCTCGGACTTTCTGCTGCTTATTTTACCAATGAAGGATTTACCAGAGATGCAGCAAATTCCTATCATCCCTTGTTAAAGAGCTAAATCGTGTTATTCCGGAGATATAAACTGCCTTGCCACATATTTCCCGAGCAGCGCTAAGTGATTGGATCAGTTTTATAAGTTCCTGCGGCTCGGAGTCCGTGGGGCCGGGGGTTGAATTATGTAAGGTTTCCTTCATTTTATTATCTTCTAGGAAGGCGAAGGTTGGGAGATTTTGCATATTTATGGTGAAGGCACTTTTGTTCCAGAGGATGGAGGAACAAGCTGAGAAGAGGCCGTAGAGTCAGGATGATAGTTCTGAGGAGCTTCAGCACCATGGAGAGCTCTCGGTATTACATGAAGGTGTCTCTCCCAACAATCTGGAGCAGGCTTTCTCAACCTTTTTAACCCTAGAGGAACCCCAAAATATTTTCATGTCTCGAGGAGCCCTTCCTAAAACCAAATCATCAGGGCTCAATAGGAACAATGCTCCTTACATTGGTGGTCAATAGGAAGAATGTCCCCCTTAAAGTGGGCTCAGAATGCCACCCTTAAGGACAGCTAAAAAGATATTTGGTTTCATGCTGTAGCTTTGCTAAGTGATGCTGAACCTTGAACTCTGTAGACACCATCAAAAAGGTGGTTCATCAGCAGGGGCGGACTGACAACTGATGGGGCCCCCGGGCAATAGAAGATCATGGGGCCCCCTGCATCCCAAGTCACACCTGCTGCACAGGGGGACATTGTGGGGGGGCACACAGGGAGACACTGTGGAGGGGGAGAGAGCACACACGGGGATACACTGGGGGGAGAGCACACAGGTGGGACAGTGTGGGGGGGGGGGGAGAGCACACAGGTGGGACAGTGTGGGGGGGGGGAGAGCACACAGGTGGGACAGTGTGGGGGGGGGGAGAGCACACAGGTGGGACAGTGTGGGGGGGGGGGGAGAGCACACAGGTGGGACAGTGTGGGGGGGGGGGGAGGGGGAGCACACAGGTGGGACAGTGTGTGGGGGGGGGAGAGCACACAGGTGGGACAGTGTAGGGGGGGGGAGAGCACACAGGTGGGACAGTGTGGGGGGGGGGGGGAGCACACAGGTGGGACAGTGTGGGGGGGGGGAGAGCACACAGGTGGGACAGTGTGGGGGTGGGGGGGGGGGGAGAGCACACAGGTGGGACAGTGTGGGGGGGGGGAGAGCACACAGGTGGGACAGTGTGGGGGGGGAGAGCACACAGGTGGGACAGTGTGGGGGGGAGAGAGCACACAGGTGGGACAGTGTGGGGGGGAGAGAGCACACAGGTGGGACAGTGTGGGGGGGAGAGAGCACACAGGTGGGACAGTGTGGGGGGGGGAGAGCACACAGGTGGGACAGTGTGGGGGAGGGAGAGCACACAGGTGGGACAGTGTGGGGGGGGGAGAGCACACAGGTGGGACAGTATGGGGGGAGAGCATACAGGGGGGACAGTGTGGGGAGAGCATACTGAAGTGTTCCCCGGGCCCCATACATCTGTACTGCCCCCTCCCTCCGCTGGCGACCCTCCAGTATAAAAAAAATTTCACTCACTCCATGCCTGTAATAATACAGGCATGGGGTGAGTGAAGCAGTGGCATCACTAGGGTTGGTGTCACCTGGTGCGGTAATACATGGTGTCACCCCCCACCACTAAGCAGGATAGTGCATCAGTGCGGCTCTCCCCCCTTAACCTACCACAATGGATGGAGCTGGGATTGAGGTGGTGGATAGAGCTGGAATGGGATCGGGGAATGGATGGAGCCAGAATAGGATCAGGGGATTGATAAAGCCAGGATGGGATCAGAGGATGTATAGAGCCGGGATGAGATCAGGGGGATGGATGGAGCGGGATAGGATCAGGGGGATGGATAGAGCGGGGATAGGATCAGGGGGAATGGATGGAGCGGGGATAGGATCAGGGGGGAATGGATGGAGCGGGGATAGGATCAGGGGGGAATGGATGGAGCGGGGATAGGATCAGGGGGGAATGGAAGGAGCGGGGATAGGATCAGGGGGGAATGGATGGAGCGGGGATAGGATCAGGGGGGAATGGATGGAGCGGGGATAGGATCAGGGGGGAATGGATGGAGCGGGGATAGGATCAGGGGGGAATGGATGGAGCGGGGATAGGATCAGGGGGGAATGGATGGAGCGGGGATAGGATCAGGGGGGAATGGATGGAGCGGGGATAGGATCAGGGGGGAATGGATGGAGCGGGGATAGGATCAGGGGGGAATGGATGGAGCGGGGATAGGATCAGGGGGGAATGGATGGAGCGGGGATAGGATCAGGGGGGAATGGATGGAGCGGGGATAGGATCAGGGGGGAATGGATGGAGCGGGGATAGGATCAGGGGGGAATGGATGGAGCGGGGATAGGATCAGGGGGGAATGGATGGAGCGGGGATAGGATCAGGGGGGAGTGGATGGAGCGGGGATAGGATCAGGGGGGAGTGGATGGAGCGGGGATAAAATCATGGGGGATGGATGGAGCGGGGATAGGATCATGGGGGATGGATGGAGAGGAGATAGGATCAGGGGGGAATGGATGGAGCGGGGATAGGATCAGGGGGGAGTGGATGGAGCAGGGATAAAATCATGGGGGATGGATCGAGCGGGGATAGGATCATGGGGGATGGATGGAGCGGAGATAGGATCAGGGGGGAATGGATGGAGCGGGGATAGGATCAGGGGGGAGTGGATGGAGCAGGGATAAAATCATGGGGGATGGATGGAGCGGGGATAGGATCATGGGGGATGGATGGAGCGGGGATAGGATCATGGGGGATGGATGGAGCGGGGATAGGATCATGGGGGATGGATGGAGTGGGGATAGGATCATGGGGGATGGATGGAGCGGGGATAGGATCATGGGGGATGGATGGAGCGGGGATAGGATCATGGGGGATGGATGGAGTGGGGATAGGATCATGGGGGATGGATGGAGTGGGGATAGGATCATGGGGGATGGATGGAGTGGGGATAGGATCATGGGGGATGGATGGAGTGGGGATAGGATCATGGGGGATGGATGGAGTGGGGATAGGATCATGGGGGATGGATGGAGTGGGGATAGGATCAGGGGGGATGGATGGAGTGGGGATAGGATCAGGGGGGATGGATGGAGTGGGGATAGGATCATGGGGGAATGGATGGAGCGGGAAAAGATCACCCCCTAGCAAATATCCTCTACCCCCCTTCCTGGCAGCATAATTACCTGGCAATGCCACCCCCCCCCCCCCAACCACTATCTCCCCCTCCTCTGCATACCTCAGGGCAGGTGCTGTAGTGGATGGTGTCTGTGTCCTTCCTCGTCCTCGGCTCTTCCTCCCAGCCGAGGAGGAAGCGGCAGCGAGTGCAGCTGGTGGGGACAGAGATCTGATCATTGCGGCCACGTGTGGAGGTGTGTGTGGGGACGGTCGGACGGTCTGTCTCTGCCTCTCTCCCTCCTCCCCCACTCTCCCCGCACATCACGCAGAGGAGAGGAGATCCCAAAGGGGAAGGAGGGAGCCGCGGCACCCCTCTCAATGCGGCGCGGTCCAAGTCAGAGCCGGGTGCATAGCAACGCACGCACCCCCATAGCAACCACTGGAGTGAAGGACCTGCGATAATACCGCTAACTGCGCGCGGATCCTCGCCCGCTCCTCCTTCCCGCCGTCAGACGGGAGGGAAGGAGGGGCAGGCGGGGAGCAGCGCGCCGTTAGCGGTATTATTACAGCCGCTTCAAGCAGCCTCTCGTTGGGCCGCACGGGCCCCTAATGGCTCCGGGCCCTCGGGCGGCGACCGAGTCACCGACCGGTCAGTCCGCCCCTGTTCATCAGCCACAGCTCAAGGAACTTATACAGTGTATGATAAGGTGTATTCTTGTATGACAGGGTGACAACTGGGGGCCCAATTGGGAGACAGGGACAAAGTGTTGTCACCCTATAACAGAAAGTGCCAGAACAAGAACCTTCATGGAAGGATTTATTTTAATGAAATTTGCAGGTTTAAAAATATAGAAAATGCCTTTTTTTTTTATAAAGTGGTTGTCTACCCCACGGGTAAGCCTATAATAAGGCCTATAATAAGGCTTACCTGTAGGTAAAGCGAATATCTCTTTACTGTGCGCCGTTCAGGAGATATTCAACCTGCGTGCAGCCAATGACGTCATGCCCTCTGAATGTCCGGCGTATCGTGCCGGAACTTCAGAGCTTCTCGCTGGAACCGTGGGCTCCCACGCGCATGGAGCCCGCGAATCTGGAAGAAATGTGAACATGTCTGCCCCCTCAGCGGTGACTGCGGGGGCTTCGTTCTAAGGTAAGTGTTTCATAATCTGCTAGTATGCGATGCATACTAGCAGATTGTGCCATTCCAGCGGTTTACTACCGCTTTAATTACAGTAATATGTTAAAGCAGCATGAAAGTTAAAGAGAGAAAAAGAAAATATGCAAATATATATATATAATTTGCATTTATAGATAATGCCTTTAATATGTGAAATTGGTGGTAAAGTTTATAAAGTGAGAAAAAATACCCCTACACATTTATCTATATATTGTGTATATATATATATATATATATATTTTTTTTTTTTTTATTATTATTACAATATTATTAATATTCTTATTATTTAAAATATAAATATACAAACATATAGTTTAATAATAATAATAAAATATATACACAATGTTATTTATATATATATATATATATATATATATATATATATATATATATCTATATATCTATATCTATATATATATATAAATCTGCAGGGGGATTTTTTTTTTACTTTACTACCAATTTCACATATTATAATTATTATATACATATTTATATGTAAATATATATTATATATATATATATATATATATATATATATATATATATATATATATATATAAAATATAGGTATATAATATAATATATATACAATATATAATATATATATATATCTCTACAAAAACATTATATATGATCGTCCAGACCTTATCAATAATTTTCTAATTTATAACCCAGTTAAGTAAATGCAAATGCTAATTGTCCCAAGGTCAAATTAAAATAGCTAAATATATCCTCAGCCTTCATTAGCAATTAACGCATGCTAATTCTATATGTTAATTACCCAAGGTATTTAAACAGCCTCTGAAGTTTTGCTCACTGGATGTGCATTTGCGCTAAATATTTATCAGTGTTAAAGTGGAACAGTACTCAAATGTTAATGGTCCTGCTGTGACTACTTGAAGGGTTGGGATACGTCCTTTTTTTTTTCCTGGAGAAAATGCTGCCACGGGGTTCCTTCAGTGCTCGTCACTTGTGTAAAAACCTACTTGCTCATGTGTGTGATTGTCTGATCCTTCCCTTCAGCAGCGATCATACTACAAGGTGCCTAGGAGGACTTTGCATGTGTTGTCAGCACTAAAGGGAGCACTAAAGCTGCATTTTCCCCAGGAAGGATAACTATTTAGCATTTCTGTTAATATTTGACTATGTATGCATCTACTTTCACATAGCTTTAACTTTTAGGGATAGATCAGTTTTATGTTAAATATAGCTTGTCAATGCTGAAACCATTTCCTCATGTGAAAAATAGTTTTTGATAAGCCGGTGACATTAAAGAAGGCCTTTCTGTAGCTCTATAATCTGCATGAATACATTCCTGACATGTCACCATATATAGAGCAACAGCTTCTGAGAAGCTCCACCTTTTAGCATTAAAAAGTCATCCTTGAGCTCCGTCCAGTGACTTTGCCTAGGCTGCAATGACGTCATCCGTCAGCTGCAGGCAGGAGGTAGCATTTCCTCAGTCTCCTCTCCTCCAGTGATCAGACTGCAACATTGTAACTTTCCGATCATCAAGGGGCTGATCTGTCTCAGGTCTCCTCTTTCACATTAGTGGCAATGCTTAACACCCTCTGAAAAACGATCCACAGTGGTTTACTTTTCAGAGGACGGTAGAACAGTGGCTGACGGGTGTTCCGGAGGCACTACTGCCATATGATGACACCTATTTTTTTTTTTTTGTAACTTTTTTAAAATTGCGAGTTCCACAACTGTGGACACTTCCCCATTTGGACCGGCCAGGCCGCGTTCCGCCCCTCAAGACGGATGCTGTCGGCACATCGGAGACCAGCTCTGCTACACAACGCGGTTGCTTTCTGTGAGTGTTCCCAGTCCGATGCCTTCCTGCCCGGGCTTGTTGTGAATTGCTGAAATTGGGAAAGTGTCCAGAAGGATGGAGTGTCCCTATCCTTTCCCTACATGTCTGGAACCTCTCCCTGCTGCTAATCACTGTCCCTGTCAGATGGGTGACCTATCCCTACACTGCCCACGTGTGAAATGCATGCGAAAGCCTGGGAGACAGGGCCTTAAATCGGCTCTGCCTGACCCAAGATGGCCGCCAGAGTCACATGTGGCAGCAGCATCCAATCGGATAGCTTCCCCAGTGACCCAGGAAATCTTAGAGGAACCATTTTCCTCTTGACTTCCCCTCCAGCTGCAAGCAAAGCTCCTGCAGTCAAGCGCCACCTATAGTGGAGGAAATAAACTGCACCTGCCTACAGGTGGACTTCTTTTTCCACCCTTACTGTGAAGTAAAATGTTTGTTTTTTAGAAGATGCTGTAAATTTGGATTTGTTTGGCTATCAGTAACGCCGCCGTTTTAGCGGTAAAACATTTCCAATCGCTTCCTGAATCTTTCAACTTTTGGAAATGACTTTTTTGCTCGGCGTGAAGCT